>CM042403.1:35240312-35825312 GCA_023634145.1 Thymallus thymallus | reverse complement strand
TGGTGGGATCGTTATTGGGAATTTATCAAATGTTTTATTCTTGATAAAGTAAGGTATTCCTTTATACAAACTGTTAAATGGTTTTAACAGGGAAGACATATTGAGACCTAGGTTTTAATTCCATGAAGTCATTGAATAGACATAACTCCACTTCTATAAAAACAACTACAGAAAACAGGTGCCAGAATAGTTTAGACTGGTCAGGTTTTGTTTACCTTGTCCAAAATACTTTCACTGAAGGTCAGAGAGCACTAGCTTCTCTCTCTGTACTGGTAGTATTGACAGAGCAGGATTTGATTGGAAGTGTGGAAAGTTGGGTATTTCCAACCAATCAATCCACAGACAGCTAGGTACACAGCTTCCTGTGTTTTATGGAAATCAGATGTCAGAATCGACTAATCAAATCCCCCAATGCTCCCAGAGTAATCTTGCCCCAAAGCGTTTGGATTTAACTCAAAAACACGCAGTCAGCTCTCCCCACGATTGGTGGATGGCTACTCTCAGGCTTAGACCTTGGCCAGTCAGGAGCCTTGAAACTAGGTGAGTAGTAGTTCCATCCAAATTCAGTCTGTCAAGAGCTTTTTTCTCTCTGTATAGGAGCTTGAACATATTGACGGAGGGAAAGTGCAGAGGGCGAAATGTAGAGTAGAAATGAACTTGTACGTTAGGGGCCAGATTTCAACCCACTTTATGACTTGATTTCATTACTTTAGACTCGGTTCATACTTCCCTATACAATTGTTATACAGTAGGTCTCATTACACTGATTGAATGTGAACCTTAGTATAAGTAATGCGGGTGAATAATGTGGACAGAGCTATAGCCCATTCCTTGGGTTGGGAGGTGAATATAGGGCCAAATCAGAATCTCAATGAATACTAGATTAAGCCTATTCTCTGGTGAGTGTTTCACCTCACTGGTCAGTTTACTAGGTACGTTCACGAAAATGGATCGCTCCTACAGACAGTGAGTCACAGGGCCGTGGCATGTTACATAAAGCAGGCAGATGGGCATTGAGGCATTCAGTTACTGTTCGATTGAACGTTAAAATGGGAAAAATAAATTGCATAAGCGACTTTGAGCGTGGTATGATCATCGGTGCCAGGCGAGCCGGATCCAGTATCTCATGTTAACAGACAGATAACTCTGCAGTACAACAGTGGTGCAGAACGACATCTCAGAATGCACAATCGTCGGTCCTTGTCACAGATGGGCTATTATAGCAGACAAACACACCAGGTTCCACTCCTATCAGTTAAAAACTAGAAGAAACGGCTCCAATGGGCCCACGATCACCAACACTGGACACTTGAGGAGTGGAAAAACATTGCCTGGAACATGACAGCGAGTTCAGTTTACTTGAGGGGCTGTTCGCAGCATGAATGTACTGCCGTCCAATTTCTATGTGGGTTTTTATGCGAGGTCCCCAATTAGAGACAGCTGCCTATCATTCTCTCTAATTGGGGATCCTACTTAAGTTTGTTCATTCTCCACCTGCGCTGTGGTACATTGTTTGTGTGTTGAGTCTGCTTGAGCTCTCACGTACATTACGGGTTCCTGTTTAAACCCTTTTGTTATTTTTGTGGAGTTCGCCTTAATAATTAAGATGTCTAACTTGGCCACTCATTTCGAAGGTTTGTGACAGCTGGAACCTGACCAAGGCCAACTCCAAACTGGAGAGAGATGAGTAGTTTAACTTTTTTTTTTTAGGGCTTCTGAAGCATTTCTGTTACATATTGGTTTTTCGTGTGCGTTATTTGTTCTATTCCGGCACTGGGACATCTGATTCAACTTGTCAAGTGCTTGATGATTAGTTGACTGGCTGAATCAGATGTGCTATTGTTTCCATCGAACAAATAGCACTTGTGGTTCTCGGAAAACAAATGTTGTTTAGCGAACACAAAAACGCTCATCAGACAGGATCCTCTTGAGTGCAGGTGATGGTTTAACGTCATCTATCAAGCATGCTGTCTGTTAGTGTTGTAATTGATGAAGATGGTTCAAGCCCTTGTCAGATCCTACAGTAGCTATAGCCCACACACCCATTAAGAGATGAAGTAGTCCAGATTCTTCAGTGATTGGCATTCCCAGTGAAGACTGAGCAAGAAAAGAGTCATCGCTAGAAAAGACTGACATGACAGGTGAATTTGCCACATATGATAACCTGTAATCTGACTTGTTAACAGTAATTAAGATCACATTAACGGAGAAAAAAAATACATACACTACCGGTCAAAAGTTTCAGATCACCTACTCATTCAAGGGTTTTTATTTATTTTTTACTATATTCTACATTGTAGAATAATAGTGAAGACATCAAAACTATGAAATAACACATATGGAGTCATATAGTAACCAAAAAAGTGTTAAACTAATCAAAATAGATTTCATATTTGAGATTCTTCAAAAAGCCACCCTTTGCACACACTTGGCATTCTCTTAACCAGCTTCACTTGGAATGCTTTTCCATGAGTCTTGAAGGAGTTCCCACATACAGTACCAGTCAACAGTTTGGACACACCTACTCATTCAAGGGTTTTTCTTAATTTTTAGTATTTTCTACATTGTAGAATAATAGTGAAGACATCACAACTATGAAATAACACATATGGAATCATGTAATAATCCAAAAATTGTTAAACAAATGAAAATATATTTTAGATTTTTGATTCTTCAAAATTAGCCACCTTTTGCCTTGATGACAGCTTTGTACACTCTTGGCATTCTCTAAACTATTCTGAAGAATCTAAAATCTAAAATATATTTTTTGGGTTACTATATGATTCCATATGTGTTATTTCATAGTTTTGATGTCTTCACTACTATTATACAATGTAGAAAATAGAAAAACCCTTGAATGAGTAGGTGTGTCCAAACTATTTCAATTTGGTTGAGGTCTGGGGATTGTGGAGGCCAGGTCATCTGATGCAGCACTCCATCACTCTCCTTCTTGGTAAAATAGCCCTTATACAGCCTGGAGGTGTGTTTGGTTATTGTCCTGTTGAAAAACAAATGATAGTCCCACTAAGCCCAAACCAGATGTGTTGGCATTTCGCTGCAGGATGCTGTGGTGGCCATGCTGGTTAAGTGTGCTTTGAATTCAAAATAAATCACGTACAGTGTCACCAGCAAAGCACCCCTACACCATAACACCTCCTCCTCCTCCTCCACGTCATCTGTTCACCCACACCAAGTCTCACAAAGACATGGAACAAAAAATCTTCAATTTGGACTCCAGACCAAAGGACAAATTTCCACCAGTCTAATGTCCATTACTCGTGTTTCGTGGTCCAAGCAAGTCTCTTCTTCTTATTGTTGTCTTTTAGTAGTGGTTTCTTTGCAGCAATTCAACCACAAACGCCTGATTCACACAGTCTCCTCTGAACAGTTCATGTTTAGATGTGTCTATTACTTGAATCCTGTGAAGCATTTATTTGGGCTGCAATCTGAGGCTGGTAACTCTAATAAACTTATCCTCTGCAGCAGAGGTAACTCTGGGTCTTGCATTCTTGAGGAGGTCCTCATGACAGCCAATTTCGTCATAATGCTTGATGTTTTTTTAGACTGCACTTATAGAAACTTTCAAAGTTCTTGACATTTTCTCTATTGACTGACCTTCATGTCTTAAAGTAATGATGGAATGTCGTTTCTATTTGCTTATTTGAGCTGTTCTTGCCATAAATTGGACTTGGTCTTTTACCAAAAAGGGTTATCTTCTGTAAAACCCCCCCCCCCCACCTTATCACAACACAACTGGTTGGCTCAAATGCATTAAGAAGGATAGAAATCCACAAATTGCTTTTGCATTTATAAGGCACACCTGTTAATTGAAATGCATTCCAGGTGACTACCTCATGAAGCTGGTTGAGAGAATGCCAAGAGTTTGCAAAGGTGTCATCAAGGTAAAGGGTGGATATTTTGATTTGTTTAACACTTTTTTGGTTACTACATGATTCCATATGTGTTATTTCATAGTTTTGATGTCTTCACTATTATTCTACAATGTAGAAAATAGTAAAAAATAAAGAGAAACCCTTGAATAAGTAAGTGTTCTAAATCCCTTGACCGGTAGTGTACATCTCTATTTAATAAGAGTCAGGGGAGAGGCCAGAGGGAGAAAACATTCCCCAGGCAGATTGGCATCAAAACGCAAAGACGCTTGCGTTTTGCTTGTCTACTAATGAGAAATATTTACTGAGAAGCCAGAGTGACATACAGTGGGGAGAACAAGTATTTGATACACTGCCGATTTTGCAGGTTTTCCTACTTACAAAGCATGTAGAGGTCTGTCATTTTTATCATAGGTATTCTTCAACTGTGAGTGACGGAATCTAAAACAAAAATCCAGAAAATCACATTGTATGATTTTTAAGTAATTAATTTGCATTTTGTTGCATGACATAAGTATTTGATACATCAGAAAAGCAGAACTTAATATTTGGTACAGAAACCTTTGTTTGCATTTACAGAGATCATACGTTTCCTGTAGTTCTTGACCAGGTTTGCACACACTGCAGCAGGGATTTTGGCCCACTCATCCATACAGACCTTCTCCAGATGTATATTACCCTCCCTCTTCACCTTTGACCTTCAGCAGAAGAAAACACGGGAGAGGAGCGTTCGGGGATAGGCTTTGGCTCAAACCAGAACAGTCACCTGTCCTTCCCAATCATTCCTACCCAGCATCCCCCCTCTCCTCTACGAAGACGGAGAGAACGTGAGAGAGAAAGACAGAGAAAAACACACAGTGTCATGTCAGACAAATGAGAGGTCTGGCTCTCATGCAACCCTGTGGGTTAACTGTGTGTCTCTCCCCCACTCGTGGTGCTCTGTCCCTGGGTAGAGTGCGTCAGACGTGGGTCGAGGTGATGGGTAATGACATGGGTCTCCATTGGTGGCCCCAGAGGGAGAAGAGGTGAAGAGGTAAGGGCCTGGTTGGTGTGCAGCGTAGTCAGCAGAGGGAGTGTGATAAGAGTGAGAGGGAAGGTTCTATGGTAACATGGTGGGTTGATGGATGGCCGGCGGAGGTGGGGACGGCAGGCAGGCAGGGTCGCTGTGTAACAGCAGAGGACACTGGCTCTATCAGGCTGGAGTAGAACTAATCGGATCAGCCTTCACTCCAGCGCAAGCTAGCCAACACGCTATGAAATGGACTGGCCATTGGCTAGCATACCCGGTATGCTTGTGATGGAGCTATGGTTACCGTGCTGCCATGAACTTCTATTGCTGTACTGGTGATAAGGGGAAGATGAGTTGGACTGCCGTTGGGCCGTTCAAACAACGTTTTCTCTTCAGTCTACGTCTGTGGTGCCTCCTCGAAACGAAGACTTACTTCCAGCTGCATCCAGAGTAGGGAACAGTTTATGAGCATATTGTTTCAGGGATACACTTTGTCACGCCGCACCGCCACGCTGTGTGTGAACAGAGATCAAGTGTCCCTGTGATGTGTTAATCAGAGCTCCCCTGTCGACTCTGTTCCGACTGGCAACACGCTTTATCACAAGGAGGGTAGGCTGGGGAGGTTTTATAATTGTCGACCTGGGGCAAATTTACCCGTTTCACTAATCACCCCCACATGAAGGGATTTCCTAAAATGACACTATCATAAAGCCATCTCCCTAATTAGGGCACATGATATGACGAGGTTGATGACATGAAGTGGCAATAAAAGTGCTAATGACTGTGGTGTAGGGAGGCTCACGTGTCAATGTTTATCAAGTGATTGATGCGTTTGACGGCAAAGATCATGCAGTCAATCAACCAAGCCAAAATCATTGTTATAAGAAATGTGATTGGTGTAATTTGCATTCCGAGAAAATAATTGTACTGTATTCTGATCACATTTTACATCCTTCATTCCTGTGTTAATGATGATAATTCTGTAATTTATTTCACCACTATAGTCTATTTATTGTCCTACCTCCTAACCTTACTGCATTTTTGCACTACATTTTGCACTCTGTATATAGATTTTCTATTGTGTTTTTGACTGTTTGTTTAATGTGTAACTCTGTGTTGTTTTTTGTCGCACTGCTTTGCTTTGTCTTGGCCAGGTCGCAGTTGCAAATGAGAACTTGTTCTCAACTGACCTACCTGGTTAAATAAAGGTGAAATAAAAAAAAAAAGAATAATCTCTATGAAGTATCTATAAGGAAAATGTACAGGACAACTCAGAAAGCATAACCTTTTATCATCCCTGAACCAACCATTTTCTTTAGTCTAGATAATGTAATCTGCATACATTTCAGCACATGGCCGGTGTAGCTCTCAGCCATATGCCTCCGACTGAGCGCTCGCATGTATTATGCATGGACTCTTCAGGATCACTAGAAAATCCTCCTCATTTCTTCTCCGACCGCGGCTGATTCGACAAGGACGATGATGGCCCATCTTCTCACCAGACGCAGGAAATACGGGAAACAAAAGGCGGCCTTCAGTACGGTAAATGCATCAAAAGGCCTTGGAACAAAGGAGCAAGGAAACAGAATTAACAGCTGAACAATGTGAGTGACAGGTAACGTTGATGGTTTTAGCCTGTCGCCATGGAGGTGGAGAGGAAGAAGGCGAAATGCGACAAACGACAATCACTGTGAATGTTTAATGGATTCCTCCGCAGTTTGAGTGTTCCTTTAAACAGATATAGATAATTGCAGATCAAAGCAAATTATCATAATTAAGTACGCTGTCATGCAATGATTTTCTCGGCTTCGTTCAGTGCTGCAGCCTGGCTGGCTCTGTCTTTCTCCCTCCCTCCCTCCCTCCCTCCCTCCCTCCCTCCCTCCCTCCCTCCCTCCCTACATATTTTTCCTCTCTTCCTCTCCCTACAGTTGAAAGGCATAAATCATTATCATAACCACCTCTCCCTGAATGATTTTACTTCAAGCACCACACACTACTGGTCATGACGTGTCTACATTGACACATGGTAATCAATGTGACACATGGCAATCAATGTGTCCCTAATCACATACATTGACCATTGCTGAAGCCGAACAAGTCTACTTAGAGTTATCTGCTTTCGTTCAGTGACAGTTTTATTTGAACTAGTTTCTTGGCTTCTGCACATTGGTTGTCACACTAAAAGGATATTGTGCGTCAATCATATATATTTTTTTATTTTTTCACACTCTTCCTCTCTAATGCACTCTTTCCTGTGATTTCCCCTCTTCTCTTATGTTCTCTATCTTTCTTTACCTCTTGTCTTCTATTGAACCCTTTTTTGTCCGCTCTCTTTCTACCCTTTTGCCCCCTCTCCGTTCATTGTACCCGTCTGAGTAGACGATGTAGAGCTCCACAGGGGGGTCCCTTCTCCCTCCACCCTGCCCAGTGAGGGTTACTCTCAGCCTGGGGTCTGGTTTGTCCTTGGCCCCTTCGGAGACAGAACCTCCAGGGGGTCTTCAGTCTCTGAGGCTGTCAGCCCAACTGTCTTTCATGAAACTCCCTTTGTGATTGATGCCAATTAGGAACATGGGAAAGAGAGAGAAAGAAAGAGAGAGATCTCTGTACTTCTAGTATGAAGTGGCAAGAGTAGAGATACTGTTGGAAGAGCACAACTGTGGTAGAGTAGGTGTTGACAGTAACAACTAGGCTATGTACAATAAGATGGATGTATGGAGACATATTGGTAAAATAATTGGTCATGAATTTCGGTTCTTTCCTTCTCTATGATCAGGCATAGCAGAGAGATGAATGGAGAAGCGTTTTGTTTCCAAACTCCTGCCAGTATTCCATTTGTTTACAGAGCCTGCAGAAGTAGCCTAACACTTTACATTCCCTCTTAAACTGAGACAACAACACATCAGAAACATACGATAAAACCAGAGACAGCAAACCCACAAGGAACTCTCTTTGACTATGCCAGCGTGGCTGGTTTGTGAACTGGGCTGATAGGGCAGCTGGAGCTGTAAAACGGAGACAACCAAGGTAAAATAGGTCCTTTTTTGATGGGATTATGGGTAAGGAAAAATCAGGAAGCAAACACAGGAAGCACACAAACAATCCCACTTCAAACAGTGCTGCAGCCAGGAAAGAGGAGACAGGCAGCTGGCTGAGCAGTGGTGTGGCACACCTGGCAAAGGGCTGATAGAACAAATTAATCTCAGAGAACAGGTAGCTCTGGCACCAACCCTCTATAAATACACAAGCAGTTGGCGTTGGTCTGTTTTACTGCTAGTTGACGACAATAGCATGAATATGTAAGCTATACTGCTATAGATAGAATAGGCCAAATTTGAGAAGTAAAGAGGGACTGTCCTTAACTCCCCACCACCAAAACCTGTTCTGATTATCACGCTCATACAGATAGTTCAGCATTTCTACATTTTCTAAATTTGCAATCACCAGTTTCAACCGGTTAACTGCATAAGTACATGTTAATGCTAATTTCCTATTGACCGTAAAGAGTGATTTACACTTTATCTCAAGTGAGGAATTTTTAGGATAACAACAAGGCTCCTATCTATATCCAAACCTAATCACTGTTGTCCTTGAGCCTCTCTCCAGCCAGTCTCCTTATTGACATAGACCAGTTACCACTGTCCAATCATCGTTACTCTTCCTTAACATGATACTCCAATAAGAGTCCCTGTCATTGGCCGGAGTTTGGAGAGAGATAATGGCCTCTGAGATGTTGTTACACACTGGGACTTCCTAGCAACCTGCCACTGTATAGGGGGCATGTGAAATGACCTAGGCCTGAATAAAATCATTGGTGATAGAAGTTAACACTCCATTTGTGTATACACCTTATTACTGATGAATGTGATGTTTTGGTGTCTAGGGTAATTCAGAAAGCTGATTGAGGACCTTATTACTGATGAATGTGATGTTCCGGTGTCTAGGGTAATTCAGAAGGCTGATTGAGGACCTTATCACTGATGAAAGTGATGTTCTGGTGTCTAGGGTAATTCAGAAGGCTGATTGAGGACCTTATTACTGATGAATGTGATGTTCTGGTGTCTAGGGTAATTCAGAAGGCTGATTGAGGACCTTATCACTGATGAATGTGATGTTCTGGTGTCTAGGGTAATTCAGAAGGCTGATTGAGGACCTTATCACTGATGAATGTGATGT
The DNA here is from genome assembly GCA_023634145.1 of Thymallus thymallus. Lineage (NCBI taxonomy): Eukaryota > Metazoa > Chordata > Actinopteri > Salmoniformes > Salmonidae > Thymallus > Thymallus thymallus. Next base: position 35,816,240 of record CM042403.1, on the reverse strand, counting down.
TCTGGTGTCTAGGGTAATTCAGAAGGCTGATTGAGGATCTTATTACTGATGAATGTGTTTGTTTTCTATGACCGTGTTTTTCTTTCTGCTTGTATTTATATGTTGATGTGTGTAATTCAGGGCTCATCTGTAAAATAGACCTTGGTGTTAGTATGACTCCCTGATAAAATAAAGGTTTACATTTAAAAATGACAAGCGTGTGACATGTCAACTCTATTGTCAGGTGTTCGGTAGCCTGTTATACAGTAGTTGGCCTATGTTTTTGTTTTACGTTACTAGGAGAATAGTCTCGTTGTCTTGTGAAAGTTCTAACCGAAAGCCCTTTATCTTCTTTTATTAGAATGAAAATGCCAAAGTGACATTTTCTCATAGCAACAGGCTCAGGGCAGGAAGCAGCTAAAAGTGAGTTGTCACCAGCAGCCAGTGCTAGGGATCAGTGTCCATGCAGTGTCATCAGCAGTTTGAACTCAGGTAAACCTCTAATGAACAGCAACCTGCTCTGAGGCAGGGTGTTAGACCCCATGGTCCGTGGTAACAGCTCAAGCGTGTAAATCGTGCTGCAGAGTACAGCTCAAGGGAGGGAGGCGGAATCATATTGAAATATATCAGGCCGCAGATTGCATCTGTAAATTGCATTATAATCTGTGACAATGAAGAGATTGGTTGAATCTCTGCTCCGTTGCGTTTGTTTCTGCAGATCAAATGAGACCGAGAGAGTGAGTAATAGTAACAGTAAAATTGTAACTGAAACAATTGCATATTATTGTCAAATTTGCTCTACAAATTCATGGATTGCAGGTTATGCATATGTAAATTACGGAACGCACAGGCAATTCTAACCAAATTGTACCTTAGTCAGTTTACATTAAGGCAGTGCTGAAGGCGTGCTTCAACATTGGCAATCATTTTATCATTTACATGGTGAGAGATTTTTTTGCATGAGGAATTTTCTTTCCCTTCCAACCATGACCACACATCTACTTTTTCACTGAACACAATCAGGACTACATGTGTGTTTTTCCCTATGTGTCTGTTAATGACATTTCCCTTTATATGAATTCCATATTCACTATAGGAGAAAACTATTTTTGGTTTGGTCCACGTTCATGAATGTCCATGGCTCCCTGCCTTCCCATACATAACACCACCCATGCAGATTGAAGAAGTATAACTACCAAACTCCAGACTAGGCTGCTGAAGTGCAGGAAGATATTAGACTGGATAGAAAATGAGAAACTTGAGAAGTAAATATTCTGATTTATTTTGGTTTGTCCTTGTATAATAATGATGAATGGAATATGTTCTCAATGTCAAGGAAACATTGCTGTTTGGAATTATGTGTAAAGACACTGTGGACATTAGCTATGTTGATTTGGTGAACTATTCTTCTGTGAACTGTTCCCCCATGGATATGCATGGTGTTTAGGTAAATGTGTTACTGGTAAGGTAAGCCAGAGAGAGATAAAACTAAACCTTCCCATTCCTTTGTTATGAAGTAAAGCATGACTGATGGCCTTTAGAGAGAGACTAACCTGACACTCGGCTGGAGTGATGGATGAACTTTACTCTGGAGGAGCAGGAGAGTAAGAGTGCATCTTCCCCCCACTACCACGAGGTAAACGCTCCCTTGTTCACTCAGACAGTCAGTCAGTCAGAAGCTAGCCAGTCAGCCAGCCAGTCAGTCAAAAAGGGACTGAGGCCTAAATAAACCTATTAGATCCATCCATCATCTCAGTATCTCAGCTGAAGACAAACAATGATGGATTCCCCTCACAGACACTGTTAAACAGCCATAAAAATGTCAGATGCTCCTCTTCCTGATGTGTGTGTGTGCGCTAGGCATTTAAAGTTTGTGTGGGTGCGTTTGCGTGTGTGCTACCCACACGACTTGCCCTGTTGGGTGGAGGGGGGTCACCCCCCCCCCCTTTTCTCTCTCCCTTTTCAGGTTTATGACCCTCCATAAATACCTTCTCTCTCTACTCTATTGAAATGGAGTTTGGAGAGAGACCCTTTGTTACCACAGAGAACGTATGGTAACATCAATAGTTGAGGCAATGGACAATGTTTTCCTTTCTTTTCCATGTTAAAGTGTCTATTGGTATTTAAAGAATATAATGTCAAATCAGTTGTTGTGTAAAACATTAGACCTAGCCACAGGATGACATAATCCATATCTTGGAAAGTGTAACCTATCTGGTTATCAGATAAACATGTAATTGTTGTGCAATTTATATGTTTAAAGATGAAACTACTTGTGAAAAGACAAATGTAATTTCTAACCTTTATGAATGAGACCCTTCTTCCCCTAGTACAAAAGCCCATTGACGAAGGTTATCGTCGGTTCCCGATGACGCTAGGACTGTGGTCCATGTGTTTAACAAGGGCTAGATTAGACTAAGCAAACCCCGGTGTGAGCTGTGGTTGCCAATGGTTGAACTACAACTCTATCTAACGAAAGTTCCAGAAATGCAAGGACTTTGTCCGAATGCATAGAAGGGGAAATTTCAAGTTGGCGTTGACGACCGCCACGTGAAAATTGTGAATTTCGACTAGACCAGCCAGAATACAGTATGAGCAGATAATGGCAAAATGGTATGAACACAGACAATCTGAAGGACTGAGGGTACTCCAATGTATCCGCTCTATAGACACTACAACCAGGAATACGCTCCAAAGGACCAGAGTCTTCCGTGAAGCCAAGCTCAAACCGTAAATATCTAATTGCATTCACTTTCCGAATGGGCGGTTATTAGAATGTACAATATTGTGTATTCACTTTGAGCATAACTTCCCATGTCCAACAGAGACTTCATCTCTCTCATTTTCCCACTCCATTAATTCAAGTCCAACCCCATTTCCTTTGTGTAACCAGCCGCCATCTTGGGTAAGTCCACAAGGGACTTTCAGGATGTGACTGAGGAATCGATGTATGATCTATTGTATATATATATATATATATATATATATATATATATATATATATATATATATGTTATTCTGTGTGATTCTTTAGCTAGTAAATAAATCATTAAGGCAATTTGTGTATTGCTGATGGAAACACGGTAGCTAGGATTCGTGCAGATTTAGATCTTACGATCATCAGAATGAGACTGACTGATTAGTAAGGTGACTATTAATTATTGACTGCTAGTGATATGAAAGATCATCAGGTCTTTAAGAGAGCGGATTTGGGAGACAACCGCTCTGTATAAATTAATGCTTCCGTGGTGCCCCAGGTTATTAATGAGTTAATTGTTGCATGACTTAATTCAATCACGTAAAAAAAAGTTACATATATTTTATAAAATAGCATGTCATCAATTTAGTCAGAGCCAAAGTTATGACGCGTGTGTGCCTGTGTATGCATGTTTCGCGCTTGAGATTGTGTGTGTTTGTGTGTGTGTGCATAAGTACAGTACCTTGCTAAAGTATTGTATTCAGACCTTTGATTGTGTTACAAAGTGGGATTAAAATGGTTTACATTTGTTTTTTTTAACAATACAATTTTTTCCCATAAGTATTCATACCCTTTGTTTAGGCAAGCCTAAATTAGTTCAGGAGCAAAATGTGGTTTAACAAATCACATAATAAGTTACATGGACTCACTCAGTGTGAAATAATAGGGCTTGACATTTTTGAATGACTAACCCTTCCTCTGTCCCCTATACATGCAACATTTGTAAGGTCCCTCAGTCAAGTATTGAATTTCAAGGACAGATTCAACTACAAAGACCAGGGAGCTTTTCGAAAGTCTCATAAAGAAGGATAGTGATTGGTAGATGGGTAACAATAACAGATCAGACATTTAATATATCTTTAAGCATGGTCAAGTTAATAATTATGCTGTGGATCATGTATTAAACCACCCAAACACATCAACGATACAGTCATCCTTCCAAACTGACCACCCAGACACATCAACGATACAGTCATCCTTCCAAACTGACCACCCAGACACATCATCGATACAGTCATCCTTCCAAACTGACCACCCAGACACATCAACGATACAGTCATCCTTCCAAACTGACCACCCAGACACATCAACGATACAGTCATCCTTCCAAACTGACCACCCAGACACATCAACGATACAGTCATCCTTCCAAACTGACCACCCAGACACATCATCGATACAGTCATCCTTCCAAACTGACCACCCAGACACATCAACGATACAGTCATCCTTCCAAACTGACCACCCAGACACATCAACGATACAGTCATCCTTCCAAACTGACCACCCAGACACATCAACGATACAGTCATCCTTCCAAACTGACCACCCAGACACATCATCGATACAGTCATCCTTCCAAACTGACCACCCAGACACATCAACGATACAGTCATCCTTCCAAACTGACCGCCCAGACACATCAACGATACAGTCATCCTTCCAAACTGACCACCCAGACACATCATCGATACAGTCATCCTTCCAAACTGACCGCCCAGACACATCAACGATACAGTCATCCTTCCAAACTGACCGCCCAGACACATCAACGATACAGTCATCCTTCTGAACTCAGCTGCTGGAAAAGAATGAAACTGTTACCATGGTGATTTTAAAACAGCTACAGAGTTCAATGGCTGTGATGGGACTTGATGACAGATTGAAAAGAAGAATACAAAATAATAAATATATTCCAAAACATGTATCTTGTACGAAACAAGTAACTAAAGTTATACTGAAGGGGGAAAAAACACAGCAAAAGAATAGACTTTGTGGCCTAAATGCAAAGCCTTATGTTTGGGGCAAATCCAACATGAGAAACTGCCTCCTTATTTTCAAGCATGGTGGTGTCTGCATCATGGTATGGGTATGCTCGACATCTGCAAATACTGCAGAGTTTTTCAGGATAAAAATAAATGGGATGGAGCTAAGAACAGGCAAAATCCTAGAGGAAAACCTGTTTCAGTCTCCTTTACACCAGAGACTGGGAGATGAATTCACCTTTCAGCACGACAATAACCTACAACACAAGGCCAAATCTACACTGGAGTTGCTTACTAAGAAGACAGTGAATGTTTCTGAGTGGCCGAGTTACAGTTTGGACTTAAATCTCTGTCCAGCTATGATCCCCAACATCTTGAAAGAGCTTGAAGAATTTAGAAAATAATAATGGGCTTATTGTTGCACAATCCAGGTGTGGAAAGCTCTTATAGACTTACCCAAGAAGATTCACAGCTGTAATAGATGCCAAAGTTGTTTCTAACATGTATTGACTCAGGAAGCTGAATACTTTTTTTAAAAATGCTCAATTTTAACACAATAAAACGTGAAGACATCAAAGGGGTCTGAATACTTTTGCAAGGCACTGTGTGTGTCATGCGTTTGTGCGTGTGTGTGTGTGTGTGTATGCTCCTGCTTGTGTGTGTGACTGGTGCATCGCTTCATTAGTCCTGGCATGACAAGGTGTGAGATGATAAATGGGGTTGAGAAAAGACTCTCACGCACGCATGCATGCACTCAGACACGCACATACACACACTGAAGCTGCCATCACAATGTCAAAAGCTAGCAGCTTCACTGTGTTCTGTTCTCTACTCAGGGCTCTAGTTTAGAATGGAAAGCACACCAACTGTAAGTGACTACCTCTACCTGGGCTGAAACCGCTTAAAGGGAAATGCCATCTCTCTCTATTTGTAAGGCTTTTAATCATTTGTGTCATCAAGCAAAACCCAGATCAAAGACTACGATGAGAAACATCCTTTTGTTTCCATCCTTTCCTTCCCTCTCTTCCTAGTAATATCTGCTCGTTAAGTGAAAAAGGAACAAAACGAGGAAATATTACATGGATATCTTTGGAATCATCCCCTGTGTGGTGAGAAAAACCGGAGAAGAATCAGACCTTATTACCAAAGATAAACTGAGAAGCCATGACACCGCTTATTCCAAGGGGAGGATATCATCTGTATACCTTGATGATCTGAGATGGAATCACAGAGGGAGATTCATTCCTTCACAATCTTGAATAGGAAGCTATTTATTACAACAATATACTTAGGAGATAACAGGGTGGTTGATTTATTTTTCTGTGGCTTTTATACTCTATGTATTCACATGTTGTCTGGTGCATCTACCGTCACTCTATCACTACAGAGGGTAGTGCGCACGGCCCAGTACATCACTGGGGCCAAGCTTCCTGCCATTCAGTACATATATACTAGGCAGGGTCAGTGGAAAGCCCCCCAAAAAAACAAGTCATAGACTGTTCTCTCTGCTATCGCACGGCAAGCGGTACCAGAGCACCAAGTCTAGGTCCAAAAGGCTCCTTAACAGCTTCTACCCCCAAGCCATAAGACTGCTGAACAATTAATCAAATGGCCACCCGGACTATTTACACTGACCCCGCCCCCTTCCCTTTGTTTTAACACTGCTGCTACTCGCTGTTTATTATCTATGCATAGTCACTCACTGGACTCTACCCACACACTCACTGGACTCACACATACTACACTGACACTCCAACACACATATACACACACACAACATACGCTCACACTCACACGCATATTGACGCTACACACACTCACAGATAGACACTCTCTCCCTCTCTTCACATACGCTGCTGCTACTCTGTTTATTATCTATCCTGATTGCATAGTCTCTTTTACACCTACCTATGTACATATTGCCTCAATTACCTCAACTACCTCATACCCCTGCACAATGACTCGGTACCAGTACCCCCTGTATATCGCCTCAACTACCTCGTATCCCTGCACAATGACTCGGTACCAGTACCCCCTGTATATAGCCTCAACTACCTTGTACCCCTGCACAATGACTCGGTACCAGTACCCCCTGTATATCGCCTCAACTACCTCGTATCCCTGCACAATGACTCGGTACCAGTACCCCCTGTATATCGCCTCAACTACCTCGTACCCCTGCACAATGACTCGGTACCGGTACCCCCTGTATATCGCCTCAACTACCTCGTACCCCTGCACAATGACTCGGTACCGGTACTCCCTGTATATAGCCTCAACTACCTCATACCCCTGCACAATGACTCGGTACCAGTACCCCCTGTATATCGCCTCAACTACCTCGTACCCCTGCACAATGACTCGGTACCGGTACTCCCTGTATATAGCCTCAACTACCTCATACCCCTGCACAATGACTCGGTACCGGTACCCCCTGTATATAGCCTCAACTACCTCGTACCCCTGCACAATGACTCAGTACCGGTACCCCCTGTATATAGCCTCAACTACCTCATACCCCTGCACAATGACTCGGTACCGGTACCCCCTGTATATAGCCTCAACTACCTTGTACCCCTGCACAATGACTCGGTACCAGTACCCCCTGTATATAGCCTCAACTACCTCATACCCCTGCACAATGACTCGGTACCGGTACCCCCTGTATATAGCCTCAACTACCTTGTACCCCTGCACAATGACTCCGTACCGGTACCTCCTGTATATAGCCTCGTTATTGTTATTTTATTGTGATACTTTTTTATAATGTTTTTACTCTTACTTGAACTGCATTGTTGGTTAAGGGCTTGTAAGTAAGCATTTCACAGTAAGGTCTACACCTGTTGTATTCGGCAAATGTGACAAATAAAGTTTGATTTGATTCTATTTGAGATCATACATGAGACGTTTTCCATATCAATTCCTTTCCAAGACCAATTATTTAACATCTGGGAAACACACTTCAATCATTGAATATTTTCTGACCATCCGTTTCTAGGTCAGTAACTCTCAGTGATTCTGAGTGAACTGCAGTGTGTTGGAGATTCATTAGAAGGCTATAACGACCTCCAGTTCTCACCAGATACATGGCCTCATTTATTCTCTTCATTAGGCCGTTCCCTCACACGCACGCCCTCAGACACGCACACACGCCCTCAGACACGCACGCACGCACGCCCTCAGACACGCACGCCCTCAGACACGCACGCACGCCCTCAGACACGCACGCACGCCCTCAGACACGCACGCACGCACGCCCTCAGACACGCACGCACGCCCTCATACACGCACGCCCTCAGGCACACACGCATGCCCTCAGGCACGCACGCATGCCCTCAGACACGCACGCACGCCCTCAGACACGCACGCACGCCCTCAGACACACACGCACGCCCTCAGATACGCACATACACAAAATGAAGTTGCCATCCCCACGCTTTCAACACACGCACCGAAAACACACCCATTGAAATCAATACATGACATACAATAACAACAAACCCTGTGAAACCTGCAAACACATACCAGACATCTGGGTAATGTGATGACTTGCGGCAGAACCAGGATCAGTAAAAATGAGGGCAGCACTGCATGATGATCCCATTGCAGTTACAGTACAGGAATACATTTGTCTCAGGCCTTAGGCCTACATGTGTGTTACTGGATACACTGAGTGTACAAAACATGTTTAGTTGCACCCATGTTGACTCCAATGCCTCCCACAGTTGTGTCAAGTTGGCTGGATGTCCTTTGGGTGGTGGCCAACACGGGAAACTGCTGAGTGTGAAAAACCCAGCAGTGTTGCAGTTCTTGACACAAACCGGTGTGCCTGGCACCTACTACCACACCCCGTTCAAAGGCACTTAAATATTTTGTCTTGGCCTCTGAATGGCACAATCCATGTCTCAATTGTCTGAAGGCTTAAAAATACTTATTTAACATTTCTCCTCCCCTTCATCTACACTGATTGAAGTGGATTGAACAAGTGACATCAATAAGGGATCATATTGGATTCACCTGGATTCACCTGCTCAGCCTATATTTTGTACACTCAGTATACAGTAGATGCACTCTTGCAGAGAGTTGCAGACATACATTGCTGTATTACATGGAAGGGTCAACTCCCTCCATCCAACACATGCTGCTCTGCAAATCGAACAGACTTCTTAGTGTCAGTGTCAAACCCAGCCTAAGACTATGAGACAATAACACAGAGCTCTATGGTACAGGCAGACGTACTCAGAGGTAATACAGGTAATATCACTCAGCATTTGTCTCCAGGAGTTACATGATATTATTGACTGACCCCCATAACAACTTCTGCAAAGACACAGCAGAAAAAGTAATAACATGTACATTTACGATACATCTTTGTGACACTCTGCGGAAATAACAATCCTGGTGTTCAGTGAGGAAAAGGTGGTTGGTCACAGGTTTGCAATTACTGTGCATGGCTTTTGTAGGGTTTCACTCTCAGACTGTGACACCATCAGCTAAGATAATGTATAAACCGGTGAGAATGTATAGACCGGAATATGGATGGGAAATGTATATATGTAATATAATATATAACATACAGTCAGGTCCGTTATTGGCACCCTTGATACAGATGAGAAAAAAATAAAATACAATTGCTTAGAGAAAGTGATTTTGTAAAAATGGCCGGGTTACAGTTTTGACTTAAATCTGCAAGACCTGAAAATGGTTGTCTAGCAATGATCAACAACCAATTTTAATTTTTTTTTAAATAATGGGCAAATGTTGCACAATCCAGGTGTGGAAAGCTCTTAGAGACTATCCCAGAAAGACTCACAGCTGTAATCGCTGCCAAAGGTGCTTCTACAAAGTATGTAAATGTAAATGATATATTTTATTTTCAATAATTTGGAAACATTTCTACCTTGTCATTATGGGGTATTGTGTGTAGATGGGTGAGAATGTTTTAAAAATGTAATCCACTGAGTGGCCAGATGGAAGAGTGAGAGAAGGTGATACTGGTGACTGGTGACTGGTGGATGACTCGACTACGACATTGTTTGGATGGCTGACCATTTGTGGGCTGTCACAGGGGACAAGACATTCCCACAGAACCCTGGGAGCACGGATACTGTTGGAGGTGTGCAGACAGATGAAAACGTGAAATTGACAAAATTTATGTTACTGTTTGAATTCAGTTGTAATGTTTGGATTGTTTTAAGAGTTCATAAAGAGCTACACATGTTGATATGTTTTATTGTACTGTAAGTGCTCTGGATTTATTGTTACAGGGAGACTGTGTTATTTTGTTTGTTGGACGGTGGATAGTTCAAAGAGGAGCGACACAGGGGTGAGCTATTATTATTGAAATTTAATTTGTTAGAGTTAGAATTTGGGTGTGATTTTCAATTTTTCATACTTGAGTAAAAGTAAAGATACCTTAATAGAAAATGACTCAAGTAAAAGTGAGTCACCCAGTAAAATACTACTAGTAAAGTAAAAATGAAAGTATAAATCATTTCGTATTCCTTATATTATGCACAATATTCTATTTTTTATTTATTTACAGATAGCCAGGGGAACACTCCAACACTCAGACACCATTTACAGACGACACATGTGTGTTTAGTGAGTCCGCCAGATCAGAGGCAGTAGAGATGACCAAAGGATGTTCTCTTGATAAGTCTGTGAATCAGACCGTTTTCCTGTCCTGCTACGCATTCAAAATGTAACGAGTACGTTTGAGGGTCAGGGAAAATGTATGGAGTAAAAAGTACATTATTTTCTTTAGGATTGTAGTGGCGTAAAATACAAAGTTTTTAAAAATATAAATAGTAAAGTACAGATATCCCCCCAAAAAGTAGTACTTTAAAGTATTTTAGTTACAGTAAGTACTTTTACACCACTGGTGTTTTTCTGTCTTTCGTTTTTACTAGCAAAGTGCAAAGACATTTTAATTCAGGTTTGGTTTCTGCTTGAGTTTGGTCGAAAGGACAGTGAATTTTATCATACTTTGAGAACTTGTTACCAAGCTCCTGCGTCTATTACGCACAATGTTTTCTCTTAGAGATGATTCTGAACTGAAGACACATGTAACCACATTAAGTATTGGCCTATTTGTGTCATTTACAGAGTAGTCTGTAATGCATCCCGTATTTCATGTACACTGGAATTGTTTGAGAATGTATTATTTTGTGACTACTAAATTCTATTAGTTGAGTTGAGTAAATGTACTCCTCGTTTTACAGAGTAATTATTTGATTCATAACCTTATAATTGAGTAGGTCTATTGGTAGAAGTTGTATAAACCATACACTACACATGCCTCAAGAAATTAATGCTAGAACATTGGTTGCAGGATTAACTATTTGTATCTAGTTTCTTAATAATTGCATAACGGTGCAAGTTAGACACACGTTCATTACAGTCATACTGAGGGGGGGGGGGTGTAAGGAGATTCCTCCTGAGCCGTACAGGGCCTGTTGCATTTATTCACATAACATTCATAAATTTAGTTTTTTATTGTATTCAACCTAATTTGTACACAATGGTTGGATAATTTCCACCAAACTACATATGCTAAGTACAAGCCCATTGAAAAAGAGAGTCTCTCCATCTGAAGAGCTAATCTCTACTCTCAGAACTCAGATCCCCATTAGACCCTTCACTCACAGCCTGAAACACACACACACACACACACACACACACACACACACACACACACACACACACACACACACACACACACACACACACACACACACACACACACACACACACACACACACACACACACGCACACACACTCACACGCACACGCACACACACTCACACGCACACACACACACACGCACACACACACAATTATATTCAAACTTATATACACTCACACGCACGCACACACACACACACACACACACACACACACACACACACACACACACACACACACACACACACACACACACACACACACACACACACACACACACACCACAGTTGTCAATGCATAATTAATTCTCACACAGTTTTGCTATTTTGGTAACTAACACCCTGATATCATATCTAACACAATAATTAGAAAAGTGTTTTAAATTGAAGGCAATGTGTGTCTGATACCCATGGTGAGTATACCTAATTAAAGGAGGCAAAGGGTGTCTGATACCCCTGGTGAGTATACCTAATTAAAGGAGGCAAAGGGTGTCTGATACCCATGGTGAGTATACCTAATTAAAGGAGGCAAAGGGTGTCTGATACCCCTGGTGAGTATACCTAATTAAAGGAGGCAAAGGGTGTCTGATACCCATGGTGAGTATACCTAATTAAAGGAGGCAAAGGGTGTCTGATACCCCTGGTGAGTATACCTAATTAAAGGAGGCAAAGGGTGTCTGATACCCCTGGTGAGTATACCTAATTAAAGGAGGCAAAGGGTGTCTGATACCCATGGTGAGTATACCTAATTAAAGGAGGCAAAGGGTGTCTGATACCCCTGGTGAGTATACCTAATTAAAGGAGGCAAAGGGTGTCTGATACCCATGGTGAGTATACCTAATTAAAGGAGGGTAACTTTGTGTTGAAGATGTGAAAACTCTGTTTCTGATCATTCACATGGTTGATAATAAGGCACAGTAAATTAATCAAAGCATCAAAGGTTAACAGATACCTGCAGGAATTTGACCTCGAATGCAGTATGAAGTCTGGTTCGCCAACTATTACAGGTCTTGTCAAACTGTGAAACTGAATAGCTAAGCAGCTTGTAGTTCAATACCATCCACATTTAACTCCACTGAGCACAATCTCATGATCCAAATACCCTAGCGTTTGACTTTCAATAATTTGCCCATGTTTGCAAAATAATCATTATGCCTGTGATTGCTAATTTCAAGGGTTGAATGAGAACAGCATTAACACTACGGTCTCAACCGTCCTGGACCATTACAGGGAGACTAGTCAAAGACTTTTAAGCCTATAGATACTAATCTTTGGCTTAAGCGGTGTTTCGATGATACGTTGGGCGTATGTTCATTTCACGTCACTTTACAAACTCTAAAATGTTGCCCTCTTCTCAAGCCTGCCATCCCTCCTCATTCCTCTTGTTCCCTAGGCAACAAACACTCCCTGACTAAAAGTACATAATGTCCTGTTCATTGACACCAGTGGGGCAGTTATAGGAAAATATGCCATTTAATAACCCTTCAACTCTGTGAATGAAGAGGAGTCTCTCATTTCAGTCCAGCAGCTTCCAGCCACAGGCCCATTCCGACCTGCTTTTATGCCTGGGGAGAATGGGTCCAGAAAGAGGGATTCCGACCAATGCAGGAAAGGTGAGGTGAGAGGAGAAAGGACACTTCGTACAGTCAGTACCTTAGTAATTGAATCACTCCCAGTCTGTGACTCTGCAGATGCAATCTTGGCCCAGACTCCTCTACTCTGTACTCATTCAAACTACTGTAGCCTACTATAATAGGCTGGACATGTAGGGGCAGCGTCAATTTTTTTTTAGGGGAATGACAAATAAAACCATTGAAGACGAACAAAGCCCCAGCCTGAAGGTTAAGAAAATGCAGAGGGAGCAGAAAAACGACTGTGTCCCCAAAGCGCTGTCACAGCCGGCCAAATGTGATACACAATAACGTAATAAGGCTTAGAATATTTGATGAGTGTGTATATTTTTACAGTTCGGCCAAAAGGTAAGCTGTTGATGAAGTCGATGACAATTCACGGGCATGCAGCCAGGAACAGTGGAGAGAGAGAGTGTGAGAAAAATTAGAGAGTGCACAAGAAGTTAGCCAGGAGCAACATGAGAGATGATGCAGACACACACATGACCTTCAAGTCACGCACACACTAGCTATAGCTGGTCCACTTTAGTTGCAGGGCAGAGTGTGTCTGTCTACACACACACACACACACACACACACACACACACACACACACACACACACACACACACACACACACACACACACACACACACACACACACCACAGTTGTTTATGGCAGTAGTTCATGTTGATGTAGAGAAATTAATTATTAATTATTATTATTAATTATTAAGTATATTATTAAATTTACCTTGTCATTTATATATTTTTTATTCTAGTATGGAATTTCTAAGTAAATAACAGACTATAAAATATATAAACCATTTGATTTGCATAATCAAAACATTGTTTCTATGAGTCTGGCCAGGCTACTGAGCCATATTATTTACTCTCAGGAATACTGATATAAGTCACGTCATTATTCAACATAGGAGGAGTATCTCAGCATCTATTATCTATCTTTCATCTCACAGTCTCTGACTTACTGGATCTTTATTCTACCACTCTAGGGCCACATTTACCATACATTTGCACCAAGTTTCACCTGTTATTTCCATGAAGGCATAACATTCTTATTTTTTTGAGAGGATAAAGGTATCCTAGCGATTTAGAAAAGTCAGCGAAGGTACGGTAGTAAGATAACGCACCACCTAGCTGATTCAAATCATCAAAGCTTAATGATGAGGTGGTTATTAAAACGTGCACCCGAGTTTGGGAAAGCCTACTCTAGCAAACAACAGATACAGTGCGGGGTAGACTAGTCTACATGATGATATTATTATGGATAACGGAAGTCAAGCATCGATCATCATGTCACCAGAATTGGACCCTCGAGATTTATTGGAAAGGTCATTATAATTTATTTAATCTGTAGCCTAATAAACTGTATGGTTTCCTGAGTCATAGTGGAAGGATCACACACCAAATCATCGCATGACTCCAAATTTACTTCGATATGAAGGCTATTATAGTAATATTTGCACAAAAAGGCGTTTCCATCGGCATTTCCCGCATAATTAATTTTACAGACATAAAAAGATTCCACCATGTCGAACACACAAATTATCTGTTGGCATTTACAGTATAAAATTACACTGAAATGTCATGTTTCCATCACAGCTGTTATAAAAAATGTTTTATACGACTTTAATCGCATAACAACTGTGGATGGAAATACGAGGAAGGGAGTTAAGCCAAGCCAAAGACACAGAGACCTGGCAGTGGAGCCATGTACAAGGATCAGACATCGGACCACCACTCCAGGCCTCTCCCTCTGCATATCTAACACATCACTCTTGTCAGGCAGCAGCTGCAGCAGTCACATTGACTAGGTTATCATTCCCAGTAGATACTGTATTTGGACACACAATCAAGCGGTGGTAGTCTGGACTTGATTAAGAAGGGATGATGTGATGATGTTGGGTAGATTCACACACACGCACGCACAAAAACATCTCAGCACCTCCCCTACATGCTACGCAGTCCCCCCTTGCAGCATCAGCAATGCACACTGACATTGGAAAACTCTCCCTCTCTCCAACCCTCCCAACCCCACCCACCCCCAACTCTCAAACCCATATTAAATTCCTCATCTCCTCATCACTAATCGTGGTCATAACTCAATGCGGTAGTCAATGGTGTTCTCCCGTTAACACAGGGGCTTATGGCTTATGGCGAACTCACAGGGGATGTAAGGAGAGTGCAGAAAAATTGCATTAATTCTACATAACAAAACACATTTGTGCCAGACATACAGACATACATGTTCCACCATATGTATAAGGTTAGAGGAACAAGACATACTGTACATGTCCTCTGATCATGTTTGATATATGGCTTACCGGGAGAGAGAGAGAGAGTGAAAGAGAGAGATAGAATTAAAAGGAATGCCAAATGCCATCAAGTATTCAGACCAATGCAGGAAATGTGAGGTGAGAGGAGAAAGTCCACTCCCAGTCTGTGACTCTGCAGATGCAATCTTGGTCCAGACTTCTCTACTCTGTACTCATTCAAACTACTGTAGCCTATATGCTGGACGTGTTGGTCCCATGTTTCATGAGCTGAAATAAAAGATCCCAGAAATGTAACATACGCACAAAAATATTATTTCTCTCAAATTTTGTACATCAATTTGATTACATCCCTGTTAGTATGAATTTCTTCTTTGCCAAGATAATCCATCCACCTGGCAGGTGTGGCATTTATAAAAGCGGATTAAACAGCATGATCATTACACAGGTGCACCTTGTGCTGGGGACAATAAAAGGCCATTCTAAAATGTGCAGTTTTGTCACACAACACAATGCCACAGATGGTTTAAGTTTTGAGGGAGCATACAATTGGCATGCTGACTGCAGGAATGTCCACCAGAGCTGTTTCCAGATAATTTAATGTTAATTTCTCTACCATAAGCCGCCTCCAACTTCATTTTAGAGAATTTGGCAGTACATCCAACCTGCGTCACAACCCCAGACCACGTGTATACGATAGATACCATGACTAGATCCTGAGGCCCATTGTCATGTCATCCATCCGCCACCATCACCTCATGTTTCAGCATGTTAATGGATGGCCCCATGTTGCAAGGATCTGAACACAAATCCTTGAAGCTGGAAATGTCCCATGGCCTGCATATTCACCAGACATGTAATGTAAATGTCACCCATTGAGCATGTTTGGGATGCTCTGGATCGACGTGTACGACAGCGCGATCCAGTTCCCGCCAATATCCAAAAACTTGTTCTGAGCTTTGAATGGTAAATATGGTTAACTAATGTTCGACCACGGAGCAGAGTGAGAGAGTAAACGTTCTCCCCTCAAACTTCCTCCAATAAGTAGCCATAGAGTTCCCTGCTGTGGGATTAACTGAGAGAGGCCGCTTAAAGCCTACTGAACACACACACACACACACACGCACGCACGCACGCACGCACGCACGCACGCACGCACACACACACACACACACACACACACACACACACACACATACACACACACACACACACACACACATACACACACACACACACACACACACACATACACACACATACACACACACACACACACACACACACACACACACACACATACACACACACACACACACACACACACGTGCGCACACACACACACATACACACACACACACACACACAATCCAAAGTTCTGCACATTCTGCACACAAAATAAACAAACACCAACACATTTTCTGCACATTTGCACACGCACACAAACACACACACACAACCAGCCCCTCCCACACAAGCTGAAAATCAGCAAAGCTTTTATCAGAGGCTTTCCAGCACAGGTTGCCACGCAACTCTAAACTCCCTGGGTTTGCCTCCACTTGTTCCACAGTGCTGCATTCGCCAATCCAGTGTGCCAACACACCGCCTCAATTGGTTTAATTAGATCCAGGGGCCTTAACACAAGCATGAATTTCAAACAGAGAAGGGGTGTGTGTACACGTACGCCAAAAATCCTGTGCCTGCGCGCTATACCCGCCAATTAAATGTTTGATAATCATTCATCACCGTTAATCGTATTCATGAAACGCACAGGGCCCAGGTCTTAAAAGTGAATTTCATATTCTCTACATTCCGCCATACGCCCATTCGCATATTAATCACAGGATTTAAATCATGAGACCTGATTTGTCACTAATAGACTGTACAATGCATTTTTATCAGTTTACTTAATTCCTTCTTCGTCTTTTCGACAGGTGCTTATAGCTGACACTGGGCTATCTAATTAATTCACTTAGTGCAGGGGAAGACATGGCAAATGGTCAACGGGGCTAGCCACAGTCAGATTTAGCTGTTTTATATTAATGACTGCCTGCTGAATAGGAGATACTTTTAATAATGTAATGCTGTATGATCACAGAAAAGACTCTGACTCTGACAGAAGGCCTCAGTATGAGGAGTTGCAAATATACAGTATATTATTTATCTTAGGTTGATTCTATGCAGAACAGGGGTCTTTATTCTATGCATTCCCTATTGCAGAACAGGGGTCTTTATTCTATGCATTCGCTATTGCAGAACAGGGGTCTTTATTCTATGCATTCCCTATTGCAGAACAGGGGTCTTTATTCTATGCATTCCCTATTGCAGAACAGGGGTCTTTATTCTATGCATTTCCTATTGCAGAACAGGGGTTTTTATTCTATGCATTCCCTATTGCAGAACAGGGGTCTTTATTCTATGCATTCCCTATTGCAGAACAGGGGTCTTTATTCTATGCATTTCCTATTGCAGAACAGGGGTTTTTGTATTTTCTGCTTAATCCTCCGGAAAGCATTTCTCTGAATCCCGAATCGTCAGGAAATTGGATCCTCTTCCTCCCTCATCCCTTTCTCAGTCGTCGAGAGGGGAGGAAGAAGGCAGGAGGAAAGAAAGGAGTGAATTACCGCTGAGACGATGCTTAGTGATGCCTAAAGTCTAATTACGTTTCTGCCGCTGTTTTAATGGGGTTTACACAAGGCGCTGTGGAAACCATGTGGTTGGGACTAGGGAGGGAGAGAGGATTGAATGTTGCGATGGGGGTTATATAGAAGTCAGTGCTGCAGACGTGGGGCCTGATTGACCACAGGATAACGGTTATTCATAAGTCCATGTGTGAAGGCATTGATCCAAACCTCTTCACCAGGTATGTGGAGTGGTTTGGCGGAAAGTATTACTGCTTGAAGACCAGACCAGTTTAGCACATCAGCCGGGTGGGGATGGCCAAGGTTTGCCCTGGAGAACCCTGATCCTGTGATGTGTGTTCTAATTACCTCACCACGCTGCTTTGATATCACATATGTTCTATATAGATTCAGCTTTGATTTGAATAGGGGCACTTATCCAGGCCAAGGCTACCCTGGCTAGATGTTAGCATGGCTTGTGGAGTGTGTTTTTTAAACAGAGATGAATCTATAATAATGCACTGTACAATGTCAACAAACTTCCTAACAGAGCACAGACACATATTCAAATCAATCATCAATATCCCTCAGTGTTAGAAAGTAAGGTCAATAACAGGGGTTAAACACTTTGCTACAGAAGTCTAATGTTGGTGTATGTTTGAAGTAACTAGATCTCCATTTAAAGGTGCTGTCCTCAGCCGATCCTGTGGGAGCCTTAGACGAGGAAGTGCAGGAAGTTCACACTTCAATGACTGACTTGCTGGCGCTCAGATCTGAATTTGTAGACGTCTAGCGATAGCGCAGGAGATCTGACACTACTCCTAAGCCCCCCCTCGCTCCCTCCATCTCCGCGGTAGAGGGAGAGAAAAATACAACTTTTAAGTGTGATTATCATTACATGGAGGAACTCAACACATCCTGCATCTCAATGAGAGACCTTCAGCCTTACATGGGTCTTAATCTGATGTGTGTGTGTTTTTCTAGGAGAGCTTGGCGAGTCCAATCAAAGAGGAAGATGCTCTCTGGCTGGCATTAGAAACAGCCACCCCATAAAACCCAATCTCTGCCCTAAAAAGAAGTGATAATGCTATGTTGAATAGGCTGACAAACATGGCTGACACTGAGCTAGACAGACAATTATCTGCCATGAAATTCGTGGACAGTTCTGTCTCCGGGGAAACAAGGAAGGAGCAAAACAAAATGATTCCTCTTTGCCCTTGCGCTTTCTTCTCTCTCTCTCCCTCTCTCTCTCTCTCTCTCTCGCTCTCTCTCTCTCTCTCTCTCTCTCTCTCTCTCTTTCTCTCTCTCTCTCTCTCTCTCTCTCTCTCTCTCCCTCTCTCTCTCTCTCTCTCTCTCTCTCTCTCTCTCTCTCTCTCTCTCTCTCTCTCTCTCTCTCTCTCTCTCTCTCTCTCTCTCTCTCTTTCTCTCTCTCACTCGCTCTCTCTCTCTCTCCCCACTCTATCTCAGTCTCGAAAAAACACTAATCTGTGACCGTCTCGATTGGTTTTGGACTTTGTATCATGCGTTGACGCCGTTGCAGCAGCTCTCCGAGTCAGAGCTTAGCGTATTCCATTTGTATTCCATCGCTACCAAACTGCTGCAGAGCCTAACCCCTATGACCAACCCCCTGCAGAGCCTAACCCCCATGACCAACCCCCTGCAGAGCCTAACCCCCATGTTTATTAATGGTCAGCCTGTATGAGAAAGAACCTCTTCTGATGGAGAGTTCAAAGGATGAAAGACTGACTCGTCACTCTTGGAAGAACAGACTCTCACTTAAGCTGTTTTATAAAAAAAAATGTTTTCTCCCTAATTTCGTCATATCCAATTGGTAGTTACAGTCTTGTCCCATCACTGCAACTCCCGTACAGACTTGGGAGAGGCGAAGGTCGAGAGCAGTGCGTCCTCCGAAACACAACCCGCCAGCCGCACTGCTTCTTGATACAATGCACGCTTAACCCGGAAGCCAGCCACACCAATGTGTCGGAGGAAACACTGTACCGTGTATGTACCGTGTATGTGCCCGGCCCTCCACAGGAGTCGCTACAGCACGATGGGACAAGGACATCCCGGCCGGCCAAACCCTCCCTAACCCAGACGACACTGGGCCAATTGTGCGTCGCCTCATGGGTCTCCCGGTCGCGGCCGTCTGCGACACAGACAGGGCTCGAACCCGCATCTGTATCAATGCAGCTTGGACTGCCATGCAGTTCCAGACCACTGCGCCACTCAGGAGGCCCTAAAAGCTGTTTTAACTGTTTTTCTCTAAAGCTCTTCTCTCTCTCTCTCTCTCTCTCTCTCTCTCTCTCTCTCTCTCTCTCTCTCTCTCTCTCTCTCTCTCTCTCTCTCTTTCTCTCTCTCACTCGCTCTCTCTCTCTCTCCCCACTCTATCTCAGTCTCGAAAAAACACTAATCTGTGACCGTCTCGATTGGTTTTGGACTTTGTATCATGCGTTGACGCCGTTGCAGCAGCTCTCCGAGTCAGAGCTTAGCGTATTCCATTTGTATTCCATCGCTACCAAACTGCTGCAGAGCCTAACCCCTATGACCAACCCCCTGCAGAGCCTAACCCCCATGACCAACCCCCTGCAGAGCCTAACCCCCATGTTTATTAATGGTCAGCCTGTATGAGAAAGAACCTCTTCTGATGGAGAGTTCAAAGGATGAAAGACTGACTCGTCACTCTTGGAAGAACAGACTCTCACTTAAGCTGTTTTATAAAAAAAAATGTTTTCTCCCTAATTTCGTCATATCCAATTGGTAGTTACAGTCTTGTCCCATCACTGCAACTCCCGTACAGACTTGGGAGAGGCGAAGGTCGAGAGCAGTGCGTCCTCCGAAACACAACCCGCCAGCCGCACTGCTTCTTGATACAATGCACGCTTAACCCGGAAGCCAGCCACACCAATGTGTCGGAGGAAACACTGTACCGTGTATGTACCGTGTATGTGCCCGGCCCTCCACAGGAGTCGCTACAGCACGATGGGACAAGGACATCCCGGCCGGCCAAACCCTCCCTAACCCAGACGACACTGGGCCAATTGTGCGTCGCCTCATGGGTCTCCCGGTCGCGGCCGTCTGCGACACAGACAGGGCTCGAACCCGCATCTGTATCAATGCAGCTTGGACTGCCATGCAGTTCCAGACCACTGCGCCACTCAGGAGGCCCTAAAAGCTGTTTTAACTGTTTTTCTCTAAAGCTCTTCTCTCTCTCTCTCTCTCTCTCTCTCTCTCTCTCTTTCACCCACCCACGCATGCACACGCTCAAGCACACACACACACACACACACACACACACACACACACACACACACACACACACACACACACACACACACACACACACACACACACACACACACACTCAAGTATATACACATGTAGAGACTCACTCTCATACACAACAAACAAACCTTGCTTATACAAAGTTAATTGAATAGAGCATTACTGCAGGCAGTTGGGTTTTGAGAGGCTGTGTCTTTGAGAGAGCTGGAGGACAAAACCTGATTCACTGGGTTAGAGGAGGAACAGGCTCTACGGGGAGTCACTGTTTGGACAACTCAAGGAGAACCGGACTTGAATCAGCATCTAATAAAATAAGCTCAAATTCGGGCTTTGAAATCGCAAAGCCATTGGTGGATTGTGTAAACACTTAGAGGGACTTAAACAACATTATTCATTATTATTTCAAAGTCATTCTGTCAGACTCGCAAGAGCAAGAAAGTTCAGTGATTAAACAGACTTTCAGACATAACCATGAATACACACACACACACTCTGACAGCGTTGTTTCTGGATCTGAATTGTGTATACACAGTATTATGTTGAATAAAGTATTACTCCATCTGCTCCTCGGCTGTTCCAGTGCAGTTTGTAGGATACATGTCTACTACAGTACTTAATTGACTGAGAGCTACTCAATAATGCAGGACCAAATAAGACCTGGCCAATGAGCCACAGGAACTTACATAACCCTGTGAATTACAGTGCATATGCGTGTGTGTGAGCATGCTTGCGTTAAAGGGTGTGTGTGACCATGTCGATGCACCCGTATGAATGTGTGCTCGTGCACCCCCGTATGTGTGTGTGTGTGAGTGTGAGTGCATGCCTTCATGCATGTCTGTGCGTGTGTACACTGTGTGCACCACAATTACACATTATTCTCCTGGAGGATGTCACGTGACTCTTAGCCAAATCAATAGCTGCTTACAGTCAGGGGAGAGGAGACCAGAGGGGAGGAGACCAGAGGAGAGGAGACCAGGGGAGAGGAGACCAGGGGAGAGGAGAGGAGAGAAGAGGAGACCAGGGTAGAGGAGACCAGGGGAGAGGAGACCAGGGGAGAGGAGACCAGAGGAGAGGAGACGAGGTTAGAGGAGACCAGGTTAGCAGAGACCAGAGGAGAGGAGACCAGGGGAGAGGAGACCAGGTTAGAGGAGATCAGGGGAAAGGAGACCAGGGGAGAGGAGACCAGGGGAGAGGAAACCAGGGGAGAGGAGACCAGGGGAGAGGAAACCAGAGGAGAGGAGACCAGGGGAGAGGAAACCAGAGGAGAGGAGACCAGGGGAGAGGAAACCAGAGGAGAGGAGACCAGGGGAGAGGAAACCAGAGGAGAGGAGACCAGGGGAGAGGAGACCAGGGGTCTTAAACCTGCGATCGGACTGCTTGTTTCAGCTTGGCTCTATATTCATCAATACAACAGTTAATTGATTAACTATAATGTACTAAATGGAGTGCTTCTACTATACAGAATGGATTGAAAGTTACTTCAACAGGGGTTTTCCAAGTGTGAATGAGTTGCTGCATGGTCAATGGTTTGCCAAAAGGTAAGGATTAAGGTAGAGCCAGGGTAATAAGACTCTAAATTCAAGTAATTACTCCAGCTACTCACACAAGAGGTCAATATGTCACCATCAGTGACGTATAAGTAATGTCAGCCAGTCTAAAATGGTCAAATGTCACAATGTTTTACATATTCTAATGAGACCATGGAGGCTACTATAGAGGAAGTGTAAGGTATGTCTACTGTACAAACTCTCTGTGAGGTTCACAGACATGTTCATCACCCCTCTGCACTACCATTGTTGAAAAGACAGCTCATGTAACATCCAAACGAAAAGAGTTGTAGTTAGGTGGCTTAAAACCGTGTCAAATCTATACATGTCTTTGGGCCACAGCTTCACACAAGCTTCACACGTTAAGATATTCTGTCTCCTTTCTTCCATTCCTGTCTTCCTTCAGCCTCTCTTGTGAAGCTCTTGAAAGAGAACCACCTTACAAATGTAGTCTGACAGAGAAAATGCCTGATGCCATGTCTTCAAAAGGCAGCAGCAGCGAGGATTTCTTGGCAATGTGGCTTTGTCAATGAAGGTCGGCCGTGGCGATCTGGGCTTGAGTGCGATGGTGATGAAAATGCTTGGGGGCAGAAGTCTGTGCTAAGTGGCATGGAAAAGCAAAGAGAAAGCAGAGGGGAGAAAAATACCATGGTCATAAAAGACTAATAAAATACCATGGTCATAAAAGACTAATAAAATACCATGGTCATTAAAGACTAATAAAATACCATGGTCATTAAAGACTAATAAAATACCATGGTCATAAAAGACTAATAAAATACCATGGTCATAAAATACTAATAAAATACCATGGTCATAAAAGACTAATAAAATACCATGGTCATTAAAGACTAATAAAATACCATGGTCATTAAAGACTAATAAAATACCATGGTCATAAAAGACTAATAAAATACCATGGTCATAAAAGACTAATAAAATATCATGGTCATAAAATACTAATAAAATACCATGGTCATAAAAGACTAATAAAATACCATGGTCATAAAAGACTAATAAAGTACCATGTTCATAAAAGACTAATAAAATGCCATGGTCATAAAATACTAATAAAATACCATGGTCATAAAAGACTAATAAAATACCATCTTCATAAAAGACTAATAAAATACCATGGTCATAAAATACTAATAAAGTACCATGTTCATAAAAGACTAATAAAATACCATGGTCATAAAATACTAATAAAATACCATGTTCATAAAAGATTAATACACAGGACTGTCTGAGGGTCAATTCTGACGCCTGAGAGGTTCGCTCTCTACTTCACCAGATTACTAATCTGTCCACTAATCTGTCCATCCACCTTGCAGTTTGATTCTGCAGTTTGATTCTGTCATATAGTGCAACCGTGAGTATAATCAGTTCTAATAGGTTTAGGGTAAAGACACTGATAGGATCCAGGTGTTATGGATTATGTATGATGACATCTTTGAATTGACAATAAAGTCATATTCAATTCTATTCTGTTCTAGGAGTTCTTCGGGAGACTCCTCAGCAAATTAACTTGCTAAATAGTCCACAACAGCAAAACATGATCTAACAACTAGTGAGCCAACAGCCCAATTAAGTTGTCTTCTCTTAATTACATTACCCTATTACCACAGTCTGCTCTCTGGAACAACACAAGATAAAGTCACATTGTTGATTTTGCTAAAAGTAATCCTGTTTAAGTCTATGGTTTTGTTTTTCGAACATTTGAGTTAGGATATTGATTTATGCATCTTTGACATTGGCCTAATTAAAATTGTATGGATAAAGTCGGCCAATAAGAATACAACGGCATCTAATTGTCCACTTTGTCAGATGGAATCAGCTTCTCCACAATGGTGTAGAAATATAATGTGTTTACATAGAGAGTTAAGCACCCGGACTGAAAATCCATACAATGAGAAATCAATGTATTGTATTTCAGTACATACACACTATCCAAAGGGATTTGATAATATTTTAAAGGAGACACAGGCATCCATATTGTGCCCCTGTGGTGTCCGGAAGGAGTGGAGGCTCCTCAGAGGAGGAAAGGGAGGACCATCCTACTCAGTGAATTTCAGAAAAATAAAAACAGTGAGACATTTTACAATAAACTATACTAAATATATTCACTTCAACTAAAATTTGATTGAAACGCCCTGTTTTAAGGTCTCCAGTAGCCTCAATAGCACCCTCTAGGGTTGCACCATGGTGTAGCCAGAGGA
This sequence comes from Thymallus thymallus, assembly GCA_023634145.1. NCBI lineage: Eukaryota > Metazoa > Chordata > Actinopteri > Salmoniformes > Salmonidae > Thymallus > Thymallus thymallus. Next base: position 35,791,255 of record CM042403.1, on the reverse strand, counting down.
CAGCTATTTCCGTCCTCCTCTAGGCACATTTACTTCGGATGGTAGAGCATGGCGCTTGCAACGCCAGGGTTGTGGGTTCGATACAAAAAGCCCAAAAGGTAAATCAAAAAGTAAGATTGTTTTAAAGTGTCAGGAAACTAAACTAAATTTGTTGGTACTAAACTTTGGTAATATACAGTACTTCCATAAATGTTTTGAACTGGTACTGGGATACCTTCAGATGAGTCTGTGAGACTTGTGGGCGTCCTAGAGCAAATCAACCCACATTTACAGTCTCACCTTTCCATAGTGGTCATATTAGCTTGGATGCTATTAATGTTTTCGTGAAAAGACCAGTTTTCGGGATGTCTCATGGTCTGACAAACACCACTGTAGCTGGGCGACCTTCCACCGATGGCTGCTGATATCTCTAGCATAAACAGATGGATTTTGATGGGGATTTTTTTCTAGTGGTGCAAATAAGGTTTCCATGGCGCCGTGAACATAGACTCTAATTTCACTACACCGCAGAGAAGTTTGAATTAAAATTTCTAGTCATCCCTTATGAAGAAAATATGCATTGTTAAAAGTGAGGGAGACTGTTTGGAGGTGAAATAATAATGTAAGTTCTTCTTTCAGAGAAAATCCAATGAAATACAGAGAACAAAGATAAAGTGTAAAGGAGAGCGAGAAAATGAGAATATTAAGTACAAAAAGAGAGTGGGGACTGATTTCTAACGCTTTTGAACCTGAGTGAAGTTTCCACCACTTTATTCAAAAAAGACATAAAAGATTAAAACTATAAAGTTCAAAAGCTTCAAGTGTATAATTGCTCTTTCTTTTCCCCCCTGCTTTTGGTTAAAACTAGTACAAACTTCGCACTACAGTTTAAGTATGCAGTAAATGTGAGAGTGTGATGGCACGAGGACGGTAAGCACAAGAAGGAGGAGGTCGGAAAAATGAAAACAAGAAAATAGCGCACTAGCCGTAACTACGCGCAAACAATGATCCACAAACACACAACAGCGAGGATAACATAAATAGGGTGTGCAATCAGGTGATGGGAAGCAGGTGTGGGTGCATGTGTGTTGCTGCAGGCGTCCTCGTGCCGGTGGTTAGTACACCGGCGAGTCGGAGCGCCGAGGCGGGCGGGTCACCGCCCGACGCAGGTAGAGCAGGCGTTACAGAGAGGTAGCTAAAAAGAGGGAGAGAAAGAGGGAGAAGAGAGAGAGTTAACGACGGAGATCGACAGAGAGCGAGGCAGAGAGAGAGAGAGAGAGGAAAACAGGGGGGAAGAGAGCGAGAGAGAGAGAGAGAGAGAGAGAGAGAGCGAGTGCTAAGAAGAGGAGAGATAATGCATGCAAAATAGACACCAAGCTAATGCAGTTGTAGACCTTTACTGGCTTTATGTTCAATTTCCAACTCAAGGCAAAATACTAAACAAATGATTGTGTTTGATTTACAGAATTACACAGCGCTGTGCTTTTCCATGTATTTGCTGTATGGATAAAAGCACATCAAGGCCACAGGGACATTTCACCATAGCTCTACTACTGTGTATACTTATTAGTAATTATTAGTAATATTATATGTTTCTGATAAAAATGTAATGTTAATATAGTAATGACTCGTCTCCTCACCACAAGCTAGATCAAGCACATTTTCCTTTCACCTGTAGAATCAGGAAGTTTTGTCTGCTCATAGTGAACCACAAGGTCTGGCATTCATAGCGAATGCTTGATACCGCCCCACAAGGAAAGAAGGTAGGTAGGTAGGTAGGTACTTTATTGATCCCTGGGGGGAAATGTCTTTGGCAAGCAGCTACGAAAAACACAGGGCATGTGCAAAAAGCCAGAACGAAAATACACAAAAGACAGATACACGATACATGATACATAGTGCGGCAGTATGAAAAAGTATAAAAATACAAGAAGTCTGGATTGCAAAAAGCTATAAAAAGGCATTGCATAGTATATGTACACCATACATTATTATAGAGTATTAGGTGAAAAAAATATACAATAATTGCAAGTTGATATAAATAAAGAAAACATTTGCATGGTTAACTATACTATACAGGTCGATGGCAGAGAAAGATACTTAAATATCTAAATGTTCGTATGATATAAGTGAGGGTAATAATAGTTTACTTAATATACAGTCTGGTTAAAGATACTACTGACAGGATGCTAATATACGGCACCCAGGTGAGGCATTACATAGTCTAATAGCAGGAAGGACCTCCTGTAGCGCTCTCTGGCACACCGTCGTGGGATCAGTCTGTGACTGAAGGTGCTCTTCTGCATCATAACCATCGCATGCAGAGGGTGGGTGATGTTGTCCATGATGGCTAGCAGTTTGGCCAGGATCCTTCTCTCCGCCACCTCCTCTAGTGTCAAGGTTAATCCCCAGAACAGAACTAGCCTTCCTGATCTGCTTATTTACCCGAGAAGCATCACTGGTCTTTATTTCTACCCAGACCGTTCCCTGGGGGGCCCCTGTGTTGCTCACTGCCCGTTCTGACACACAGCTCTGTAGCCGCACAAATTGTGGCCTACCGGTCAGGTAGTCCGTAACCCAGGAGACTAAGGGTGCTTCCACTTTCATCCTCTTCATCTTCTCACCCAGTAGCAGGGGCTGAATTGTGTTGAAGGCACTGGAGTCAAAAAACATAACCCTCACAGTGCAACCTGCGTTGTCCAGGTGAGAGTAGGCCCTCTGCAGAAGGTAGATGATAGCATCATTCACCCCGATGTTGCGCTGGTATGTGAACTGCAGGGGGTCCAGTGATGTACACACCAGGGGTCTGAGGTGAGCGAGGACTAACCTTTCCAGGGTCTTCATGATGTGGGATGTTAGCGCTACAGATCTGAAGTCATTCAGGACCGTGGGGTGTGCCTTCTTGGGCACTGGGACCAGGCAGGATGCTTCACACAGCACAGGGACCCTTTCCAGGCTCAGGCTAAGGTTGAAGCGTTGCTGGAGTATTCCACAAAGTTGGTCAGCACAGACCCTAAGCACCCTTAGGCTGATGCCATCGGAGCCCACCGCTTTCCACTGATGTAGTCTCTCCAGCTCTCTCTTCACTTGTTTGGTGGTGAAAGCCAGCCTAGGTGGGGAGGGGGGGGGGGCGGGGGTGTTAAAGATCAGTCCAGAGGTGGGGGGAAGGGAGGTATTGCAGATCAGTCCAGTGGGAGCGGGGGTGGGGAGGGGGTCGCTGATTGTCTCAACGGAGGTGTCATGTGCAATGGGACAGCCGTGAGGGTGTGGCCTGGAGAGCTGGAGGGGAGGTGGACAGAGCCAATATCGAACCTGAAGGGCCGTGCCCACCAACTTGTAATTGAGCTCTGAAGGAACAACACACAGAGTAGCTAACTAGCTAACATTACGGCGAAAAGATTATCAGAGGGATTTTCCGTCTGACCAGATGGGCAATTCAACCGACGCCAGCTGAGAAGTGGTGCGATAATATTACCGTCAAAACGTAAGACTTCCGATCAACCAACAACAGATAGCTAGCTAACTCTGAAAGCCATCAGCTAATTATATATATTGGAGACAGTGTCCATCAGTTTAACCTGTGTGGTTAGAGGTAGCATGAGGACCAGACAGAGTACGTTCCAGACCATGTAATCGTCTTATTTAGTCTACCTTTTTTCTCTTTGTAAAACTCCTAGTCCTTCCACAGTGCCCTGCTAAAATATACCCAAAGTACATACCCAAAGTGGATGCCTTTTGGATCCACAGGCATGAGGGAGGCATCAATGCCCCTAAACAATACACTAGCCTGTCTTTAATCACGTAGGAGCCATTCTGTTGACACCTTTACCAACAGAGGCGTGTTACTCTTCGTTCCTTCACCGAACTGGGTCTAAAATGTTCACACCACAACCATGTCTCTCCTGGAGATGTGCAGTACAAACAGTGGGTGATTAAGAAGTTTTATGAACCCTGTACTCACCACTTCGGCAGAGTCTTATCCAGCTGGCCGTAGACCTCAGACAGGACATTCGCTACAAGCACAAAGAGTCTCATCTTCCCCAGCCCAACATGCCACCCAGTGACATAAGCTACCACTGCCTACCACTGACATTCAGTAGTTACAATACAGCCTTCTCTCTCAACTTGCCCGTAACTGTAATTGTGGTGACTCTGCTCTACCACATCAAAACACACTAAGCTAGCCTGTCTAACCTCATCACACAGTCAAACGGACAGGCACACTTTGGTTTGATGTCACTCCATTACCCTGTCAAAACTACAGTGAATTGACTCAATGTCTACTCTAGCAGTGATTGTTGCACGGACACTGTAACTGATACTGTTTGTACAGTGTATATGTAAATAATGCAATTTTATTCCTTTGTATTTCTAAATGTTGATGGATTTCTGTGCACAGAAAGGTAGCACTTCGAACAACCACTTTTTGTTTTTATAAAAGTGAAACCAGTAATTAGTTTTGCTCAAATATGGATATTTTCTACCAGTCTTCCAGATTTGTCTGCCTGTATGGATTCACAGAATATATTTATATAAGCTGTACAGGGATCTGTAGCATCAAACATATGTTAGACATTCAGATATATCCAAGGACTGTTCATTTGTCAAGGGGAGTGTACACTAATGCTAACTCAAAAAGAGAACTGGCTATTCAACAGGAATGTTATATGATAAAAGTAACATACAAAAAAATACAGTGTGAACAGTGTAGTACAGTTCAGTTTGTGAGTGTGTCTCATGTGTAGTCAAGTGCAGATAAATGGTGATTAGCAGATGATGGGAGAGGTGGTCATGATGAAATTACCATTCACACAGACACATACTGCAAGAAAATACAGTATGATCAGTGTAGTATAGTTCAGGGAATACGTGTACGTCTGATTGTTAGCAGCAGCCGCTGTGTTGTGTGTGAGTGTGTCTGAGGTGTAAAGTGCAGACATCTGTTGATCAGCAAATGTTGGGAGGGGTGTTGTCATGATCAAACTGCCATTCGGCTCCTCTTGAGTTCACTTTCACTGCCTGAAATCCAGCATAATGTCCAATTCATCTAGAGAGGGATACAGTTCACATGATACAGTTCTGCTCCAATGATACACCCAAGCAAATAAATGATGTTCTCTCCATCTAGAATTCACTCCAGGAAGAAACATAGGCACCACACAAAACTTTCTGTAAGACAAAAAATGTAAGGAATTATACTCTATTGTGCAGTTTTAACTACAGTGGAACTGTGCCAGCATCACATCACAATAGGCTAGTTGAACATGCATACACTGAGATTGCATTTAGAACAATATCTTGCCTGATAAGAAATGTGGCATAGCCCTTAAGTTTGGCACAGTGACCAGGCAGTACAAATGTACCCAGGTAGACAGACAGTACCTACCTAGCTCCAGCCATGTCTATCAGGCGTGCTTAGGCAAATATATTTATAGTAAAACCAGATCATCAGTGTCAGAGATTTACAATAGTAAATGGTTGTATTATTGTTTCTCCTAACTGTTAGTAAACTTAGCTAGCTAGCTTGCTGGATAGCCAATAATTGTTATTTACATCTGTTTGGAATCCTAACTTTAACTTGCCCCATGGCTCCGTTTTTTGTGAGATTGAAATGCATTCACTTTCATAATCATAACCAATATGTCAAGTCTTGTCAATTATATTACTAGCTAACTGGCTACCCTTTCAAAAAAGCCTGCCTCGGGGGAGGGACGGGGCCAGAGCATGAAGCAAAACCCCACACCGAGTCGTAGTCTTTTCAGAGACTGGAAAAAATGTGTCACCTTATATATTTATCAATGAATCCACCGATAGGAACATCCCTGAAAGACATCCAATGGCTCTATCGAACAAGAACAACCATATCTACACTGGGGGCCAAAAGTTTGGAATATTACTCATTCAAGGGTTTTTCTTTATTTGCACTATTTTCTACATTGTAGAATAAAAGTGAAGACATCAAAACTATGACATAACACATATGGAATCATGTAGTAACAAATATATTTGAGATTCTTCAAAGTAGCCACCCTTTGCCTTGATGACAGCTTTGCACACTCTTGGCATTCTCTCAACCAGCTTCACGAGGACCGCCACAGGAATGGAAGACCCAGAAATACCTCTGCTGCAGAGGATAAGTTCATTAGAGTTACCAGCCTCAGATTGCAGACCAAATAAATGCTTCTCAGAGTTCCAGTAACAGACACATCTCAACATCAACTGTTCAGAGGAGACTGTATGAAGGCTTTCATGGTCGAATTGCAGCAAAGAAACCACTACTAAAGGACACCAATAAGAAGAAGAGACTTGCTTGGGCCAAGAAACACGAGCAATGTACATTAAACGGGTGGATAATTCAGTCCTTCGGTCTGGAGTCCAAATTTGAGATTTTTTGGTTCCAACCTCAACCAAATTTAGATGGTTTGGGATGAGTCGAACCGCAGTGAAGGAAAAGCAGCCAACAAGTGCTCAGCATATGTGGGAACACCTTCAAGACTGATGGAAAAGCATTCCAGGTGAAGTTGGTTGAGAGAATGCCAAGTGTACAAAGCTGTCATCAAGGCAAAGGGTGGCTATTTGAAGAATCTCAAATATAAAATATATTTTGATTTGTTTAACACTTTTTGGTTGCTACATGATTCCATATGTGTTATGTCATAGTTTTGATGTCTTCACTTTTATTCTACAATGTAGAAAATAGTGCAAATAAAGAAAAACCCTTGAATGAGTAATATTGGAAACGTTTGGCCCCCAGTGTACATGCACACTCATGTATAGTGCGATCAGCATAACATAGAGTCCCTATACAGTAGGATTTTATAGTTTGAAAAATCTTTAGGTGATTTTATTTGAGCATGGGAACCGTAGCTACAGTAGGCTTAAATACTGCAATATGGTTACATTTTAAATGTTACTTTTGGAAGTTTCCATCCTAGAGGATTTAGTCACTACTTACTCATCAAGCCTTACTTTGAGGAAAAGCATGTTTAGAGTCACAGGACCTCAAAGGAACGAAATGCAAAAACAGAATTCGCTGTTCGTAACATCTGGTTGTTTTTAGGTTGCACCTAAACATCCTTTGATTTCAAGTGTTAAGTCTTTCTAAAAATGTTTCTGAAGGGGTGTGAAAGGGTGCCATGTGACGTGTGTTAATGCCTGTGTGTTTTAGAGAGCCACAAACAAATTCAAACAACTTTACTTGAGCAACTTTACTCATCATCAATGTTCAGCAATTGACTGGTGTATATTAAAACCATAGTGATGACATACTTCCACAGCCATGACATCATGCTACCTCCAGTTGAACTGATAAAGATGTGAATGAGTTAATCAGATGGGACTAGGAACTAATGAACTCCTGATATATTATCCATCAACCATCAGAGTCTCCTAAGCAGGAACACTTCTCTCTGGTTCTAATGGCGCTGACTAGCAGAGATAATTTGCATAGTAATTGTAGATTACATCAGCTCCCATAGGACAAAGCGAGAGAGGGGGAGGGAGGGAGGGGAGAGAAAGAGAGTGACAGAGACAGAGACAGAGACGGAGAGACAGAAAAAGAGAGTGAGAGACAGAGAGACAGAGACAGAGAGACAGAGAGTGAGAGACAGAGACAGAGAGAGAGAGACAGAGAGACAGAGATAGAGACAGAGACAGAGACAGAGATAGAGGCAGAGACAGAGACAGAGAGACAGAAAAAGAGTGAGAGACAGACAGAGACAGAGAGAGACAGAGATAGAGACAGAGACAGACAGAGACAGACAGAGACAGAGACAGACAGAGACAGAGACAGACAGAGACAGACAGAGACAGAGACAGAGAGACAGAGACAGAGACAGACAGAGACAGAGATCATGGAGTGTTTGTTATCCTATAAAGCATGTCTGGCTGATATTAATCCTGGACCTGAGTGAGTAGCAGGTTCAAGATCCAGGACCAGAGTAGAAGGTATTGTGAAGTGCCAGATTAAGCCAAGCCACATCGTCGGCTTGCAAACTATTACAGACTACAAAGGAATGCACAGCCGCGAGCTGTCCTGTGACACGAGCATACCAGACGAGCTAAATTACTTCTATGCCCGCTTCGAGGCAAGTAACACTGAAACATGCATGAGAGCATCAGCTGTTCTGGACGACTGTGTGATCACGCTCTCCGTAGCCGATGCGAGTAAGACCTTTAAACAGGTCAACATCCACAAGGCCGCAGGGCCAGATGGATTACCAGGACGTCTAGGTCCAAAAGGCTTCTTAACAGCTTCTACCCCCAAGCCATTAGACTCCTGTATAGCTAATCAAAGGGTCACCAGACCCCCTTTTTCGCTGCTGCTAATCTCTGTTTATTATCTATGCATATTCACTTTAACTCTACCTACACCTACATATTACCTCAATTACCTCATCTAACTGGTGACCCCGCACAGTAACTCCGGTACAGTACTTCCTGCTTTACTTCCTGTACAGTAAATAGCCTCGCTATTGTTATTTTACTGCTGCTGTTTAACTATTTGTTACTTTTAAAACTTCTTAAAGTACTGTTGGTTAAGGGCTTGTAGGTCAGCATTTCACTGTAAAGTCTACACCTATTGTATTCGGCGCATGTGACAAATACAATTTGATTTGATTTACATAGGCTCCCATAGGACAGATGGAGACGGAGGGTCTGCCACAGTTTATCTGTATAATGAACAGTATAGGAAACCAAGGCAAGGCCATGCAGTCTAGAAGAGCAATGTTCCATCATCAGCAGAATGGAAAGGCAGAATTCAGGAAATCAATCACATCATAATCAGAAGAATATAAGTGTTCTCTCTCTGAGATAACAGTGAAAAACACAGTAGAGAGGAGATCTGCTTTGCTTGGAACTCCTGGGATGCCTCTGTCTTATAGAGACGTGTAAATCTGTCAATATACCGCAATCAAATCGCACTGTGGGAGACCAACATGCAACACATACAGTACCTGAATTATCATAACCATACCAAATATTTGAAATCTATTTTCCAGAACTACTGTGTTTACGCCTGTGCTGTTTACCCCCCCCCCCCCCCCCCCCCCCCCCCGAGCTGGACTACCATAACAGAGGAAACTTTTTTCATTTCCTTATTGCCTTCTTTTGTGTATAAATAAGGTGCAATGTAATTTCCTTCCTGGATCCATACAGTACACAAGAGGGCTTCAATCAGAGCCAAAGTGCTTGCTGGTGCCAGGTGATTCTGGGGCTTGCACTGTTGCACTGGCAGCTCCAACACAGTAAAGTGATTTATAAAGCTGTTTATGTACTCTGGAAAGCAGTGCCAACGAACACCGGAGGGAGTACAGGCCAGGGCCTGCTTTTAGAGTCAGACCCTCTCAATCTTCTAACCAGGCGACTGTGTGCTTCCTTTCACAAACTCCCACACAAATCTCTCTACAGACAATGGGTTCTATTATTTTACTTGAGAGGAAATTGACAATGCCTCTGCACCCTGCTTTTTAGTACTGGTGCTGCACAGCACAGGCACTAGGCTACATACAGTACTTCTCACAAACATACATTTACATTCACATAGCACGCATATCCACATCTCACAAGAGAAAGGCTGGTAGGGAGTGAAAAAGTGGATATTTTTGGGGGGACCAGCTTTCTCCCCCAGTCTTTATTTCAGGCTAATGGTACATGGAGGGAGGGGATCATTAGGCTGCCTCCTGGACTATAGCAACACCTATTACTGTGTTATAGCGTTGCTCTCCCCCGACGGGCCTGGCACACTCTATCATTGCTTACCCCAGACCTTCCCCCAGAAGGTCAGCCTTCGCTAATGACTCGTGACTCGAGTCGTAAGGAGAGGAGAGGGAGAGGGAGAGGGAGAGGGAGAAAATAACATCTAGAGAGAGAGGGGTGGAGAGAGGGTAGGAGAAAAGAGAGCGAGGAAAAGAGGGGAAGAAGTGAAGAGGGTGAGGGAGAGATGAAGATGAAATTCAGAGAATGACCTCCAGAGAGAGAGAGACAGGGACAGAAAGAGAGGAAAGAAGGAATGAAGAGAGTGATGAAGAAATAGAGAGAGAGGTGGATAGCTGAATGGAGAAAAGAGCCTCCAGAGAGAGAGAAGGGGAAATGGAAGGAAAGAAAGTAAGACAGTGAAGGAGAGAGAGAGAAAGATATGGTGAGGTTGAGAGAGGTGGAGAGGTAAATGGAGAAAAGAGCCTCCAGAGAGAAAGCAGGAGAGAGAGGGAAGGAGAACCAAAGAGAGATACCGCAACAGCACAAACCAGAACAAACGGAGCACCAACGATAAACACTATTGTGGGTTAATTCTGAGCATGTGGGGGGCTGAGTGACCTCTGATTGACCTATAAGCAAAGGAGAACCAAAGAGAGAGGTATAGGGTGAGAGAGGGAGATTTTATATTGAGAGAAAAAGACTCCAGAGAGCGAGGGAGTGATGAAGAGAGGGAAGGAAAGTAAGAAAGAGAGAAAATGTGAAAGAGAGAAAGATGGAAAAAAAACAGAAAGAGAGAGCAAGAGGAAAAAATTAAGAGGGTGAGCGAGAGAGAGCGAGATTAAGAGAGGAGAATGCCCTGAGGGCCCTCAGCTCCGTGGCATCTCTGCAGTGACACACTGGGCCACAAAGGTCATTTGGGAGTCGTTGTGAGGTCACCAGAGTTAATCTCCTCAAATAATCTATTGCTGGGCTCCAATTACCCCCACTGACCAGTAATGCAATCTCCCTTTTACACCGTGACAGGAAGTGAGGGCCTTTTTCTTTCTTTTTTTTTAACAAACGACAAACCCATAGATACACACACTGCCCACTGTTATTGGCTGGTTATTGTCCATTTGCCGCCTCATTGGACTGTGACGAGTCCTTGACGTTTATTACAGTGTCAGCAAGGTACAAGTGTGGGTCTAATCTCTCCATCAGTCTTCATGGACCTGAGAGGAGAAGGAAAAGAGAGAAACAAGAAAAATAACTTCTGATCGGTCCTGATAGGCTTACTTTTAGCTTGAACTTGAATCTTCCTGCTTGTTGGTGGTAAAAAAAAATCAATGAGCAGGGAAGGCAGTAGCCAAAGGCAGATAGATCTTCAGAGACACCTTGCCTTAAGATTTGATAGAGGTGTAAGTCTGTGAAATGAAATATCTGCATATCTGGTGTCTAGCAAAGGGGAAGCGTCTTTAGACATCCAACTATTTGGAAACGGGCACAAGGCACACTTACAGTCGTATGCAAAAGTTTGGGCACCCCTGACAATATCCATGATTTCCATTTATAAATAATTGGGTGTTTGGATCAGAAATTTCATTTTGATCTATCAAATAACTGATGGACACAGTAATATTTCAGTAGTGAAATGAGGTTTATTGGATTAACAGAAAATGTGCAATATGCATGAAAACGAAATTAGACAGGTGCATAAATTTGGGCACCCCAACAGAAAAATCACATCAATATTTAGTAGAGCCTCCTTTTGCCAAAATAACAGCATCTAGACGCTTCCTGTAGCCTCTAATGAGTGTCTGGATTCTGGATGAAGGTATTTTGGACCATTCCTCCTTACAAAACATCTCCAGTTCAGTTAGGTTTGATGGGTGCCGAGCATGGACAGCCCGCTTCAAATCATCCCACAGATTCTCAATGATATTCAGGTCTGGGGACTGGGATGGCCATTCCAGAACATTGTACTTGTTCCTCTGCATAAATGCCCGGGTAGATTTTGAGCAGTGTTTTGGGTCGTTGTGTTGTTGAAATATCCAGCCCCGGGGGGGGGGGGGGGGGGGGGGGGGCACACACTATCTATCTATCTATCTATCTATCTATCTATCTATCTATCTATCTATCTATCTATCTATCTATCTATCTATCTATCTATCTATCTATCTATCTATCTATCTATCTATCTATCTATCTATCTATCTATCTATCTATCTATCTATCTACCTACCTACACACAGACACACACACACACACACACACAGGTTTATAATTGTATCTTCCTGCTTGTAAATAGGGCTATAATATACTAAACTATTCAGGCCGAAACCAGCAACTGTGTTTCCAGGATAGGTCAAGAACAACATTCTTCCTGTGCAACGCCAGAGGAAGGCCAAACCCTCTCTCTCCTCTTCTGTGTGTGTGTGTGCATGTGTGCGTGTGTGTGTGTGGTGTGTGTGTGTGTGTGTGTAAGAGAGCTCCTTACTTTTCATTAAGATGGCAGGACTGCATTGACTTCTCAGAGTCTCCCAGTCAATTGACTCTCAGGTTTTGCAAACAGACCTGCCTGCATTCCTTTTCCTTTTAACAAACTTATGAACTTAGCACTGCACTTATCTGATGTTGGCTTGGCTGAGAGTCTCTATGCACCACCAAACCCCCTCTCTCTTGTGTACAGTGAACTAGCACTGTTTAAATCCCCAGTTAAAAATAAGAAGGATTTTACTAGAGGAATCAGAGAATTAAGAGAAACTAAATAAGATTGGGAGTATAATTACATTTTAAAGAATGACCTACAGAAGTCTTTAAAAAGTATCTTCCTTAATATTCCCAAAGCTTTCTACATGACTTCCTCTAAGTGAAAAGACACGTCCCTACCCACGTTGGTTGACACGTACAGTACGTCTCCGCCAATTGAAATGTCTTGCGCTTCCAGAAAAAGAGTTCTGTGGGAAATACATGGGGAACAGCACACCCCGAGTGTCTAACAAGAGAAAAACAAGACCTGGCAGGAATATATTGCCAATTATGATAAATTCTGTTAATTACCCAAAGATTCTCGAGAGGATTCTTTAGTCAGAGGCTGTGACAGAGACAGCAGCAGCACAGAACACAGCAGATATGTGTGCTGTGGAGAGGAGAAAGTGTGTGTACCACCGGGTCTTCTCTACTAGGGGCAGCACAGCTGCCTGAGACAAGCAGGGGAATGTGAAAGAAAGTGGGGAAATCTCAGTGGGGAAGTGCTTTTCATCACGATAAGACTGCTGGACCAGAGAGGAGGAGGGGACAGGAGGAGAGAGAGGAACCGAGAGGAGGACTGGGGACCACATGCTGAAAGGATTTAGACTAGAGGAGGCTCTTTCCTACACACCTACTTCTTCACACACACATACAGTATTGGCATGCTGGCATGCATACACAGGAACCCACAAACAGATGTGAATGCACTCATGCGTACACACCTCCACATTCGCACATATTGAAACACACATTACACTCACACAGATTGAAACACACCTCCACACTCACACAGGTTGAAACACACTACACTCACAAATTCCTTCCTCGTATTGTTTATTTTACACGCAAAAACACACAAAATGAATTTCTATCTGAAATGAACTAAACTTTTTAACAAAAAGCTGCAGTGAAAAAAAGGAATGTCATTTTGAGTCTGGATCAGTAGGATGCAACAAGTCTGAGTGGCTGTGTCTAGTGGGAGAAAGAGGGGGAGTGAAAGAGAGAAAGAAAGAGGGAGAGAGAGACAGGGGAAGAGAGAGGGACAGATACAGAGAGCAAGAGAGAAGGGCAGTGGATGTGCATTGAGGTGGCAGTGACTAGGAATTGTACCAATGCTGAGGTCAATGCCGTCAATGCAGTTGCTGGGAATTGTTTTCAAGTTTAGTTACTCTGGATAGGCAACAGCAGTTATGTTGGTACATATTGTGGCTGGGCAGTCAAACAGCAGTTATGTTGGTACATATTGTGGCTGGGCAGTCAAACAGCAGTTATGTTGGTACATATTGTGGCTGGGCAGTCAAACAGCAGTTATGTTGGTACATATTGTGGCTGGGCAGTCAAACAGCAGTTATGTTGGTACATATTGTGGCTGGGCAGTCAAACAGCAGTTATGTTGGTACATATTGTGGCTGGGCAGTCAAACAGCAGTTATGTTGGTACATATTGTGGCTGGGCAGTCAAACAAAGTATATAAGAGTGGAGGGGAAGAGTCCAGGTTACAGAGAGGGTGGTATAGTGCAGGTGGGTATGGATACTGTTACTAGCAATAAAACTAGGACTGGACATTTGCTAGCAACACACATATATATATATTTTTTATTTCACCTTTATTTAACCAGGTAGGTCAGTTGAAAACAGTTCTCATTTGCAACTGCGACCTGGCCAAGACAAAGCAAGGCAGTGCGACAAAAAACAACACAGAGTTACACATGGGAAATAAACAAACGTACAGTCAATAACACAATAGAAAATCTATATACAGAGTGCAAATGTAGTGCAAAATGTAGTAATGTTAGGAAGACAATAAATAGGCCATAGTGGTGAAATAAGTTACAGATTAGCATTAACACTGGAATGATGGAATGTGCAAATGATGATGTGCAAATAGAGATGCTGGAGTGCAAAATAAATACTTTTTCCCTGTGTCATTTCACATTATTACACATAACTTAATTTCTGAACTTATTTGTTTTGGTTTCTTTGAATGCATGGATTACTTGGGTTGTTACCAACATCTGGTGAAAATGTCATGTCAATAGCACCTTTGGAAATATATTTACTGAGAAAAATGGTGACGTGTTCAATACTTATTTCACCCGCTGTATATGGGGCTTTGGTAACAAAACGGATAGCACTGTGATGGACTACATCCAATTTGCTGAGTAGAGTGTTGGAGGCTATTTTGTAAATGACATCGCCGAAGTCAAGGATCGGTAGGATGGTAAGTTTTACAAGGGCATGTTTGGCAGCATGAGTGAAGGAGGCTTTGTTGCAAAATAGGAAGCCGATTCTAGATTAAATTTTGGATTGGAGATGGTTAATGTGAGTCTGGAAGTTTAGTTTACAGTCTAACCAGACGCCTAGGTATTTGTAGTTGTCCACATATTCTAAGTCAGACCCGTCGAGGGTAGTGATGATAGTCCGGTGAGCAGGTGCGGGCAGCGTTCTATTGAAGGGCACGCATTTAGTCTTACTAGCATTTATGAGCAGTTGGAGGCCACTGAAGGAGTGTTTTATGGCGTTGAAGCTTGTTTGAAGGTTAGTTAACACAGTGTCCAAAGAGGGGCCAGATGTATACAGAATGATGTCGTCTGCGTAGAGATGGATCAGAGAGTCACCAGCAGCGAGAGCGACATCGTTGATGTATATAGAGAATAGGGTTGGCCCAAGAATTGAACCCTGTGGCACCCCCATAGAGACTGCCAGGGGACTGGACAGCAGGCCCTCCGATTTTACGCACTGAACTCTGTCTGAGAAGTAGTTGGAGAACCAGGCGAGGCAGTCACTTGAGAAACCAAGGCTGTTGAGTCTGCCAATAAGAATGTGGTGATTGACAGAGTCGAAAGCCTTGGCCAGGTCAATGAAGACGGCTGCACAGTACTGTCTTCTATCGATGGCGGTTATGATATCGACATAGCAACATACCCACTAGAGACATAACAGAAGAGCAAAATGAGTGGTCATTTTCCCACAATTACTACATCAAATGTCTTCAGCTTCACATTACTGATGTGATCCCTTTTCCCAGCTCATCACTTCAGTAAAAACAGGTAGCAGCAGCTTTCGTTAGCGGCTACAAGTTTGGACAGTGACAGTGATGATAATGGTCAGTCACAAGGTGAGGCGACACCACTGAGATTATACACCTCTTCTGTTAGCCAGCTTGCTAACTTGCTTAAACATTTCAACACATCCTGATCGCCCTGTCCTGATTTAGCCTATCAGCTCTGAACCAGGCACAGTGTTTTATAACACCCGACGTCTGGGCACACACGGCTGACGGGAGAACAAAGAAGAGCTAGATAGAGGGGTTGGGGACACAATATGACGTCACACCGCCAGATAGGCCTACTGCACACACAGTTACAAGACACTAAGAGCTGATAATGTCAGCCAGTGATTGGAAAGTAATTGCTTTCAAATGAAAGCGCTGCATGTGCCTCAAATATCTCCTGTTGCACCTCCCTCTCGCCGACATTATGAGAAGATGTGTCAGGAAGCAGAAGGTGTCAGGAAGCAGAAGCAGAGAGCTGTGGTAGCTGTGGTATGTCAAAGATGATTATGCGTCTTCTGTGGAGTTAGATTGAATCACGGCATTGTGGACTCATCATCAAAACAGTTCATGTGATTGGATGTTGTGCATGTTGTCTTTGACTTGGCAATTTGGAAGCCAAAGTCAAATTTCCATTTTTATTCTAAGTGTTTGAACTTGTGTTAGAACTTTATAATGGTCAATAGAGAAACAAAGTAAGGCATGAATATAATTATGTGTATTCACAAATGAATCAGCTGACATAGAGAATCAAATCAAATCCAGTCAAATCTAATTTGATCAAATCTAATTATATTTGCCACAGGTGCCGAACCCAACAAGTGTAAACCTTACAGTGAAATTCTTACAAGCCTTAAAAATAAGAAAATAAAAACACAAGAGAAATAAAACACACAAGAATTAAGCTATATACAGGGAGTACCAGTACCATATCAATGTGCAGGGGTGCAAGGTAATTCCCCAATCAACTTACAGCGGGTGAAATAAGTATTGAACACGTCACCATTTTCTCAGTAAATATATTTCCAAAGGTGCTATTGACATGACATTTTCACCAGATGTTGGTAACAACCCAAGTAATCCATACATACAAAGAAACCAAAACAAATAAGTTCAGAAATTAAGTTATGTGTAATAATGTGAAATGACACAGGGAAAAAGTATTGAACACACTTACTGATATTTATTTAATACTTTGTACTAAAGCCTTTGTTGGTAATGACAGCTTCAAGACGCCTCCTGTATGGAGAAACTAGTTGCATGCATTGCTCTGGTGTGATTTTGGCCCATTCTTCCACACAAACAGTCTTCAAATCTTGAAGGTTCTGTGGGCCTCTTCTATGAATCTTGATCTTCAGTGGTTTCCATAGATTTTCAATGGGATTTAAGTCAGGTGATTGGCAGGGCCATTCTAGCAGCTTTATTTTCTTTCTTTGAAACCAATTGAGAGTTTCCTTGGCTGTGTGTTTGGGATCATTGTCTTGCTGAAATGTCCACCCTCGTTTCATCTTCATCATCCTGGTAGATGGCAGCAGATCTTTGGTAAATTTGCCCATTCATCCTTCCTTCAATTATGTGAAATTTGCCAGTACCATTTGCTGAAAAGCAGCCCCACACCATGATGTTCCCACCTCCAAACTTCACTGTTGGTATGGTGTTTTTAGGGTGATGTGCAGTGCCATTTCTCCTCCAAACATGGTGTGTATTATGACATCCAAACAGTTCAATTTTGCTCTCATCTGACCACACTATATTCTCCCAGTATTGCACTGGCTTTTCCAAATGTTGTGCAGCAAACTTTAAACGAGCTTCAACATGCTTTTTTTTCAGCAATGGAGTCTTGCGTGGTGAGCGTGCATACAGGCCATGGCGGTGGAGTGCATTACTTACTGTTTTCTTTGAGACAACAGTACCTGCTAATTGCAGGTCTTTTTGAAGCTCTCCACAAGTGGTCCTTGGCTCTTGGACAACTCTTCTGATTATTCTTTTCACTCCTCTGTAAGAAATCTTGCGAGGAGCACCTGGTCGAGGCAAATTTATGGTGAAATGATTGTCTTTCCACTTCCGTATTATGGCCCCAACAGTGCTCACTGGAACATTCAGAAGCTTAGAAATGCGCCTATAACCAATGCCATCATTATGTTTTGCAACAATTAGGCTGCGAAGGTCTTGAGACAGCTCTTTGCTTTTACCCATCATGAGATGTGTCTTGTGTGACATCTTGGCAATGAGACCTTTTTGTAGGCCATCAGTTGGGACTGAACCAGCTGATATTAATTTGCACTGACAGGGGGCTGGATTGCTTTTTAATTACTGATAGTTTTCAGCTGTTGTCTTGGCTTTCCATGCCTTTTTGCACCTCCCTTTCTTCATGTGTTCAATACTTTTTCCCTGTGTCATTTCACATTATTACACATAACTTAATTTCTGAACTTATTTGTTTTGGTTTCTAGGTATGTATGGATTACGGTTGTTACCAACATCTGGTGAAAATTTCATGTCAATAGCACCTTCGGAAATATATTTACTGCGAAAAATGGTGACGTGTTCAATACTTATTTCACTAGATGTAAATGTATACAGTAGAATCACAAACTAAAATCCAAAGTCAAGTCTCAGGATTGCAGCAATAATTGTCCTCAGATGAAAGTAAATGGTAAATTCAGTGACATCAGAGTTTAGCATGTGGGATAAGTCAGAGCTCAGAAATGATAGATGAGTTTCCCACTAGTAATTGCCAATTTGAGGGGCGTTCAAGTGGATTTTTCCTAGTCTAATGCTGGTATTTACAAGATGTTGTGAACGCTGCATTAGTCTGTGTGATAATCCAAAGCAAAGTAGTCCACAGAAGAAAAACCAAAATTATAAAAGTAGGCAGAGAAATAGCCTTTCAAACTTTGGTCCTCGACACTCAATAAAATATATGAATATATTATATAAAAAATGTCTCACTTGTATGGATTTGAGAAAACCAGGTATTTTAACTACCTTTTTGTAGTTACAAACATTTTCACCAGGGAAAGAAGTCATCATTAAAAAAAATGCTTCTGTCCGCGTAATCCTGGATCCTTGGAACATCCCTACCCCATTGAAGTTGAAATTTAAAATGGTTAAGTAAGGGTTAAGGTTAGGTAAGGATTATGGTTAAGATTAGCGGATAAAGGTTAGGGTTTAGGTTAGGGACATCCCAAGGTTTCTAGATAGTGCTGACCAAATGGCTGCCCCTTCCTGACCCACCTACTTCCTGTTTCACTCAAACTAGGAAGTGACTATGGGTGTGGCTAGAGTGGTCTGACGCATAGAAATACCTAGAATGCTCATCTTTGTATCTGTGCCATTATAGCGTCTGTGACAGGCAATCTCCATTTTGAAGTAGTCCGTTTTCTTCTTCACGATTGGCTGATTCCCACTGATGACCCGGTTGGACATGACTCCAAAAGGGTCACCACAAGGGATCAGCCAATGAAGTTGGAAGTCCCACCCAGTTGAATACATTAAAACGGTGGAAGACCTCAATGGTGCTGCCCATGCTAATTTTGGCCTTTTGGCCACTAGAGGCCTCTATCATTGACTAGAGAGCGGATAGCTATTTTTGGAAGTGAGTTTTTCATAGCAGGCAGTAGTACTGCTACTACTGACAACTTTTACTCCATTATATTCCTAAAGAAAATATGTACTTTTTACTCCATACATTTTCCATGACACCCAAAAGTACTCGTTACATTTGGAATGCTCAGGGAGGACAGCAATATGGTCCAATTCACATATCTATCAATATAATGCGTTGTCATCCCTACTGCCTCTGATCTGGCGGACTCACTAAACACAAATACTGCATTTGTAAATTATGTCTCAGTTTAGGAGTGTACCCTTGCCTGTCAATTCTTGGATATCCTCCCTCTGGCTAGATTCCGATAGAAATTACTAATCACTTCACAAACCAGCGTATTGTGTCTTGCAGGTCTGATGTGGCCCATGAGTCAGGATTTTCAGACCATACTGTTAAAAAATAACTAGGCCATAACTAAAATCCCAATGAACTGTATGATATGTAGTCATAAGAGTTTACTTCTAATTAAAACACATTTACTTAGGCTTCAGGAAATTAGCTAATTGATTGCAACAACTAATTCTCTGTCACTAACAAACAGAGTCATGGGTGGGTATCTCTCATATTCACTCAAAAGGCATGCTGGGAAATATGCAAATATGGCTTTACACCCTACAGTGTTAAAACAACACCTCAAGCTCTGTTTAGTGTTAAAACCTAAACGCCTTGTACTGAATAAACGTGTTCATGTGTTTTAAAAAAGTGTTACAGCGAATAAACATGTTTTGGTGTTTACAATCTAAACACTGTGACACATTTTCATTTAAATTGTAAATGTTTAATTTAAAGAAAAGTGTTTAGTTGTGTGTTCAGATCATCAACATTCGGTTTTACAGTGTATGAGGCAACAGTAATGAATGTTACCTTTTACTGGAGGGTATTTTCATACATATCTTATTTTCCGTTTAGAAATGAAAGCACTTTTTGTATCTAGGTCTCACAAGTATTTGGACGAATTAACTTCCAGTGTATTCAATTTAAAAAGTTTATGACTCGACAAACTTTGTTTTGATTATGTTGTACCCAACATAAATGAATGGTAAATAATGCAATGTGTCATTTTGAAGTCATTGTTATTGTAAACAAGAATAGAATATGTTTCTGAAGAAATATTATATACTACTATGATTATGGATACTCATGAATGAATCGTGAATAATGATGAGTGAAAAAGCTATAGAGACATAAATATCATCCCCCCCAAAAAACGCTTTTATTCTTAGTTATCGTACTCTCTCTGCGTTGCTCAGCAACAGTGTCTTTGTAGCAAATGACTATATGAGAGCATATAAACATATGCAAGCCAGATGGAACCAGTTAATCTTCTCTGTGCTTGATGTGGTGAGATAACATTTCCACTGTTCTGCTTGAATGCCAATGCAAAACAAGAGCAGTTCACGATGAAGATGAGAGAAAATTGCACAGATGAGGATCAAAATGAGGACATCTAGTCTACTGTCGACAATGGTGAAGAATCAGGCTCCATTGCTACAATAACTTCCGTTGAAAAGCTGTGAAGGTTTTGTTCTCTTTGCTTCATCTTGATGAAGAAAATAGAAAATTGTGCAGAAGTAGATGAATATAAGAAATCTGGTCTAGTGTCACCTACGGTGAAAAATTGCTCCACGTCAAACTTATTAATTTAAAGACGGAATCCGCACTCCAATGGCCGCCCCACCACTGTTGTTATTGTTTTTGTTACCGAGCTGAGGAGCCTGCACAGCATGGTAAAAAATAATAATTTAAGTACATATTGTGCTCTTCAATCGTGCATGCTTTGATGCCAGAGGGGAAAAAACTATGTTCGTTGTTTGCAGTAACTTTTTGTTGTTGTAATATCGCAACGGGATGTAGCTGTTTCACCATCAGGAATTCCAGCTTTAAAAGGGTTATGAATGGCCATGAAAAATGGTTATGAATGGCTTATGACAGGACAGGTGCTAAGTCATGTAGTTTAAAATGTCCCACAATACATCTAAGAGATGATCACATGACAAAGTGATGGGAATAATGGGTTCTATCAGCGCTTCTGTCAGAGAGAGGCATTCGTCAATGAGGGTCACATTATGGGAAATGACACATTATCTCCATCATACTCACCTTGCATTATACACTCTCTCACGTGCTCTCTGTCTCACTCTCTTATCTCTGTCTCTCTGTCTGTCTCCCTCTTTTTCTCTGTCTCTTCCTTTGTCTCTCTGTTTCACTCACCCACTCTGTGAGTCTTAGGTATCTATCTATCTATCTATCTATCTATCTATCTATCTATCTATCTATCTATCTATCTATCTATCTATCTATCTATCTATCTATCTATCTATCTATCTATCTATCTATCTATCTGTCTGTCTGTCTGTCTGTCTGTCTGTCTGTCTGTCTGTCTGTCTGTCTGTCTGTCTGTCTGTCTGTCTGTCTGTCTGTCTGTCTGTCTGTCTGTCTGTCTGTCTGTCTGTCTGTCTGTCTGTCTGTCTGTCTGTCTGTCTGTCTGTCTGTCTGTCTGTCTGTCTGTCTGCCTGCCTGCCTGCCTGCCTGCCTGCCTGCCTGCCTGCCTGCCTGCCTGCCTGCCTGCCTGCCTGCCTGCCTGCCTGCCTGCCTGTCTGTCTGTCTGTCTGTCTGTCTGTCTATGAGACAGGGAGGAGGTTAGAGCACAGAGAGGAAGTTAGAGCCCTGGGAGGAGGTTAGAGCCCCGGGATGAGGTTAGAGCCCCCACAGAGGTGCCAGGGAAACAGCCTCTCCCTCAATGATCGTGGACTACAGTAAACAGGGGGAGGAGCACGCCCCTGTTGTCATCGAAGGGGCTGCAGTTGAGAGGGTAAAAGCTTCAAGTTCCTCACCGTGCATCACAGAGAACCTGACATTGTCCAATCACATCACCACCGTGGTGAAGAAGGCGCAGCAGTGCCTCTTCAACCTCAGGCTCCTGAAAAAATTCAGCACGGGCATTCAGATCGCAAAGAAGTTTTATAGCTGCACAAAATCGAAAGCATCTTGACTGGCTGCATCCCCGCCTGGTACGGCAACTACTCCACCCTCAACTGGAAGGTCCTACAGAGGGTGGTGCGGACAGCCCAGGACATCTACACCAGGCGCTGTCTAAGGAGGCCCGAAAGATCGTCAAGGACTCCAGTTGCCCGAGCCACAGACTGTTCAATCTGTTACTGCACGGCAACCGGTACTGGTGCACCAAGTCTGGAACCAACAGGACCCCAAACAGGTTCTACTCCCAAGCCATAATACTTCTAAATACTTAGTTAAATAGTTCACCAAATAGCTTCCTGGACTATCATTGACCCTTTTTGCACTAACTTTTTTGACTCATCACATACACTGCTGCTTCTGTTTACTATCTGTCACTTTATTCCTAGTTATATGTACACATCTAACTCAATTACCTCGTACCCCTGCACATGGATTTGGACTGGTACCCTGTGTATACAGCCAAGTTATCATTACTCATTGTGTATCTATTATTACTGGATGACTGGTAACCTGTGTATATAGCCAAGTTATCATGACTCATTGTGTATCTATTATTACTGGATGACTGGTACCCTGTGTATATAGCCAAGTTATCATGACTCATTGTGTATCTATTATTATTATTTTTTTCTATTATGTCTCTATTTTCTCTCTCTGTGTTGTTGGGAAGGACCCTGAAGCATTTCACTGTTATTCCACACCTTTTCTTTACGAAACATGTGACAAATTAAATCTGAGACAGCTTCTACCACAAGGCCATCCAACTGCTGAAAAGCTGAACCTAGCTGTCTCCCTGCACAGACCTGCAGCTTAGAGACTATATGCACCTTAGAAATGATTTACACTGTCTACCCACACATCCAACCCTTACACAAAAACTTCAACACAAACACACACACACACACACACACACACAAACACTCAAAAACACACACACAAGCACACACCTCTGTTCTAATGCTATTGATTCCACAACCCACTTTATATTTGTAAATGCAGTGTAAATACAGTCCGTTATTACTATGCAATACTACGACTTAATTGTTATTATTGATATTGATCATTGTACTGTAATGTTTAGGGAGCTAGCACATACGTTTTTCTCTGCACCTTTTATATCTGCTATAAACTGTGTATGTGACTAACAAATTATTTTATTTTGATAGTGACATTTGTCAACAAGGAACAATCCCGGTCGGAAAATCACGCTCATGGCTCATGGAGTGGCACTGCTTGCGGTGTGCTCCACATCCTATACAACTGCTCCTCTAAAAAAACACTCCTTGCTCACAGGAAAAGAAACAGCTCCAAATGTCACCATTTAACCAACACCCATCTACTGTATTTATGTGACTACCTGGACCTAGCATCTGGGTTTGAAAGTATTGAAACCAAACCATATGATTTGAATGAAAAGTATTTTAATAAACAACATGGAAAGGTGACTGTAAGAAGCCCTCATCATTTCAAATAGGCTACATGTCATATTAAACAGCATATACTGTACACACTCTAAATAGGTCAGGAGACAGACAGGTAGCCTGAGAAAGAACGAGCATGAATTATTTATGCTATATTATTAGCCTATTATTTCAATTATTTCAAGGCTATAGCCTACAAATAAATACATTGTGAAGCATTTGCGAGTGCAACACACTAGGCTGGCAGGATTATTAAATGTTGTATTAAATCACTATAGTCTATAAATTGAGCATAATTATGTGACTTAAAAACACATTTAATGGAAAATGGCTTATTAGGCTCAGTCTACAGTGCCTTTGAATTTACTTTTAAAAACACGAGTTTGGCCCAAGTCTGTGGTTTCAGGTTCATGTGATGGTGCCTGGAGTGCAGACTAGCAGCGGAGAATACCCTCTCCACGCTTGCAGAGCCACTGGGGATACTGAACACCCTCCGGGACACTACTGCCAGGCTGGGCAGAGATGCAGAGTTGTCTTTGTTATTTTTCTATAGGTAGGCCTAAAGGATTTCAGGTAAAATAACCCAATGAAAACAGAAAGCTCCTTGAAATAGGTAACATGCCAGGCCTATGGTGCCAAAATCAATGATGACCTATTGTATAAATAATAGAACGAAACTTTTAAGAGATAAGATAAGATTTTTAGTTGAATGCTTTGCTACAACGACACTTAGCTAGCTACACACCCCGTTCCTTTTTGTTAGCATGTGCACATAGTAAGTACACCATCATACTTTCGGGATATGTGTCCTTTCAGATTCCACAATGATTCTGTAGTTGTGGACATTACATCACCACACTGACTCTCTTGTTCCTCCTCATCTATGTAAGTCACCTTGATTTTTCACCTGTGTGTTTTATCGGTTTCTTTATGAAAATATTTAGATAGAACGAGACAAGAGGACACAGAGAGAAAGAGGATTGTCTATCAACTGTCTAACCTCTTACCTTTCAATTTAACTGTGTGTGTGTGTGTGTGTGTGTGTGTGTGTAGGCGTGCATACGTGTGTGTGTTTAATACACAATGTTTGTGTATGTATGGTGGGTGGTGAGCTGTAGACGGTGTCACCTCTCCCCCCGGCCCCTCTGTCTGACAGCACCGGTGAATCATCATTACCTCCTAGCACCTGTCCTCCATCATCACAGGTATAGAAAGAGCATCCACCCCAACTAATATGGCTTCCCAGACTAAAATATTAAATTATTTAATGTTATAATTTTTACTCATGGTAAGGATATCGTATATGATTTAAATGACTCAACAAAACTATCTGATCATGGACTTCATACATGATAAATGAATAAGAAAGGTGCATAAATGCTCTTCTCTTAAGCTCGAAGTCTCATTATTACAAGTTTACGAGACAATAAGAACTCATATAAATGTATATCTATTCATAGAACTCAACACTCCATCAGTTAAAGGACTTAGGGCATCTTTAAACTAACTGATAACTTTTTACTCAAAGTTATCCCCGTAACAGTAATGTTTCTAACAACTCTTTGAAAAATAGATAATCTTTGCAATTTCCAGTTCATTGCGCGCTCATCTCACAAAAACAAAGTCAATAAAGGCATGTAAATAAACAATTGAGGTTAAAAGCTTAATAGCGCATTATGTTATTTATATTTCATGGAAATTAATTATGTTTCATGTAGAAACAAGATGTTGACTGTATTCCTCTCTCTATATAGTACATTAAAAATGGACTGCCTCACAGCTCTAGGCAGCCTGTTCACCAGAAAAGCCCTGGGCTGCTTTTTAGAATATTGAACATAACCCAGATGTCAATTGCCTGTGCCAAACAATTGGTGATACAATCCCAAGACATTACCATTATGGTTAACCTATAAAAAAAAAGACATTACCATTATGGTTAACTTATAAAAAAAGACATTACAATTATTGCTAACCTATAAAAAGAAACATTACCATTATGGTTAACCTATAAAAAAAACATTACCATTATGGTTAACCAATAAAAAAAAAAAAAAGGAAACAAGAGAGAAACAAATATGTTGTGGTCATTCTATCTCTCTCTCTCTTTCTCATTCTATCTATCTCTCTCTTTCTCATTCTATCTACCTCTCTCTTTCTCATTCTATCTATCTCTCTCTTTCTCATTATATCTCTCTCTTTCTCATTCTATCTATCTCTCTCTTTCTCATTATATCTCTCTCTTTCTCATTCTATCTATCTCTCTCTTTCTCATTCTATCTATCTCTCTCTTTCTCATTCTATCTCTCTCTCTCTTTCTCATTATATCTATCTCTCTCTTTCTCATTCTATCTCTCTCTCTCTTTCTCATTCTATCTATCTCTCTCTTTCTCATTTGATCTATCTCTCTCTTTCTCATTCTATCTCTCTCTTTCTCATTCTATCTATCTCTCTCTTTCTCATTATATCTCTCTCTTTCTCATTCTATCTATCTCTCTCTTTCTCATTATATCTCTCTCTTTCTCATTCTATCTATCTCTCTCTTTCTCATTCTATCTCTCTCTCTCTTTCTCATTCTATCTATCTCTCTCTTTCTCATTCTATCTCTCTCTTTCTCATTCTATCTCTCTCTTTCTCATTTGATCTATCTCTTTCTCATTATATCTCTCTCTTTCTCATTCTATCTATCTCTCTCTTTCTCATTCTATCTATCTCTCTCTTTCTCATTATATCTCTCTCTTTCTCATTCTATCTATCTCTCTCTTTCTCATTCTATCTCTCTCTCTCTTTCTCATTTGATCTATCTCTCTCTTTCTCATTCTATCTATCTCTCTCTTTCTCATTCTATCTACCTCTCTTTCTCATTCTATCTACCTCTCTTTCTCATTCTATCTATCTCTCTCTTTCTCATTCTATCTACCTCTCTTTCTCATTTGATCTATCTCTCTCTTTCTCATTCTATCTACCTCTCTCTTTCTCATTCTATCTACCTCTCTTTCTCATTCTATCTACCTCTCTTTCTCATTTGATCTATCTCTCTCTTTCTCATTCTATCTATCTCTCTCTTTCTCATTCTATCTATCTCTCTCTTTCTCATTCTATCTACCTCTCTTTCTCATTTGATCTATCTCTCTCTTTCTCATTCTATCTACCTCTCTTTCTCATTTGATCTATCTCTCTCTTTCTCATTCTATCTACCTCTCTTTCTCATTTGATCTATCTCTCTCTTTCTCATTCTATCTACCTCTCTTTCTCATTCTATCTATCTCTCTCTTTCTCATTCTATCTATCTCTCTCTTTCTCATTCTATCTATCTCTCTCTTTCTCATTCTATCTATCTCTCTCTTTCTCATTATATCTCTCTCTTTCTCATTCTATCTATCTCTCTCTTTCTCATTATATCTACCTCTCTTTCTCATTCTATCTACCTCTCTCTTTCTCATTCTATATATCTCTCTCTTTCTCATTCTATCTACCTCTCTTTCTCATTCTATCTACCTCTCTTTCTCATTCTATCTCTCTCTCTTTCTCATTCTATCTACCTCTCTTTCTCATTCTATCTATCTCTCTCTTTCTCATTCTATCTATCTCTCTCTTTCTCATTCTATCTATCTCTCTCTTTCTCATTATATCTCTCTCTTTCTCATTCTATCTATCTCTCTCTTTCTCATTCTATCTACCTCTCTTTCTCATTCTATCTCTCTCTCTCTTTCTCATTCTATCTACCTCTCTTTCTCATTCTATCTATCTCTCTCTTTCTCATTCTATCTATCTCTCTCTTTCTCATTCTATCTACCTCTCTTTCTCATTCTATCTATCTCTCTCTTTCTCATTCTATCTATCTCTCTCTTTCTCATTATATCTCTCTCTTTCTCATTCTATCTATCTCTCTCTTTCTCATTATATCTCTCTCTTTCTCATTCTATCTATCTCTCTCTTTCTCATTCTATCTATCTCTCTCTTTCTCATTATATCTACCTCTCTTTCTCATTATATCTACCTCTCTTTCTCATTCTATCTATCTCTCTCTTTCTCATTCTATCTACCTCTCTTTCTCATTCTATCTATCTCTCTCTTTCTCATTCTATCTATCTCTCTCTTTCTCATTCTATCTATCTCTCTCTTTCTCATTATATCTACCTCTCTTTCTCATTCTATCTATCTCTCTCTTTCTCATTCTATCTACCTCTCTTTCTCATTCTATCTATCTCTCTTTCTCATTCTATCTATCTCTCTCTTTCTCATTCTATCTACCTCTCTTTCTCATTCTATCTATCTCTCTCTTTCTCATTCTATCTATCTCTCTCTTTCTCATTCTATCTATCTCTCTCTTTCTCATTCTATCTATCTCTCTCTTTCTCATTATATCTCTCTCTTTCTCATTCTATCTATCTCTCTCTTTCTCATTATATCTCTCTCTTTCTCATTCTATCTATCTCTCTCTTTCTCATTCTATCTATCTCTCTCTTTCTCATTATATCTACCTCTCTTTCTCATTATATCTACCTCTCTTTCTCATTCTATCTATCTCTCTCTTTCTCATTCTATCTACCTCTCTTTCTCATTCTATCTATCTCTCTCTTTCTCATTCTATCTATCTCTCTCTTTCTCATTCTATCTATCTCTCTCTTTCTCATTATATCTACCTCTCTTTCTCATTCTATCTATCTCTCTCTTTCTCATTCTATCTACCTCTCTTTCTCATTCTATCTATCTCTCTTTCTCATTCTATCTATCTCTCTCTTTCTCATTCTATCTACCTCTCTTTCTCATTCTATCTATCTCTCTCTTTCTCATTCTATCTATCTCTCTCTTTCTCATTCTATCTATCTCTTTCTCATTCTATCTATCTCTCTCTTTCTCATTCTATCTATCTCTCTCTTTCTCATTCTATCTACCTCTCTTTCTCATTCTATCTATCTCTCTCTTTCTCATTCTATCTATCTCTCTCTTTCTCATTCTATCTATCTCTCTCTTTCTCATTCTATCTATCTCTCTCTTTCTCATTCTATCTATCTCTCTCTTTCTCATTCTATCTACCCCTCTCTTTCCCTTCACCTATCTCTCTTTTTCACAGACCTGCAGGGTTTCATGATCCTCTCTATCCTGACTAATTTCTGACTCCTTTCAGCAGGCAGTCTTACAGACATTTTCCCCAATGTTCTCTCTCTCACGGGAGCAGTGGTGTACAAACCTTCATTTGTCATTTCGGGAAAATATTTATTTTCTGTCCCTCACACAGTCTGAGGGCAATGGTATGCACCCAATACCCCACAACCAGAAACTAATACAAAAACAATTCTGCCTAGCTCACCGGAGGGGGAGTAGGGGCCGCCTAGAACCACAAAATGAACATAGGTTCCTTGACAGAATCAAATTGAAACAGAGACCCGGGCACCTTCAATAGGTGATGCTGAAGAGCAGTACGGAGAGAACGCCCAGGCAACATGTATGAGTTTTCCTCCTGACATCAAAGCGTTCTGTTTCTGAAACGCTCTCTAACAGAAGAGAATTAATGTTTCACATTGCACAACAAACCATGAAGCAAAATTCATAACACTACAACTGGCACAAATTTAGAGAGAATGTGATGTATCTTTCTATTGCAGAGGAGAACTATGCAGTAAAATGTGTTGTTCTCTTTAACGAGGCATTCCAAACATTTCACAACTCTGTGTCTTGCGGAATATTGTTTGATTACTGCTGATAGCTTTTATGGACCTTAAAACAAAACAAAGAGGGTGTGGTGTGTGTGTGTGTTTGTGCGTTCGTAGGTTATGTCAGTGTGTGTGTGGGTTGCCGGGCAGGAAGCAGATTACAGAGTTGTGTATTGGTGGAAGTTGCTTTCTGCCCCGTGGTGAGCCAACAATGTGAAGGATTAATCAGGCTAGCTGGCTATCCACTCAGGTTAATTAAGGTTAAGGGATAATTAGGATGCTATTAAAAACGCAGGCAACCACAGAGGAGCCTTAATCTGCGCGCTGATGTGTGTCCGCACACAGTTGTTTGTTTGTGGATGTGTGTGTGTGTGTGTGTGTGTGTGTGTGTGTGTGTGTGTGTGTGTGTGTGTGTGTGTGTGTGTGTGTGTGTGTGTGTGTGTGTGTGTGTGTGTGTGTGTGTGTGTGTGTTTGTATGTTATTCCTGGCCGAAGCGTGACCTGTTTGTAAATTATTTGACCTTGTGAACCCTGTCACAGAATGTTGTTTTGGTGGCTTTACATCCACTCACTAACACCTCACTGGGCAGTAGCACCATCTCCATCATAGTCACACTAACACTCACTAACACCTCACTGGGCAGTAGCACCATCTCCATCATAGTCACACTAACACTCACTAACACCTCACTGGGCAGTAGCACCATCTCCATCATAGTCACACTAACACTCACTAACACCTCACTGGGCAGTAGCACCATCTCCATCATAGTCACACTAACACTCACTAACACCTCACTGGGCAGTAGCACCATCTCCATCATAGTCACACTAACACTCACTAACACCTCACTGGGCAGTAGCACCATCTCCATCATAGTCACACTAACACTCACTAACACCTCACTGGGCAGTAGCACCATCTCCATCATAGTCACACAGTGACATCTCCCTTCAAGACAGAAAGCCCAGCTTAATGTTTGGTGAAAGTCAAACTAAATGCTCGGGCATCAGTAAGACAAATAAAACTCATAAAAATGTGAATAGATAGATAGATAGATAGATAGATAGATAGATAGATAGATAGATAGATAGATAGATAGATAGATAGATAGATAGATAGATAGATAGATAGATAGATAGATAGATAGATAGATAGATAGATAGATAGATAGATAGATAGATAGATAGATAGATAGATAGATAGATAGATAGATAGATAGATACTATATTGATCCCAGAGGCGAAAATTCTTCGTCAAACAGCTACGATAAAACACAGGGCAGGTGCAAAATGTCAGAACGAAAATACACAAAAGACAGATACACGATCCATGATACATAGATCGGCAGTATGAAAAAGTGTCTATGTTGCCGACGACACGGCACCCCGGTGAGGCATTAAATAGTCTAATAGCCGCCGGCAGGAAGTACCTCCTGTAGCGCTCTCTGGCACACCGTGGTGGGATCAGTCCGTGACTGAAGGTTCTCCTCTGCGTCATAACCATGGCATGCAGAGGGTGGGTGACGTTGTCCATGATGGCCAGCAGTTTGGCCAGGATCCGTCTCTCCGCCACCTCCTCTAGAGTGTCAAGGCTAATCCCCAGAACACAGCTAGCCTTCCTGATCAGCTTATTAACCCGAGAAGCATGACCGGCATTTATTTTGGCGCCCCAGGACACCACTGCAAAAAAGATGGCACCACAGACTGGTAGAAAGTATGCAGTAGTTTACTGCACACGTTGAAGAACCTGAGCCTCCTCAGAAAGTTGAGTCGACTCTGGACCTTTTTGTACAGGGCCCCGGTGTTACCAGCCCATTCCAGCTTGTTGTCCATATGGACTCCCAGGAACTTGTATGACCCAACCATTTCCACATCATTCCCTGTATAGGGACTGCAGTCAGTTGAGCCTTGGTTCTCCTGAAGTCCACCACCATCTCCTTTGTTTTGATGATGTTGAGCTGAAGATGGTTCTGCTCACACCACACCACAAAGTCATTGATTGTGCTCCTGTACTCCTCCTCCTGCCCACCCCTGATGCAATTGCGGAGTCATCCGAGAACTTCTGTAGGCGGCATGTTTCAGAGTTATATCTGAAGTCTGAGGTGTAGAGGGTGAACAGGAAGGGGGACAGGACCGTTCCCTGGGGGGCCCCTGTGTTGCTCACTGCCCGTTCTGACACACAGCTCTGTAGTCGCACAAATTGTGGCCTACCGGTCAGGTAGTCCGTAACCCAGGAGACTAAGGGTGCTTCCACTTTCATCCTCTTCATCTTCTCACCCAGTAGCAGGGGCTGAATGGTGTTGAAGGCACTGGAGAAGTAAAAAAACATAACCCTCACAGTGCAACCTGCGTTGTCCAGGTGAGAGTAGGCCCTCTGCAGAAGGTAGATGATTGCATCATCCACCCCGATGTTGCGCTGATATGCGAACTGCAGGGGGTCCAGTGATGTACACACCAGGGGTCTGAGGTGAGGGAGGACTAACCTTTCCAGGGTCTTCATGATGTGG
This sequence comes from Thymallus thymallus, assembly GCA_023634145.1. NCBI lineage: Eukaryota > Metazoa > Chordata > Actinopteri > Salmoniformes > Salmonidae > Thymallus > Thymallus thymallus. The sequence continues at coordinate 35,759,622 of CM042403.1, read as the reverse complement.
GATGTTAGCGCTACAGGTCTGAAGTCATTCAGGACAGTGGGGTGCACCTTCTTGGGCACTGGGACCAGGCAGGATGTTTTCCAGGCTCAGGCTAAGGTTGAAGCGTCGCTGGAGTATTCCACACAGTTGGTCAGCAGAGACCCTAAGCACCCTTGGGCTGATGCCATCAGGGCCCGCCGCTTTCCACTGATGTAGTCTCTCCAGCTTTCTCTTCACTTGGTTGGTGGTGAAAGCCAGCCCAGGTGGGGAGGTGGGGGGGAAGGGGGGTGTTGAATAGAATATAGTAGAATATAGTTGAATAGAATATAGTAGAATAGAATATAGTAGAATATAATGTAGTAGAATAGAATATAGTAGAATAGAATATAGTAGAATAGAATGTAGTAGAATAGAATGTAGTAGAATAGAATGTAGTAGAACATAATATAGTAGAATAGAATGTAGTAGAATATAATATAGTAGAATAGAATGTAGTAGAACATAATATAGTAGAATATAATGTAGTAGAATAGAATATAGTAGAATAGAATATAGTAGAATAGAATGTAGTAGAATAGAATGTAGTAGAATAGAATGTAGTAGAAAATAGAATGTAGTAGAACATAATATAGTAGAATGTAGTAGAACATAATATAGTAGAATATAATGTAGTAGAATAGAATATAGTAGAATAGAATATAGTAGAATAGAATGTAGTAGAATAGAATGTAGTAGAATAGAATGTAGTAGAACATAATATAGTAGAATAGAATGTAGTAGAACATAATATAGTAGAATAGAATGTAGTAGAACATAATATAGTAGAATAGAATGTAGTAGAATAGAATATAGTAGAATATAATATAGTAGAATATAATATAGTAGAATAGAATATATTAGAATATAATAGAGTAGTATAGAATATAGTAGAATATAATATAGTAGAATATAATATAATAGAATAGAATATAGTAGAACATAATATAGTAGAATAGAATATAGTAGAATAGAATGTAGTAGAACATAATATAGTAGAATAGAATGTAGTAGAATATAATATAGTAGAATAGAATATAGTAGAATATAATAGAGTAGTATATAATATAGTAGAATATAATATAGTAGAATATAATATAGTAGAACATAATATAATAGAATGTAGTAGAATAGAATGTAGTAGAATAGAATATAGTAGAATAGAATATAGTAGAATAGAATATAGTAGAATACAATGTACTAGAATAGAATAGAGTAGTAGTAATCTACGGTAGTTTCAATAACCTTGTGTGCTTTAAAGGAGGTGAATTGGTTCTCTGAAGCACGTGTAGGCTGTGCTGTCATGGTGGCTCAAGAAATGTGAGTAAAACCCAGAATGACTAGCAGCATTGTAGCTGATGACATGTGCATGTGTTGGGGGTGCTCTGAGACATCCTCTCTGTCCCCCTCCAATGAAACAAATTGCTCCCATTTTATGCTGCCAAATGTGACCCTTGAATGTTTAAGTTACAAATTGAAATTGATTTAAGCCTTGGCCGAGATTTCTGAGGTTGCGACCCTGGATGCTAAAAAGCATTTTTCCAAGATTAGCATTCAACACAGTGCCTTGCCTACCTCGCTGTCCACATTTCACAGCATGAATAAAATCAATTGCTATTTTCTCGCTTTTTTCCTCACCTCACCTCACCTCGAGATTTTAGTCAATTGCTCTGGCATTTAATGGAGAAACATTATTCCTGGTTTACATGAGATTCAGGTGTCAGAGCGAGCCATCTGATAGACAGTATGTTAGAGCAAGGCTTTATGTTTTGACACCATCGGTTCTGTTCTAAAGTATCTGAACAAAATTCTCTACATTTAAAGACACAGACCAAATATGAGGAAAATGCATGGACTTCATTTGGATTATATTAATTCACATGAGCCATGCATGTTGTGTTATGATAAAACACTAACTGCATTACAGGCCCTACTCATTTTACATTATTAGAAACAAAAAACTACTTTTAAGGTAGAGGAATAAAGGAAATTCACATGAGCACCACAAAGCCTACTTCACCCTCTTTACATTAGCCTTGTAGGTCTATTGTACTTCAAACAGTGTGTAAGCAATTTGCTTAGGATTCAAACCTTCTCAAATAGCCTAACGTATAATAAAACATTTAATTTAGGGTAAATAAATTAATTCCATACTTAGCGATTAGTCAATCTCATTTAAAATTACTCTTAGAATATCTCTTTCTTTAAGAATATCTTCTTACAGTTCAGTTAGGCATCAAGATATATAACTTAATTAGAAGTAGCAAAGTAGGTTTCAAGGGAACCTCAATGAGTGCTGCAAATATTTAATCATGGTGTGAAACCAATTAGCAGTAGTACACATCTTCACATCAACCCTTCCATTCAAGTGGAATGAAGAAACCATAAGGGAAAGACATTACATTTTCACCGTGAACCTCAGCCCCTATAGACCACCAAGTTGAGCACACCGAAGAGAAGGACAGCTGGCCCGAGAAGGACAGCTCGGCCCACACTCTGGTATGTGGTGGATGATAGCAGCCTAAATCGTGACTCGGCCTCCGTACCCAACTCCTCAGCCAAGCAGACAGACAGACACCCTGATGAGGGGAGGATGGGAGGGGAGGATGGGAGGATGGGCAAGCCCAGTTTATCAGGGTAAACAGCCAAAGGCACGCTTCAATGAGAACGGGCCCGGCTTAGCAAACACACTGATAGCCCAGAGCCGCACTGGGCACTTTATGCCATTTTTATTATTATTTCTGCCTTGGAAGGCGATATCTGTGGGCCTCCTGTGAACTGATTGCGTCCTGACTGGGTAATTCCAAGCTGGAGATAAGGGTCTGGATAAGCATAATGAGCTTTAGAGGTGTGAAGTTTTTGCTTACTTTAAATGGAGACTGCGATTCTCTGGCACTTCTTACACCTCCTCGCTTATTTACAGCCAAGGCTGTGGCCAGGAATACCAATGGAGGTTTTGATTTACAGACAGGTCTGTTCTGGGTTCAGTGTGTGTGTGTGTGTGTGTGTGTGTGTTTGCGTGTGTTTCTCTAGGCCTCTGTCTTGAACCTTGCCTAGTTCCACCTCCCTCCTGATATGTATGCGAGATAGGCAGTGTGTTGATCTGGTGGTAGTGTGTGTGTGTGTGTGTGTGTGTGTGTGTGTGTGTGTGTGTGTGTGTGTGTGTGTGTGTGTGAAGGGGGGGGGGGGGGTGTCTTTATCTGCTTACCCAGTTTCCCCCCCGTCAGCAGGAAGTCAACACTGGCCCCAGAAGAAGAGAGAAAATAAGCTGTCTTTCTCTCTCTCTACTGTATCTATCTCCATAAGCCTCAATCAAGGTCATAAGAACCATACTACACAACACACATATTTCTCCTTTGCCCTCCTCCTAAGTCTTTCAATTAAAGTTGATAAAGTCACCAGGGCTCCATGCTGCTTAGCGGGCCTTTGTATGGAGGGTAGTGTCTTTGCCTCACAGTCCAACCACAGTTTATGAATTAAGGAGCAAAGTGGATATCTGAAAGGTGCTGAGACACTCTTGATGGACAACGATAGTTGTTATCACCCCTGGAGAAGCTTGATGAAAGGCTGTCCTTCCAGAGGCTGGAAATGTAATTATATCTTATTCTATCTCAAATCAACATTTCTATCAGGCATCCTGTTCAGTCTTCCTCTAGTATGCTGTATACTGTAGACCCCACAGGTAGACCCCACGGTAGACCCCACTGGATGTGGTCCCTCTCCCTCTCTCTCTCTCTCTCTCTCTCTCTCTCTCTCTCTCTCTCTCTCTCTCTCTCTCTCTCTCTCTCTCTCTCTCTCTTTCTCTCTCGCTCTCTCTCTCTCTACTCTCCCTCTCAATCTATCTCTCTCTCTCTCTCTCTCTCTCTCTCTCTCTCCTCTCACTCTCTCTCTCTCTCTCTCTCTCTCTCTCTCTTTCTCTCTCGCTCTCTCTCTCTACTCTCCCTCTCTCGCTCTCGCCTCTCTCTCTCTCTCTCTCTCTCTCTCTCTCTCTCTCTCTCTCTCTCTCTCTCTCTCTCTCTCTCTCTCTCTCTCTCTCTCTCTCTCTCTCTCTCTCTCTCTCACTCTCTCTCTCTACTCTCTCTCTACTCTCCCTCTCTACTCGCTCTCTCTCTCTCTCATTGAGGATTAATGCAAGGCGTGCATGCAGATCTGAGAGCTGAGATGACAGCGGGCACATTGGGCCGATTATCTAAAGGCCTGATCTACACGGCCTTCTTATCTGACAGATCCATCACGGCACAAATATGCACAAAAAAGCTATTGGAGAGGAAAGAAAAGTGTGTGTGTGTGGGTGTTTTATGTGTGTAATCTGTGTGTGCTTATGTCAGCGTGCGTTCGTGTGGTGTGTAAATAATGACTACTTCAGCTTCAGAGATTCACAGTATACAATATATGACTCATTATCACTTTGCATTATAATACGCTGTAATAATATGCTCATGTATGAAAGCATGTGCGTAGGAAGCAAAATAGCAGCCATTACTTTGCATTACACTCTACATGCACTTCTCTGAGCACTAAACGCATCAAATGGACCTCCTACGGAGCCTTTTCATTTTGTCTGAGGTGTTGTACTAGCTCTCTGACATCCCCCGGTTGTAGTGTGGATAACCCCCCTGGGCAAGGGACCCTGGGTAGAAGATACGCTACACTCTGGTTAATCCCAAAACATCTGGAGCAGAAGAACCAGTGGTGAACAGGAGGGTGGGGTTGTGGGAGTGTTTTCGGCCAGTGGTGTACAGGAGGGTGGGGTTGTGGGAGTGTGTGTGTTTTCGGCCAGTGGTGAACAGGAGGGTTGGGTTGTGGGAGTGTGTGTGTTTTCGGCCAGTGGTGTACAGGAGGGTGGGGTTGTGGGAGTGTGTGTGTGTTCGGCCAGTGGTGTACAGGAGGGTTGGGTTGTGGGAGTGTGTGTGTTTTCGGCCAGTGGTGTACAGTAGGGTGGGGTTGTGGGAGTGTGTGTGTTTTCGGCCAGTGGTGTACAGGAGGCTGGGGTTGTGGGAGTGTGTGTGTGTTTGGCCAGTGGTGTACAGGAGGCTGGGGTTGTGGGAGTGTGTGTGTGTTCGGCCAGTGGTGTACAGGAGGCTGGGGTTGTGGGAGTGTGTGTGTGTTTGGCCAGTGGTGTACAGGAGGCTGGGGTTGTGGGAGTGTGTGTGTTCGGGGGCTGAACATGGGAGACCAGAAAGAGCAATTCACATAGTTGAAGTGTGAAGAAAAACACAACTACTGGGAATGCAGAGGAAGAGAGAAGAAGAGAAGAAGAAGTGTTAATGAGATGCATGAAGCAGAACCAATCATCGGCCGTCTCCAGTCCAACGTATGGACCGCGCCTGCATTCAACACCCCAGGAAACATATTGAGCACCACTATATATCTCTTTCATCTCTCTCTTTTTCTCCCTCTCTCCCTTCTCTCCATACTTGAGCATTATTATTGGCCTTATCAGGGTGGAACCGCAGTGTTTTAGAAGGGCATTCTAAACAGCGTAGTTCTCCGTGGTCTACCTGTCCCTGACAGTCTGGTGGGAAGACCTGCCCTAGCTGGAAGACCTGCCCTAGCTGGAAGACCTGCCCTAGCTGGAAGACCTGCCCTAGCTGGAAGACCTGTCCTAGCTGGAAGACCTGCCCTAGCTGGAAGACCTGCCCTAGCTGGAAGACCTGCCCTAGCTGGAAGACCTGCCCTAGCTGGAAGACCTGCCCTAGCTGGAAGACCTGCCCTAGCTGGAAGACCTGCCCTAGCTGGAAGACCTGTCCTAGCTGGAAGACCTGCCCTAGCTGGAAGACCTGCCCTAGCTGGAAGACCTGCCCTAGCTGGAAGACCTGTCCTAGCTGGAAGACCTGCCCTAGCTGGAAGACCTGCCCTAGCTGGAAGACCTGCCCTAGCTGGAAGACCTGCCCTAGCTGGAAGACCTGCCCTAGCTGGAAGACCTGCCCTAGCTGCGAACAGCGGGGTTAGACTTATTAATTACTTTATGAGTCTAACGCTTTAGCTACCAGCATTTTAAAGACAGTCCGTGGCCAATGATAAATGTACGTTCAGTGATGGGCTTTGTCAACCTTGTGCATGAGTTTGGAGGGTGGGACTTAACACTATAGGGCGCGAGAGAGCTATGATTAAACTCAAGACCATACATACAATGAGTTTGAGAAATCTGGATGTGACATGTGAATAGACAGGAATGACTGTTGTAGGATGTAAGTTCAGTTTAGTTGGTAAGGAGTAGTTTGTAAGGAAAGTGATGAATCAGTGCATTTGGTGGAGGTAGAGGTGGTAGTCTCTGTGTGTGTGTGTGTGTGTGTGTGTGTGTGTGTGTGCGTGCGTGTGTGTGTGTGTGTGTGTGTGTGTGTGTGTGTGTGTGTGTTCTGTGTCCATCAGCACAACCATAAATCATCAAGGTCGGAACTATTGCACTGTACGTTTAACCCATTGAACTGCAAGTAAAACACACACACACACACACACACACACACACACACACACACACACACACACACACACACACAAAGCAGGAAAAAGGGCATAAAAAGGTAAAATATAAATCGATAACACAAAGTAGAGAACAGTCCTTTGAGGACTGAGCTCCAGCTGGAGGAATAGCAGAGCTGTTTACCAAACCATTTCATTTCCAATCAGTCCTCCTCCAAATTCAGATTGCTCAGGGATCTGCAAAATCCATAGGCAAAAACAAATGACCCGCCATATGATGTCTCGGTAATGCCTGAGAGAATGGAATATATAAAACACTTACAAAGCCTTTACAAAGCACATACTTATTGTTAAATACATTCATTATCTTAACTAATTTTATTATACTGTATATGTTAACTGTTATATTCATCATAAATTAATTACAACACAACAAACACAACAAAGGTAATATCAGAGGTTTTGTCATTAGGGAACTAAACCATTATATGAAAAGATGACAAAAAGGTTGTGTTTGTTATAAGATTTCACAACACTTGACAGAGACATAACAGGAAGAACAGGTTTCCCCATTAACAATCTATAAGACTCAGGTGTCACATCTTGGGTTTAAAGGTCTTTGTTTTCATATCTTGGCATTTATCCCTATCAATGTGGGGCTTGTTATGGAACGCTGGTCGTTAATTGGAGCCAGGCAAGAGTTGAAAAGGTTGCTGATGAAGACTGTAGGGTGGCTGACATTTACTGACCCAGCCGGGTGACGTGTCTAGGCCCGGGGAAACAGAGATGATGGAGAGGAGGGATAGAGAAACCATAAGCTACAGAAAATGTCAGCTTTCGTCACTACTCAATGACATGATGTCCTGGGAACAGTCCTAGGAACATGTGATGCCATCATTCCTGATATAATACACTGTTGCTGCGTTTAGACAGGCAGTCCAATTCCAATTTTTTTCTTCACTAATTGGTCTTTGACCAATCAGATCAGCTCTGAAAAATATCTGATATGAAAAGATCTGATGTGATTGGTGGAAGGACCAATTAGTGGAAGAAAAAAAAAAAAGAATTGGGCTGCCTGTGTAATTGCAGCCAATGTTAGTTTGGTAGAACCGGAAGAACCACATATCTAACAGGGAAAGCGATGATGATCCTACAGTTACATTATAACCATGATTCTGATATACCTGATATACTGTACAGTGTACCAATGTTCTCCACATCGAAATAATGTAACTAAATTATCCTGTACATACCTAGTATCAATTACCTGATGCACTGTTTATTTAGTCTAAATGCATAACAACCCATATCCTCCTTGAAGTGGATGATAAGCAACAAGTAAACAAGTCAGTTAGCGCCTACACACTCTGTACTTACTGTAAATATACTGTGTCTATGTAGATCTATTTTCCCTGTCACATAGAAAGAGCATTCCAACGTTCCCTACTTTTTTCTCTTGATTAGACTGCAGGTCAAGCTGGCTGTGATTTTGGTCAGAACCACTCTGATTTGATTTGCCTCATTCAAAGCATCCATTCACAATGCATTGAGTGCCTCTGACGTGTTGATTGAATTAGACAAAGAACCTTCATGAGAGGAAGAACAGAAAATGCAATCATATTCCCATTAGAGCATGGCATGGCGGGAGCACAGCCGCCTGCCATGGCCTTTTCTTTCTGGCCAGCCATTTTCTAAATTAATTACTGTTCATTTCACCTGCTCACTTGTATTGTTTCACTCTTCCCTTCTTTTTTTTTTATTGTCAATTGGACCCCACTACATCAGGTCAACCACTCGTCTTTATATCCACCTTTCAACTCTTCAAGAGTGTGCTTTGAATTCAGAACTGAATAGAGGGTCAGAGACGATGGTATTTTTGAGCGAGCGAGAACAACTTCTTGCTTATTATAAATAGACTTTTTGAACAAGCTCGTTGTAATTTAGAGGGAAAGTCAGAATTGACATTCATGAAGGGTTGGATTAATTTGATGTCTGCTGAATACACACATCATACAGTGGTGAGTGAGAGTCGGGGAAGAGGACTGGGGATGGGGGCATACACACAGTGATGTACATGGGATCTTTTATAAGGAGAGAGGACAGTGTCTCTACACTCACTCTGTCTCTGTCAATGACACCTAAAGGCTTTGTCTGGAGGTAATTGTCTTCTTGTGTATTCGTCACTGTCACATGCCCTACAGGTTACATTCCAACCGCTCAAAACTGTCTTTAAGTGTGACTCACATTGTGAACTTCACGGCAAAGCCAGCGGGCCTGACTTGGATAACCTTTGTCTTATCATTCTGTGTTGTGGCAAAGGAAAATGGATGAATCTGAAATGCCTGCTGTGAGCGAGTGTGTTTGTGTGTGTGTGTGTGTGTGTGTGTGTGTGTGTGTGTGTGTGTGTGTGTGTGTGTGTGTGTGTGTGTGTGTGTGTGTGTGTGTGTGTGTGAGTGAGAGAGAGAGATAGAGACAAAGTGTGTACAGTGCATTCGGAAAGTCTTCAGAATCCTTGACTTTTTCCACATTTTGTTACCTTACAGCCTCATCAATCTACACACAATACCCCAAGTGAAAACAGGTTAGATTTTTTTTTTTGAAAATGTATTCAGACCCTTTGTATTCAGACCCTTTTCTATGAGACTTGAAAATGAGCTCAGGTGCATCCTGCTTCCATTGATCATCCTTGAGATGTTTCTACAACTTGATTGGAGTCCACATGTGGTAAATTCAATTGATTGGACATGATTTAGAAAAGCACACAACTGTCTATATAAGGTCCAACAGTTGACAGTGCATATCAGATCAAAAACCAAGCCATGAGGTCGAAAGGAATTATCCGTAGAGCTCAGAGACAGGATTCTGTCGAGGCATAGATCTGGGGAAGGGTACCAAAAAATGTCTGCAGCATTGTAGGTCCCCAAGAACATAGTCGTCTCCATCATTCTCAAATGGAAGAAGTTAGGAACCACCAAGACTCTTCCTAAAGCTGGCCGCCTGGCCAAACTGAGGAATCAGTGGAGAAGGGAGTTAGTGGGAGGAGAGGTGACCAAGAAACCAATGGTAACTGACAGAGCTCCAGAGTTCCTCTGTGGAGATGGGAGAACCTTCCAGAAGGACAGCCATCTCTGCACCACTCCACCATTCAGACCTGTGTGGTAGAGTGGCCAGACAGAAACCCCTCTTCAGTAAAAGGCACATGACGGCAATCTTGGAGTTTGCCAAAATGCACCTAAAGGTCTCTCCGACCATGAGAAACAAGATTCTCTGGTCTGATGAAACCAAGATTGAACTCTTTGGTCTGCATGCCTGTCACGTTCGGGTGTGTAGAGAGACCAAGGCGCAGCGTATCCATAATTCGATATGTTTATTTAAACTAAATGACGAACCATACAAAATAACAAATTATAATAATAAAGATGACACACGTAGCACGACACGAGACAATATACAACAATGAACCACGCCAACGGAGTGGAACACAGACATATAAGTAAGATCCCTAATTAGAGGTAATGCCTAGCAGCTGCCTCTAATTAGGGATCCCACACACAACACCACACAGACGTAGAAATAATAGATCTGCCAGACTCTGACCATAGAAATATAGAGAAGCAAAGCTTCTCTATGGCCAGAGCCTGACAGTACCCCCCCCCCCAAAGGCGCGGACTCCCGGCCGCAAGAAAAACAAACACAAAAACATGAGGGAAGGGTCAGGGAGGGAAAAACATCAAACATAAACCATCGCCGGTGGCGGTTCCGGCCCTGGCGAAGTGGATGTCCTCCTCCTTATTTCTACTGGGCCCGGACTGGGCCCCAGTGTGGCTGGCGATTCAGGCCATTTAAAGGGGCAACCCACCGGTCCTGGGAATGACCATGGTGGGGCAAAAGGCTCAGGCCATGGAGCGGGGCAAATAACCGGGCCAGAACTGGGCACCGGTGTGGCAGGCGACTCCGGCCATATAAAGGGGCAACCCACCGGTCCTGGAAACAACAATGGTGGGGGAAAAGGTTCAGGCCATGGAGCGGGGCAAATAACCGGGCCAGGACTGAGCACCGGTGTGGCAGGCGACTCCGGCCATGTAAAGGGGCAACCCACCGGTCCTTTAAATAACAATGGTGGGGGAACAAGTTCAGGCCATGGAGCGGGGAAAATAACCGGGCCAGGACTGAGCACCGGTGTGGCAGGCGACTCCGGCCATATAATTATCACGGGAGGCTCCGGGCTGTCGAGCGTCACGGGAGACTCCGGGCTGTCGAGCGTCACGGGAGGCTCCGGGCTGTCGAGCGTCACGGGAGGCTCCGGGCTGTCGAGCGTCACGGGAGGCTCCGGGCTGTCGAGCGTCACGGGAGGCTCCGGGCTGTCGAGCTTCACGGGAGGCTCCGGGCTGTCGAGCGTCACGGGAGGCTCCGGGCTGTCGAGCGTCACGGGAGGCTCCGGGCTGTCGAGCGTCACGGGAGGCTCCGGGCTGTCGAGCGTCACGGGAGGCTCCGGGCTGTCGAGCGTCACGAGAGGCTCCGGGCTGTCGACCATCACGAGAGGCTCCGGGCTGTCGACCATCACGAGAGGCTCCGGGCTGTCGATCATCACGAGAGGCTCCGGGCTGTCGATCATCACAGGAGTCTCCGGGCTGTCGACTATGACGGGAGTCTCCGGGCTGATGAGGCGCACCGACGGTCTGGTGCGTGGAGCCGGCACTGGAGGTACCTGGCTGGGCACACGCACTGGAGGTCGAGTGCGGGGAGTCGGCACGGGACGTACCAGACTGGAGAGGCGCACTGGAGGCCTGGTGCGTGGAGCCGGTACTGGAGGAACCTGGCTGGGCACACGCACTGGAGGTCGAGTGCGGGGAGTCGGCACGGGACGTACCGGACTGGAGAAGCGCACTGGAGGCCTGGTGCGTGGAGCCGGCACTGGAGGAACCTGGCTGGGCACACGCACTGGAGGTCGAGTGCGGGGAGTCGGCACGGGACGTACCGGACTAGAGACGCGCACTGGAAGCCTGATGCGTGGAGTCGGCACTGGTGGCACTGGACTACTAACACGCACCTCAGGGCGAGTGCGGGGAGTCGGCACGGGACGTACCTGACTGGAGACGCGCACTGGAAGCCTGGTGCGTGGAGTCGGCACATGTGGCACAGGACTAATAACACGCACCTCAGGGCTAGTGCGGGGAACAGGCACATGACGTACCGGACTGGAGAGGCGCACTGGAGGCCTGGTGCGTGGAGTCGGCACTGATGGCACCGGACTGGTGACACGCACCTCAGGGCGAGTGCGAGGAGTAGGCACATGACGTACCGGACTGGAGAGGCGCACTGGAGTGTAGCAGACGGCCGGACCCAGACTGGGCACCAGTGAAACGGACTGCTCTGACACTGGAGTGTAGCATACGGCCTGACCCAGACTGGGCACCGATGGAACGGATTGTTCTGGCACTGGAGTTCTCACATGTGAAACCGGCATAGGACATACTGGAGTGGGGATGTACAATGGAGACTCGGCGCGGGATGTAGACAGTAAACGACCCGGACTGGGGATGCACACCGTGGGCACCTTTAACTCCAGCTCCCTCCGCTCGTTCTCACACTCTTCCCAATTACGCCTACACAGCTCCATAATGTCACAATATACCCCCTTCAGGTATTCCTCTTCCTCCTTCTCCACCGTATTCCACATGGAGAGTGGTACTGGCTCGTCCTCCTCGTAGCCAGACCAACCCCATAGCCCCCCCCCGAAATTTTCTTGGGGTTGCCTACGGGCTCCGTTACCTCCGTTTACTCGATTACGCCGTTTTTCTCCTTTTTTCTCCTTAGCTCCAGTTTTACGCTGCTTGGTCTGGTGGTGGTTCATTCTGTCACGTTCGGGTGTGTAGAGAGACCAAGGCGCAGCGTATCCATAGTTCGACATGTTTATTTAAACTAAATGACGAACCATACAAAATAACAAATGATAATAATAAAGATGACACACGTAGCACGACACGAGACAATATACAACAATGAACCACGCCAACGGAGTGGAACACAGACATATAAGTAAGATCCCTAATTAGAGGTAATGCCTAGCAGCTGCCTCTAATTAGGGATCCCACACACAACACCACACAGACGTAGAAATAATAGATCTGCCAGACTCTGACCATAGAAATATAGAGAAGCAAAGCTTCTCTATGGCCAGAGCCTGACAATGCCACCATCCCTACGGGGAAGCATGGTGGTGGCAGCATCATGCTGTGTGGATGTTTGTCAACGCCAGGGACTGGGTGACTAGTCAGGATAGGGAAAGATGACCGGAGCAAAGTACAGAGAGATCCTTGATGAAAACCTGCTCAATACAACGCAGGAGTGGCTTTGGTATAAGTCTCTGGATGTCCTGGAGTGACCCAGCCAGAGCCCGGACTTGAACCCGATCGAACATCTCTGGAGAGACCTGAAAATAGCTGTTCAGCGATTCTCCCCATCAAACCTGACAGAGATTGAGAGGATCTGCAGAGAAGAATGGGAGAAACTCCCCAAATACAGGTGTGCCAAGCTTGTAGTGTCATACCCAGGAAGACTCAAGGCTTTAATTGCTGCCAAAGGTGCTTCAACAAAGTACTGAGTACATTTCCTGATTACTTACAGTATGTAAATGAGATATTTTCGTTTTTTATTTTTAATACATTTGCAAACATTTCTAAAAACCTGTTGTTTCTTTGTCATTATGGGGTATTGTGTGTAGATTGATGAAGGAAATGTTTAAAAAATATATATATTTTAGAATAAGGCTGTAACGCAACAAAATGTGGAAAAAGTATTTTCATAATGCACGTGCATGTATGATTTTGAAATAATTAATTTGCATTTTATTGCATGACATAAGTATTTGATCACCTACCAACCAGTAAGAATTCCGGCTCTTACAGACCTGTTAGTTCTCCACTCATTACCTGTATTAACTGCACCTGTTTGAACTCGTTACCTGTATAAAAGACACCTGTCCACACACTCAATCAAACAGACTCCAACCTCTCCACAATGGCCAAGACCAGAGAGCTGTGTAAGGACATCAGGGATAAAATTGTAGACCTGCACAAGGCTGGGATGTGCTACAGGACAATAGACAAGCAGCTTGGTGAGAAGGCAACAACTGTTGGCGCAATTATTAGAAAATAGAAGAAGTTCAAGATGACGGTCAATCTCCCTCGGTCTGGGGCACCATGCAAGATCTCACCTCGTGGGGCATCAATGATCATGAGGAAGGTGAGGGATCAGCCCAGAACTACACGGCAGGACCTGGTCAATGACCTGAAGAGAGCTGGGACCACAGTCTCAAAGAAAACCATTAGTAACACACTACGCCGTCATGGATTAAAATCCTGCAGCGCACGCAAGGTCCCCCTGCTCAAGCCAGCGCATGTCCAGGCCCGTCTGAAGTTTGCCAATGACCATCTGGATGATCCAGAGGAGGAAGGGGAGAAGGTCATGTGGTCTGATGAGACAAAAATAGAGCTTTTTGGTCTAAACTCCACTCGCCGTGTTTGGAGGAAGAAGAAGGATGAGTACAACCCCAAGAACACCATCCCAACCGTGAAGCATGGAGGTGGAAACATCATTCTTTGGGGATGCTTTTCTGCAAAGGGGACTGCACCGTATTGAGGGGAGGATGGATGGGGCCATGTATCGCGAGATCTTGGCCAACAACCTCCTTCCCTCAGTAAGAGCATTGAGGATGGGTCGTGGCTGGGTCTTCCAGCATGACAACGACCCGAAACACACAGCCAGGGCAACTAAGGAGTGGCTCCGTATGAAGCATCTCAAGGTCCTGGAGTGGCCTAGCCAGTCTCCAGACCTGAACCCAATAGAAAATCTTTGGAGGGAGCTGAAAGTCCGTATTGCCCAGTGACAGCCCCGAAACTTGAAGGATCTGGATGGAGGAGTGGGCCAAAATCCCTGCTGCAGTGTGTGCAAACCTGGTCAAGAACTACAGGAAACGTATGATCTCTGTAATTGCAAACAAAGGTTTCTGTACCAAATATTAAGTTCTGCTTTTCTGATGTATCAAATACTTATGTCATGCAATAAAATGCTAATTAATTACTTAAAAATCATACAATGTGATTTTCTGGATTTTTGTTTTAGATTCCGTCTCTCACAGTTGAAGAGTACCTATGATAAAAATGACAGACTTCTACATGCTTTGTAAGTGGGAAAACCTGCAAAATCGGCAGTGTATTTAATGAATTCCCTGAATCTAGTTTATTTATTTTACTTTTTACTCCCTGACATCCAAAAGTACTTTTTACAGGAAAATGGTCCGATTCACCCACTTATCAAGAGAACATCCCTGGTCATCCCTACTGCCTCTGATCTGGCGGACTCACTAAACACATGCTTTGTTTGTAAGTTATGATGCCCCTGGCTATCTTAAAAAAAAAATTGTGTCATCTGGTTTGCTAATTATAAGGAATTTGAAATCATTTATACTTTTACTTTTGATACTTAAGTATATTTTAGCAATTACATTTACTTTTGCTAAGAATATTGAAAATGACTGCAGTTTCTACTGGTCATTGTTTTCAGGCTGGTTGCATTGTTGTTATCAAAGATATTTTCAAACATTTTTATTCCTGCTCGTTTGATCCTGATCTACTTTCAATCGCTCACACAGATGTTTTCCCATTCGGTCTAACAAATAATGTCTTATTACCAAGGCAGTATTGTACGGCTTTGACAGTGATCGTAATGGTGGCACTTGGCTTGCACATGCAAATTCAGCACACACAACATAATAGAATTGTGTTACTTGATGTGTCAAATTAAAATGTAAATTAAAAGCTTATTTGACATGTAATGTTTCAAGTGATTGTGGATTTAAAAATGACTGGTGATGATTCTGTGTTTAGCCGTTCGCTGTACAACATCCAAGTTTGAATCTCAGAATTCAGACAAACAACTGTGTTCCCATTGAGGATGTGATCATCTCAACATGTAAAGTCTGACTCATGACATTTGGCACAGGATCAGTTTAAGATTATATGGATTATGTATCCTACATCAGCACTCCCACTGTGAGAAGCTAAGCATGACGGAATCAACTGTACGTTGATGTCTTGTTGGCATGGGTCCTCAGATCCTCAAAAAGATCTACAGCTGCACCGTCGAGAGCATCCTGACTGGTTACATCACTGGGGTCAAGCTTCCTGCCATCCAGGACCTCTGTACCAGGCAGTATCAGAGGAAGGCCCTAAAAATTGTAAAAGACTCCAGCCTCCCTAGTCATAGACTGTTCTCTCTGCTACTGCACGGCAAGCGGTAGCGCCAAGTCTAGGTCCAAAGGGCTTCTCAACAGCTTCTACCCTCAAGCCATAAGACTCCTGAACAGCTAATCAAATGGCTACCCTCCCCCCACCCCCCGCCCCCTCTTTTACACTGCTGCTAGTCTCTGTTTATTATCTATGCATAGTCACTTTAACTGTGCCTACATGTACATATTACCTCAATTACCTCGACTAACCGGCGCTCCTGTACATTGACTCTGTACCGGTACTTCCTGTTTACGCTTCGCTACTGTTATTTCTACTGTTATTTTACTGCTTTTATTTTTATCTATCGTTTACCTAACACTTATTTTTCTTAAAACTGCATTGTTGGTTAAGGGCTTGTAAGTAAGCATTTCACTGTAAGGTCTACACCTGTTGTATTCGGCGCGTGTGACAAATTCAAATTGATTTGATTTGATGTTCAGTCATTCAGTCAGTGAAAACCCTACGAGGTTCCTATTCCCTGAGTGTTAGCCAACACCTGTCTTTCTCAGTATTGTGTTGAGCATGACAGTAACCGCAGGGCTCCTGAGTCATTTTAACAGGGTAATTTAGGAATGCTAACAGCCGTCTATAATCTTATCAAAGTGGTGAGGAAATAATCCACCTTGAAAAAGAGATTACTTGAGTGTTTCCTTCAAAAGTTTACTGCCGTGAACATCACCGCCATCACCGCAAGGCCCGCCATTCTGGAGGAGCGAGACAGCTGCTGCTATTTGCATGCTTATATTTATAGTATCTATCCACTCACTCACACAGAGTATGCAAAAATATCTCAAACTAATTGTTTCTCCCATTATCGCACATGTATCACTTCACAGTGTCTATTGCTGCATGGGTTCATTGTGCTGAATGATAAATACCAAAGACGCTTGTGAGTTGTGGCGGAGGGAAAATAAAAAAATAATGTCTAGCACAATGACAGGCGATCCCTCAGTTTAAATCGTTCCTAATGTGTATTGTTCCAAAGGCAATGAATCTGTTTTAGTTTACTTTGTTGCCCGCGCGTAAAGTCAACAACATTATCATTTGACAAAGCTCTCTCTGATTCATGGCAACATTAATTCTATTGTGGGAAGGAATCCAAAGACTGTTTAGACACAGCATAACATATTCTGATCCATAGTGTTGTGGAGTAAACAGATAACAGTGGAGGCACAACCATCCTACTCCATTTCATAAAAATCTAAATAGTGACAGATAAAAAGTGCACAAAGCATTATGAACACCTGCTCTTTCCATGACATAGACTGACCAGGTGAATCCAGGTGAAAGCTATGATCCCTTATTGACGTCACTTGTTAAATCCACTTCAGTCAGTGTAGATGAAGGGGAGGAGACAGGTTCAAGATGTGTTTTTAAGCCATGAGACAATTGAGACATGGATTGTGTATGTGTACCATTCAGAAGGTGAATGGGCAAGACAAAATATTGAAGTTCCTTTGAACGGGGTATGGTAGTAAGTGCCAGGCACACCGGTTTGTGTCAAAAACTGCAACGTTTCTGAGTTTTTCACTTTCATCACTTTCCCGTGTGTCAATAATTGACCATCACCCAAAGGACATCCAGCATTGGAATCAACAGAATCCCTGTGGAACGCTTTCAACACCTTGTAGGGTCCATGCACCAACGAATTAAGGCTTTTCTGAGGGCAACTCCATATTAGGAAGGTGTTCCTAATGTTTGGTATACTCAGTGTAAGGGTGAGATGAGTCAAATGTCTCCAAGGGCTAGGGTGATGCTGCTTTTGTGCTTCCCTCAGCCAATCCCCATGCCCAAAAAGGGCGCAAAGAAATCTCTAAACTCTAAATCTCAGCTTCATGACAAGCAATTTCACAGCTCAAGTGTCAAACACAGGGATCAAGTTGCAGCATTACGCAGAAGAGAGAGTAGAGAGGGAAGTCCTGTTGAGATCAATATGCTGAAGGCAATGGTCTTCAGAAGAAAAGAGAATGCATTCATTACAGACCCATTGACTGGCTGACGGTCGCTTTGAACGGTCAAATATTCTTCTCTTGACTCATGCCCTCTACAAGTGGAGGAGCGAGAGAACAGAGGGAGAGAAAGAGAGGAGAGCGAGTCAGAAAGAGGAGAGAGAGTGAAAATTATAAACTGAAAGAGAAAGTGAGGGAGAGACAGCAAGATAGAGAACGAGAGAGAGAGAGGTACAGTAGGGAACAGAGTGAAATTAAGTCGACTTGCGTTAATTAGTCACGGCAGGTCAGTGGCGTGCAGCCGCTCTTTCAAATCAAAGTTTATTTGTCACTTGTGCCGAATACAACAATTGTAGACCTTACAGTGAAATGCTTGCTTACAAGCCCGAACCAACAGTGAAGTTTAAATAAAAATAAGTATTATGTAAACAATAGATAAAAATAAATAAATACAATAAAAAATCTGTAGAATAACAGTAAAATATATATATATATATATAGATATATCCACAGGTAGAAGGATGGTTTAATTTAGTTAAACGAAAGTGTAAGAAGCTCCTCTCTCTCTCTCTCTCTCTCTCTCTCTCTCTCTCTCTCTCTCTCTCTCTCTCTCTCTCTCTCTCTCTCTCTCTCTCTCTCTCTCTCTCTCTCTCTCTCTCTCTCTCTCTCTCTCTCTCTCTCTCTCTGACTCTTTCTCTCAAGGACTATTTCACATTTTCCTTCCAGCAGTCTACTTCATCAAACACAACATGTTGCCACCACAGCACTTGAAGCACAAAGGAATCAGAAGTGAATCAATGTTAATATAATTACACTCCTATAAATAACTACAATGTAGTGTTCATTCAGTGTAGCAATTTTAAATATAAAAAGTTTTGTTTTTTTGTTAAAAGCTCATATGCTAATTAGTCACTTGAGTTCTGTTTTTCTAAGAAAGCCTTTTGTTTTTATAAAAGCGTATATCTATTTTTAGTTGTTATCTATTTTTTGTTGTATTTACAGTACCAGTCATAAGTTTGGACACACCTACTCATTCAAGGGTTGTTCTTTATTTTTGTGGGGATGGCGTATCACAGCAGAATGCTGTGGTAGCCATGCCGGTTAAGTGTGCCTTGAATTCTAAATAAATCACTGACAGTGTCATCAGCAAAGCACCCCCACACCATCACACCTCCTCCTCCATGCTTCACGGTGGGAACCACACATGCGGAGATAATCCGTTCACCAGATTTCCACCGGTCTAATGTCCATTCCTCGTGTTTCTTGGCTCAAGCAAGTCTCTTTTTCTTGTAGGTGTCCTTTAGTAGTGGTTTCTTTGCAGCAATTCGACCATGAAGGCCTGATTCACGGAATCTCCTCTGAACAGTTGACGTTGAGATGTGTAATATACTTATGCACTGCAGTAGAGGTAACTCTGGGTCTTCCTTTATGAGAGCCAGTTTCATCATAGTGCTTGATGCTTTTTTACAGATTGACTGACCTTCATAGGGACTGACCAAATCTTCTGTATACCATCCCTACCTTGTCACAACACAACTGATTGGCTCAAACACATTAAGAAGGAAATAAATTCCACAAATTAACTTTTAACAAGGCACACCTGTTAATTGAAATGCATTCCAGGTGACTACCTCATGAAGACGGTCGAGAGTGTGCCAAGAGTGTGCAAAGCTGTCATCAAGGCAAAGGGTGGCTACTTTGAAGAATCTCAAATATATATATACATTTTATTTGTTTTTTTTGGGTTGCTACATGATTCCATATGTGTTATTTCACAGTTGTGATGTCTTTGCTATTATTCTACAATGTAGAAAATTGTGAAAATAAAGAAAAACCCTTGAATGAGAGGCCCCTCACTCCTGAGACCCAACAAAGTTTTTGTTGGGAATTTTTACATACAAGTTTTCGGTATTACAAAAATACATTTTACAAAGACAATTTGGGGATTTTTTATTTTATTCTGTATAGTATGTGCACTATAAGAATCGGTTGATAGTAAATATGAAAAATATCCCAATGTCCACTTCAGAGGATATTTATTAACAAGCTCTTATTTAATGTGAAAAAATTATTACACTACTCTGAAAACTCACCAAACTATTCTTGAGATATTTACTTACTAGAAACAAGTCGAATATCAAACTCACAAAAATTATAATTATACAATTACACACACTTACCCTTCTTCTACTATAAAATATGCAAATTGTATTTGGCAGCCATTTTGAAAAAAAAACAGGAAATGAGAGTGATCCAAGTCACACCCCCACACATATGATATAATTGAAAAAACCCACAATGTCCTCTCAAAAGGATAACAGGACTTAACACAGTGACATGTATGGCAACAAAGATATGGACCATTAGAATGGACAAAAAGGAATTGATGGGTCTCAGGAGGACATGAAAACTTTATTTATAATGTCTCTTTCCCCTGTCATTATGAAAATGCAGCTTGCTGCTCCACAGATGCCATCTACGACCCCACTGTAATGAGAATATAAAGATCCACATCCACATATTGTCACCGGACGCCTGCTACCCTTAACAGGTTTAAATGGAGGAGATTGACAGAGCAAGACACCAATTTCATGGGCTTACATCTGCAACCCAAAGTTCAGCGATGGATTTATTTGATGGCTGGTTAGAGGGAACATGACAATGATTGTAAAATAAACGGCATGCTGTGAGATGGGTCTCTTCTATCACGGATATGCATCATATGTAAAAACGGGAACCGTAGAAAAGCTAATGACAGCAACTGGTGATGATTCATAGAAAAGCTTCCAAAGAGAACGGTATTTAAACCTGATTTTACAGTACTGAGTTTGGCTTCATGAACACTGTGGTGTGGGAACCTGTCAACAATATTATTTAAAAATGTATCAGAAAATACCTCATGAAGGACATTTTAAAGGGCATAGGAATTACATGCATTGTCATGTTA
Source organism: Thymallus thymallus (assembly GCA_023634145.1). Lineage (NCBI taxonomy): Eukaryota > Metazoa > Chordata > Actinopteri > Salmoniformes > Salmonidae > Thymallus > Thymallus thymallus. The sequence goes on along the minus strand of CM042403.1, from coordinate 35,738,998 downwards.
AACGGCCTGGAGAAAAGATGGACAACTAGATAAATATTAACAATGTACATGGACTTTCTAAAGCTATATAGGAAATGACATCCCTGGTGGAACATTGATGGCATAGAATAAAAGTGTGTGTAGTACACCTGGCTTATCTGTGTCCATCAACTACAGAATCATGATTCAGATCCCTGTATTTGATTTTCAACTCTGTGTAATTATTGTAATGATCTTGGCAACATTCCCAATCCCAATCCCAACAATCCCAACTGAACCAAATGTTTTTGATCAGCAGGAAATGAGAGCAAGATATCTGCGATCCATGATCAACACTCTCCATTAGGCTAGAGAGTGAAATGTTCTGCCGCAGTAAAAAGTAGAAGCATTGTGCAGCACTGCTGAGATGAATACTGTCACGCTGCTGAGAAACCGTCCTTATTAACTACTGATAAGGAATGCAGTATATAATCACAGCATTGTGTGTGTGTGTGTGTGTGTGTGTGTGCTTGGTTGCTTGCTTACAAAAGAGAGAGTTAATGTGTGTGTACGCATACTTGTGTGTTACGTAGCTTGCAAGAGAGAAAGACCATGACTTCCTGTATGCATGTGTGTGTGTGTGTTAACCAACACACTATCGCAGTGTATTGTGAAAGACACAAATTAATGATTCAAAATGTGTGAAAGGCAAACTAGCGTTATACGCCCACCTATCCTCCCCGACCAGCCTCCTTCCTATGATTTCTATCTTCAGTAACCTACTGTCTTCATCTGGGATTGAAATGCACTCAATAGAATTTCCAAGAAGCAAATATGTGTATATTTCACAATAATCTGTGATACGGGGTTGGTGTTAACATGTGGTGTGGGTTTGTGTGCATGCATGGACAATATAGACAGGGAGTGACTGTGGTTAAATAACTCCTTCCATTTGGCATGTAAACGACATCACATGCCTTAATGACTCTAACCACATTTCCATCCACAGTTTTCATGCGAGCAAAGTCATACCGTGTTTAAAAAAAAATCACAACAGCTGTGATGGAAACAGGAAGTTCAGAACAATTATGTTGTTAAGATAATTTCTTCATTCCACATGGTGAGATCCTTTTGTGTCGGTAAAATGTATTATTTGAGAAATGGCAGTGCAAACGCCTTTAGGCACAAATACTGATATAATAACCATCATATCGAAGAAAACTTGGGAGTCAGGCTTTCAGAACAATTTTTATTGTCTGTGCACTACAGCATCAGTCACTGATTTTGGCGGAAACACAGTTTGGTGGAAACGCACCACTGGAGGGAAAATGTCTTTATGTGGATTTTCGATTATTCGCATGAAAATCTGTCGCCAATTGAATGAACAAATTAATGTATACTGTATGAATGCTGTAAGTACAAACATTGTTTGCTCAGTGGGAAAGGAGTATCCAACTAGTCAGAGACAACTGTGTGGAGTTTGGAGAAAAATACAATACAAGCTCGGTTAAAAGGGCCATTTCAATGTGAAAGAGGAGGGCTCTAACGTGGTTGGCTTTAAATGTTTGACATTTATAGAGAAACCCAGGGTAAGGTAAACATCAGTCTCGAGTTGCACTCCCCCCTGACAGCGCCCCTCTGTAGCTCTGCAGCACTCTCAATGCTCCCGAGATATCTCAACTTGTAACCTATTTAGCCAGTCAGAACTCAGTATGACGCAAGCACAGGAAAAGGATTGTCACCTGACAGGTGTCCAGTTATTTTATCCATGTACAGCAGAGGTAGGGGGCGGGCCACTCTGGTATCGGAGGTGCTGTGCCCGGTTCCATAACGCATCTTAAGTGTCCCTTACCTGAGGGAATTAATTAAGGTCGTTGCACAGAGCCCTTCTTACATTTTCTTAGGTAAGGGCGTAATTTAAGAGTTTTACGGTAGTTTGAAGGCATGTAAGGCAGAAGAGTCTCTGGTTACCATGGAGACAGCCTGATTCACTGACTGAATAACCTCATCCCCAGGCTCAATTGCTACAAAGTGGGACTTGTAATGGGCACGGGTTATCAAGGAGGGAGAGAGAGAGAGCCTGCTACAGCTGTATTAAATGTGAAAAATGCTGAAATCTCCAATAAATATGAATACTCTATAACAACAACCATATTATTTTTCGGGAAGCCCAATTGATTTTGGGCATATAAAGTTAATACGTGGAAACTACTTTTAAAATACATAGTCACCGATTTCCCAAACTCACTTCCTTGTTTAGCCCTCACTTCTAATATCCCTTTGCATAAATGCAGAAGTGAATGTTACAGTACAGAAAGTTTGCCATCAAAGTGGAAAATAAACACAATTGTAGTGAATTTAAGCTAACTAGTCAGCAAATACATTGCATAACTGTTTTACTATCATTCTATTAATTTAAAAACATTTCAAATGATCTATAGCCACTTAATTACTTGATTTCCTGCTGGTCACGTTTTCAATGCTAATCCTGTAATCAGCAACGATGCTGGTCCAATTAATACGTTTATTTTCAAATGCTGCCACATGGAATTATTACATTATCCTGCCCTGTATATTTTTGGACCGAGGTTTAGCCCAAATCCCTTGTAAATGCTCACGGTTTGAAATCCACAATGTAGAGGGGAGGTTCTAATGGTTATCCTACATGCTGATGGACTGAGAGATCAGCCAATGAAAATCCAGCAGGAGTTTTTCCCGCTCCTGCCATTGGCTCCATTTAAATTAATCAGTTAAGGGACCTAACGTGCACCCTTAACTTTTTCACTTAATTTAAGGAAACCTTAAAATGTTTTGTGCAACTGACTTAAAGTTAGGAAAACTTCAAAGGAAAAGATAAGGGGTAGAAATTAACGTAAGATGTGTTATGCATCCGGGCCTTGGAGTGCATGTTTGCAGGCTTTTGTTCCAGCACAGAAACCTGATTCTACTATGTCGTCTATGACTCCCCCTATACATGCAGGGGCCAAAATTAATTGAAATGCATTAAAGACACGCTTGGTATTCACTGTCATATTGCATTTTAGAAAGCGGCGCTCATAATATGACATTTATTGCCATGAATGCTCGGCAGACGAACGCACTGGCATTGAACAGATTTATGCTGCCAATGCCGGCGGTATCCATCACAGGGGGAAAATGGTGGCTTCAAAATGCCATTCACTTTCAAATGACTTTCCTTTTCCCAAAAGCCAGGGGGAGAGTGAGTGGGAAACGTTCCTGAAAAGTGCCACTTTTGTAATTACATCACATCAGTGACGTCTTCCTTCTCCCACAGTAGCCCCGCTATTGTAATGGTCCTGCCTGGAAGACCGGATGACTGACACATTATGTATGAAGGTCTGAGAAAGAAAATCCTCATTATGTTTAAATTGAATTATCCTCAAAGCTTTAACAAGGCGTTTGACATTTACTGTACGATGCCAATAGAAGGTTTCACCCTTTGTGGATTCCTGGGAAACTGACTGTCATACAACAGACCCTGGGTAATGTATATGTGTGCTGTGGTGCACACTGATACCACGTCAATAGACAGACCATTTTTCATTTGTTTTATATGCATGAGTGAAAGATGATACCATGGGTGTCTTCATGGGTTGAGGGAACCTGAGACACACACTCATGCACGCGTGCACACACATGCAAATACACACACACACACACACACACACACACACACACACACACACAAACACACACAAACACACACACACCTTCATGTACCCTTCGTCTTGGATCAGGTCTCATGGGACATAAGAAACTTTAGGTTCTCTGGACAGAAGCCAGCAGCAGTAGAACATTTAGCAGTAGAACCTTTAGGTTCTCTGGACAGTAGCCAGCAGCAGTAGAGCCTTTAGGTTCTCTGGACAGTAGCCAGCAGCAGTAGAACCTTTAGGTTCTCTGGACAGTAGCCAGCAGCAGTAGAACCTTTAGGTTCTCTGGACAGTAGCCAGCAGCAGTAGAACCTTTGGGTTCTCTGGACAGTAGCCAGCAGCAGTAGAACCTTTAGGTTCTCTGGACAGTAGCCAGCAGCAGTAGAACCTTTAGGTTCTCTGGACAGTAGCCAGCAGCAGTATAACCTTTAGGTTCTCCAGACAGTAGCCAGCAGCAGTGGAACCTTCTGCTAGCCCTTCTTCCTGCATGCTTCTTCAACCCCTCCTCCCACAGCTAGCCACTACCACTGGCTGTGTGGGCAGGCCCACTAATTTTTTTTTTTTTTTTTTTTTTTTTTTTTTCACCTTTATTTAACCAGGTAGGTCAGTTGAGAACAAGTTCTCATTTGCAACTGCGACCTGGCCAAGACAAAGCAAAGCAGTGTGACAAATAACAACACAGAGTTACACATTAAACAAACAGTCAAAAACACAATAGAAAAATCTATAAACAGAGTGCAAAATGTAGTGCAAAAATGCAGTAAGGTTAGGAGGTAGAACAATAAATAGACTATAGTGGTGACATAAATTACAGAATTATCATTATTAACACAGGAATGAAAAATGTGCAAATTATGATGTGCAAATAGAGATACTGGAGTGCAAGATTAGTGAAAATAAACAAAAATAAATATGGGGATGAGGTAGTAGTGTGGGCTATTTACAGAAGGGCTATATACAGGTGCAGTGATCGATAAGCAGCTTTGACAGCTGATGCTTAAAGTTAGTGAGGGAGATAGGAACCTCTAGCTTCAATGATTTTTGCAATTCGTTCCAGTCATTGGCAGCAGCAAACTGGAAGGAATGGCGACCAAAGGAGGTGTTGGCTTTGGGGGTGACCAGTGAGATATACCTGCTGGAGCGCATGCTACGGGTGGGTGTTGCTATAGTGACCAGTGAGCTGAGACTAACTAATAGGGGAGCGAACACCGGGTAATCTCGACAGTTCGGCATGGCTTTGATAGTGCCGTCATTAAAGACTCTAGCTGAGTCGTAGCATGTAGCAAAGTCCCCCTATGGGGACAGCTATAGCTGCCGGTTGTCATGGGGGCTGTTTAAAGGCCTTCATTACCCCCACTAGGAGGCTCCACACTGGGGACACCGCAGGGAGGAGATTGGCCTGACTCTACCCACCACTGTGTAGCACACCAAGGGGAGGCATGCAGAACTCACAGGCTGCCTGGTGTCTGGTGTCAGCTACAGGTCACTGCAATGGGAACCCAAGGCTGGTGGATAATTAGCTTGTATAGGGAAAAAGGAATGGGGAGTGAGACATTCTATGTGTTGTGACTGAGTATAGTTGGCACTGGGCTACAGTTAGAATGTCCTATTATACAGACCGGTAGGGGAAAGGAATAGGAAAGAAAGACATGAAAGACTCTGAGATATTTACACACAGATATGTCACCTTGCCACAACATTGCCCCGGTGCCGCTAACTGTGTCTCAGACAGTGCTTTCTTCCCGGACCCCGTTAAGCAGGCTAAGGCAAGCTTTATCGTTATCTGGGAGTAGAGTAATTAAGACGTTAGCATCTCCTGCACAGCTCAGTGCATTACTGGGGAGAAAAATGGCAGACGGAGAGGAGTCTGATGGTCTATCTCAGGGGCTAATTAAAAAACAGGCCGATGTTTTACTTTTTATTATAATTTTTTGCCCCTGACTTTTGAAGTTCAACGCAGCATAAAACTCTCCCTAAGTAACCTGGAGGGAAAGGAAGAAAATAAATAAATACTGCCCTAAAGTGTGAGGTAACCAAACTCGGCAGCACATCAAAAGGTTTCAGCATGTTTTTTTGAGGAGTGTCGAGAGTGTCAAGATATTTCTTGCTGTTGTTGTTTTTGTCTGAGACTTTAAGGGTATGAGCTCACGCTATCGAGCAATGGGAGAGAAACAATGGGATGTAAGCATTAGCATGACAAAAGTAGCATGCTGCTAATAGCAGGGGACTAAGAAACACTGGGCCAAAATACAAAATGGCCAGCAAAGCACTAGTATAAAGTTAAAGAAATACTTCAAACAGATACAGTTTGGACGAGGAAAAAGAAGACCATGCTCGCTTCCTCCATCATTTCCCCTACAACTAGTAATAAGGGCTGTTAAATTGGCTCACATCGGGCGGATCTCTAAACCCCTGGTTGGCGTAAGCTTAGAGCCACAGAACTTTACTGCAGGGAGAAAACTCTTCCTCAAAAATGGATTAAAATGTTAACGGATAGAGTTAGAGCCATGAAGATGGTCGCATATAGACCGGGGTGAAACATAGTACACTGCTTTTCTCTTTCTTACTTTGTAGATTTACACTGTCACTTTGTTCTGAGAAAGGGCTCTGCTGGTGCCCTTTCTTGTGACCTAATTAACGTCCACAGATCACAACCCTCAGAAGTGAACGGAAGTCACTCTGGGTAAGAGCATCCACTCGATGACTCAAATGTAATGTAATAAGACTAATCTAAGAATAATAGTGCAGACTGCAAAACTATGAAATAACACATGGAATCATGTAGTGACCAACAAAGTGTTAAACAAATCAAAATATATTTTATATTTGAGATTCTTCAAAGTAGCCACCCTTTACCTTGATGACAGCTTTGCACACTCTTGGCATTCTCTCAACCAGCTTCACCTGGAATGCTTTTCCAACAGTCTTTAAAGGACTTCCCACATATGCTGAGGACTTGTTGGCTGCTTTTCCTTCACTCTGCGGTCCAACTCATCCCAAACCATTGCTATTCCAAATGAGACTTCCTTCTTGTCGCAGTCCAAGGAGCTGTTCACGTTTTTTTTTGTTAATTGCCTGGATTTGTCTTGGAGGTTATTGCTCAGCAACAAAGAACTGCATCTTCGGCCAAGCGTTTGGGGGCCATCACATGCTCATAATATATATTTGATTCCCCTGGACTGGGATTTATAATGCATATGTTGTGAGTGGAGTAAAGAGAATCATAGGGCTCTTATATTGTGTAGTATAAAGCCAACGTGTGTAATGTGTTTAAAAGGGACCCATGCATGTTTATGAGGTAGAGAGAGGATAGACAAAAACCAAAGACAGAGATGAATAGGTATAATCTACTAGTGGGGCTATAATTTACATATCCATGACTACACTTGGTGTCCTCCACCAACGCCTCCTGAGTTTCCATTATCGCCGGGTTCTCTGTGGATTCATAGCGGATGCTGAATAAAGTGGAGCCATTCAGTCAGTGTGTGTGTGCGCTTGTGTGTGTGTGTCCGTGGGTGCATGTGAACGCGAGAGAGATTCAGTGTGTGTACTGTATGTGTGTGCATGTGTGCGTGCGTGTTGTGCCTGCGTGTGTACGTGCGTGCGTGCATAACATCAACTTCAAGCTTACGGTCATGAGTCAAGCTAATCAGTGGTACTCAGCATCAGAATTGTACAGTTCAGGTATAACAGTCCCCCCCTACATCAAATCAACCATGTCTATGGCTCCCGTTGGAGCAATCTAATGCCAGAATCATGCAGTTTCCAGAGGAATACACATAAACAATACACACCCCCTGTTATCCACAGCATGAGTCAATTACAGAAGACTGATGGCTTGGGGATGGATGGATGGTGATATGATGTGATGAGAGAGTTGCAGGGACCTATTCATTGGATAAAGTCTGGTTGGACCAAATTTGTGAGAGCCATAAACGTGAGCTGTACTCCTCCTTACTGTTTCCAAGTGATTACTCCAGTTTCAAGAGATAGAACAGGATTAAGCACTTATAAATTCGTAACATATTGTACGAATGCATTTACAAATTGGGAACATAGCATACTTTTTTTGTATTTTTTTGCAGGATGCAACATTTCATACTAAATGGATGACGTGGAACACAATTGTGCCTCATTTTCAGGGACCAGTTTTGGCTTGTGAGTGATACTTTCAGAACTACTGGCTAAAAAGTATACAAAAGCTCAAGACCTATGTTTGTCATCATAGCCCAAAGGTGGTTTATGAAATTCTTCAAAATTTTCAAGACTTTGTCAATGAACTTGATCTTAATAACTAATTCATTTTTTAGTATTTCTGTATCAATATACTTTAGACTTTAAAAAGATTCCTACAAGGCCGAAAACATCTAACTTCGCCTAAAGTGATTTGATATATAGGACCTTTATTTTAATCTAAGTTTCTCTGGAGACTTAATAACAGGTGGGATGGGGAGCGTCGCTGCACAGATATTTTCTGGTCCCTCCAGAGATGTTAGATCGGGTTCAAGTCCGGGCTCTGGCTGGGCCACTCAAGGACAGTCAGAGACTTGTCCCGAAACTACTCCTGCGTTTGGCCGGGCAGCCGCTCTAGGAAGAGTCTCGGTGGTTCCAAACTTCTTCCATTTTAAGAATGATGGAGGCCACTGTGTTCTTGGGGACCTTCGATGCTGTAGAAATGTTTTGGTACCCTTCCCCCAGATCTGTGCCTGGACACAATCCTGTCTCGGAGCTCTACGGACAATTCCTTCGATCTCCTGGCTTGCTTTTTTGCTCTGACATGCACGGTCAACTGTGGGACCTTATATGGACAGGTGTGTGCCTTTCCAAATAATGTTCAATCAATTGAATTCACAACAGGTTGACTCCAATAAAGTTGTAGAAACATCTCAAGGATGATCAATGAAAACAGGATGCACCTGAGCTCAATTTTGAGTCTCATTGCAAAGGGGCTGAATACTTATGTAAATGAGGTATTTTTGTTTTACGTTCTAAAAAAAAATGTAATCCCATTTTTGCTTTGTCGTTATGGGGTGTTGTGTGTAGATTGAAGAGATTTCTGTTTTATTCAATCAATTTTAGAATAAGGTTGTAATGTAATAAAATGTGTAAAAATTGAAGGGGTTTGAATACCAAATGCACTGTAAATACTAAGCCATGTTTTTAGCCATTATCTCTAAGGATCAATGGATGAATAAATGTTTCATTATGACAAAATTAGTATTTACTTTAAAAAATCTAAAAACGAAATGATACTATAATCAAATGATGGTAAATTGACTTTTTAGTACTTATGTGGATAATACTTTAGAAATAATCTTCACATTATTGAAGGGAAAAATATATATTTTAATTTGACAAAATATGAAAATGACCTATGATTTATCAAATGGGACCTCCCCTCATCCTTTTACACTCTATCTGGAGGAACCCATCTCTACCCAAGATATTTAATGATGGTACGTTTAAGCCTTGGTATGATAGAGGCATCAAAGAAGTTCAATCTCTTTTTACAAAGGGTCATTTCTTCCATTGAATAAACTACAGTCGATGTAACATCCCTTCCTCACATTTTTTACAGATAAGACAGCTTGTATTTACCAAACATGATTTGGATGTGCCAAAAGCCTCAGATATTGAACTGGTTCTGAGGAATGAAAAGGAAGATAAAATGGATTTCTAAATTGTATTTATGCCTCCTTGATTCCTTCCCTGATAACACTAATAATATTTGTGGGAAGCAGACTTGAGGGCAAAGTATTACAAATGAGGAATGGGGAAATATCTGGGATACTACTCATTCGTGCTCATGCAATCTAAAACATGCACAGAGAAATGTCCTACCTGTTCTGGAGAACTATCTAAGTACTGGCACGCCATAATATTGGTTATATATATATATTTTTTTTATCTCAACATCTACACACGATGACAAAGTAAAAATATATTTTTAGAAATGTTCATTCATCAAAAAGGAAATACAGAAAACTCTATATTATTTATTATTATTGATATGCAGCGTTTCTGTAGATGAGAGTAGCTATGGAATGTGTTTTCTAAGGTTGAAACTAGGACTGCAAGATATTATAGTCTTGCCCTTTCCATAGAATGTGTTTGTAATTGGAGACGCAGGACAGGCTATTATAGAATATATTTGGAACTCTGCTGATAGAAGCATGCTGAAGTATGACCTTCTAAGGCTCACTCATTCTATATAAAAGCTTCACGATGTGTGTGGTTCAATGTTCGGGGTGACAACGTTGCAAGCATGTGCAGCTTCTTATCACGACACTCAGATCTGAATAAATATTGTCTCAACTCTCCAATGAGTCTTGTATCATTCCTACTTACATCCTGAGTCTTCAATACCTGAGAAAATCATCATATCAATTATGTTTTCAAAGTGGTTTTTGATCATCACCAGTCTTGCAATAGATTTTCAAGTAAATTTAGGTCAAAACTGTAACTCGGCCACTCACTGTATTTTCGGTTAGCAACTCCAGTGTATATGTGGCCTTGTGTTTTAGGTTATTGTCCTGCTGAAAGGTGAATTAGTCTCCCAGTGTCTGGTGGAAAGCAGCCTCTAGGATTTTGCCTGTGCTTAGCTCCACTCCGTCTCTTTTTTATCCTGAAAAACTCACCAGTCGTTAACGATTATAAACATATGGAAAATGGTACTCAGTAATTTGTTGTATTGAATTTGTCTCAAACATAACACTTTGTAATCAGGATAAAATGTTAATTGCTGTGCCACATATTTCGCAGTTTTACTTTACTGCCTTGTTGCAAACAGGATGCATGTTTTGGAATATTTGTATTCTATACAGGCATCCTTCTTTTCACTCTGTCAATTAGGTTAGTATTGTGGAGTAACTACAATGTTGTTGATCAGTCCTCAGTTTTCTCCTGTCACAGCCATTAAACTCTTTCCCTGTTTTAAAGTCTCCATTAGCCTCATGGTGAAATTCCTAAGCGGTTTCCTTCCTCTCCGGTAACTGAGTTAGGAAGGACACATGTATCTTTGTAGTGACGAGGTGTATTAATAAACTATGCAAAGTGTAATTTATAACTTCACCGTGCTCAAAGGGATATTCAATGACTGCTTTTTTTTATTTTTACCCATCTACCAATAGGTGCCCTTCTTTGCGAACCATTGTAAAACCTCCCTGGTCTTTGTGGTTGAATCTGTGTTTGAAATTCACTGCTTGACTGAGGGACCTTACAGATAATTGTATGTGTGGGGTACAGAGATGAGGTAGTCATAAAAATGTTTTATGTAAACTATTATTGCACACAGAGGGAGTCCATACAACCTATTATGTGACTTGTTAAGCACATTTTTACTGCTGAACTTATTTAGGCTTACCATAACAAAGGGGTTGAATACTTATTGACTCAAGACATTTCAGCTTTTTATTTTTTATTAATTACTAATTGAAAAACATAATTCCACTTCGACATTATGGGTATTGTGTGTAGGCCAGTCACAAAACATCTAAACGTAATATGATTTAAATTTAGGCTGTAACACAATAAAATGTGGAAAATGTCAAGGGGTATGCATACTTTCTGAAGGCTCTGTATGTTCCCTTAGATATAATATAATAGTCAAACCCAGGATATGTTAATGTATATGAATGTGTTAAATGAACATGGTTTAATGTATGAATTTGTTCAGTGGTCTGTTATGCTGGTGTCGGGTTGGATAGTTATGTGGAGTGGCCGGGGGTACGGAGGTTGGTTTGAGAGGCACTGTTGCAGATTATTCAAATAGTTCTGCAGGTGAGGAAATAAGACGATGGTGTGTGTCAGACGGAACTACTTCGGAAAAGATGGAGATAAATAAAAACCTATTTAATGCCAATGTTTGAATAATGTACACCTTCGTTTTGCTTTTACTATAATTATTATAAGTATTTCTTTAGTTTTTTTTGTTTGTTTTGGTTTCTTGTGTTATTATTATTTATATTTATCACTTGTCTGCTATTTTCCCATCCATAGGGAAGAGACAGAACGGAGGGTGGGTGGATGGGGTTGTGGGGGAGAGGGTAGATGGGAAATTGGGTGAGGGCTGGGTGGGGTTAAAAGTGGGTGGGCAAGAAAATAACTATTCCTGTAGGATGAGTTACTGTTCAATTGTATATTATATAATTGTGCAGGAATAATTATGAAAAATGTTATTCCATAAAATTCTGTTTTGATAATAAAAAAACATTATTTACATGTCTTATGATGTTTTGATAAGAATTAAATTGATATTTTGCATGATTATTGCTTTTTCCTAAAGTTTCTTCTTGGAGTCAAAATGACCCCAGTTGGTAATCCATGTATGTAAAATATATTGGTAGTATTGGGGGTTAAAACACTTACTTTTTTTTACATTTACTTTTTTTTTTAAACATTTACAACTGCCAAGTTTTTGAAAACATTATTTATTCTTTGCAAAAAAATATATGAGGCCAATATCGACTGAGACAGCAGAACACACTCTTAAAGAGATTCAGTTACTCTTTTCATACGCAACCAACAAGGTTGTGGCTCAGTCTGAGGACCGGCCTGCGTCTATACAGACCTATAAAATCAGCCTGGGATCCAAAATGGAGTCATAAAACCAGGACCAAGCATGGCCTCCACGGAGGGAAGAGTATATATCACTCAGCTTTGCTTTATTGCCAAGTGTTACTTTCCGCACAACAAATCTTTCTGCCAACCCTGGCCGATTGTCATAAGGTACTTTTTACAGAGTTTTGTTGATAATTTAAAGTATTTCTTAATAGTTTTACTGTGCGTTCTCCATCCCCACAGTTGTGTGGCCTAACAATAACATTGATAGACAAAACCTTGTTAATTTGCATACAATAAAGAAAAATCGAATGATACATGTGTATCCGTTTACGGTCTCCTGCTGGTTGGTCACGGATAAGTGAACACCTTTAGATGAACATACACCTGCTATGGTTGAATAGGCGCAATAGGCTTTAGAACATTCAGGCAGGGGAATAGGGGGGTCTAATGTATGTGGATGGTGGTGGGTGCTGAAGATTCATGGTGGGCCATGTGGAACAAGAGTTTGTACCCCGGGAACCATAAATCACACCACACCCCTGGTCCGACTAGCTACTCTCCACCCCCTCCCCATCACTGTACCCTTATCATGATTAATGACCTTTCCCCCCTGTATTTATTGAAATATGGAATTAAACCTCTATGGTGTCTGTGTGTTTGCTGCTAGTGGATGAAATGATGGTGCCAGTATGCAACCAATCACACAAAGGAATAAAGGTCATTATCAATCATTTGAATGACTACTTCCATTCTCCACAGTTAGAGAACTGCCCTCAGAAGTAGAAGTCCTCAATTCCCTTCACCTTTGGTCAATAGCAAACATGTCTGGGCTGTTTGATTAGTCTGAACGGTAATTGAACAACGGGGAAGGGACGATATCACTGGAGAGTTTGGAAAAGCAGGAGGAAAGGAGGAGGCGTTGTGGCCTGTCAACCTTGAAAGCGCGATGCCAAGTCAATGACACCAGAGGGAAAACAGCTGCTGCAGGTGAAGGGGGGATAGAGGGAAGGATGGAGGGAAGGATGGAGGGAGGGATGGAGGGAAGGATGGAGGGAGGAAGCGCAGTCCACCTCAACAACAACAACAGAATGTTATCCGTCGCACTGGTGACACCACATGCAAATAGGAATGGACGCCCGGCAACATTAGCGTGAAGGGAGAAAAACAAAACAGAAGGAGTTTTTCTTTCCTGGCACTTTGAGGATCAAGGTTAAAAAGCAGCACATGGCGCCATATGTTACCACCGTCTACAGAGTCAAAGGAGGCTGAGACGGGAAGGAGTGAGTCACTTATCAAATAGTGAGAATATTACTGTTTATTCAGGTAGTCCTACTGTAGGGTAGTTTGCCAAACAGGCAGCTTCCACATTATAATAAGAAGGGAGGCTCCCAAGTGGTGCAGTGGTCTAAGGCACTGCATCTCAGTGCTAGAAGTGTCACTACAGAGAATCCAGTGGTTCAAATCCAGACTGTATCACAACCAGCAGTGATTGGGAGTCCCATAGGGTGGCGCACAATTGGCCCTGCGTCGTCCGAATTTGGCCGGTGTAGGCCGTCATTGTAATATAAGAATTTGTTCTTAACTGACTTGCCTGGTTAAACAAAGGTAAATGTTGGGTGGAGAAAGCATTATGCAACATCAATTTGAAAGGCAGAGGAGGTTATTCTCTGTTATGGCAAAGTAAAGATAACAGCCTTGAAAACAAAGCAAGACGCTAATCCGAATGAATTAAGCTGGCAGATAAATGCATCTCCAAAGAGTAGAACATGTAGTGTAGATGCCTTCCTTTACTAAGAAACACATTGCTAGGTCATCTGTCGGTCAAATACGACAGGTAACAGATATGGTACATGTACAATAGTGACTATCAACAGTTAAATATGGCACATCATGCCAGACACAATCTGCATTTCTGTCCATCAACTCCCTATTGGCATCATAAGACTGCACTGTAAGCATCATGGACACATTGTGTTGCAAAGCACTGTCTGGAAAACAACTGTTTAACAGTGACTCTTAAATAGAAATAGAAAGCTAGACAAGGGAAGGACAATTGTGTTGATATTAGATCAAGTTCATATTGTTATGAATGTAAATGTTTTACTCACACAGATAGACATTGAATTAGAGCTCTGTTTAATTGTGTTAACTTGAAAATGTTTAGAACATTCTAAGAAGGGAAATGTTCACATTTCATAGCAACACACATACAGTTGAAGTCAGAAGTCATTAAATCTCATTTTTCAACCACTCCACAGATTTCCTTTTAACAAACTATAGTTTTGGCAAGTCGGTTAGGACATCTACTTTGTGAATGACACAAGTAATTCTTCCAACAATTGTTTAGAGATTTATAATTTCACTTATAATTCACACTATCACAATTCCAGTGGGTCAGACGTTTACATACACTAAGTTGACTGTGTCTTTAAACAGCTTGGAAAATTCCAGAAAATGTAATCATGGCTTTAGAAGCTTCTGATAGGCTAATTGACAACATTTGAGTCAATTGGAGGTGTACCTGTGGATGTAATTCAAGGCCTACCTTCAAACTCAGTGCCTCTTTGCTCGACATCATGGGAAAATCAAAAGGAAATCAGCCAAGACCTCAGAAAATATATTGTAGTCTGGTTCATCCTTGTGAGCAATTTCCAAACGCCTGAAGGTACCACGTTCATCTGTACAAACAATAGTATGCAACTATAAACACCATGGGACCACGCAGCTGTCATACAGCTCAGGAAGGAGACACGTTCTCCTAGAGATTATGAAATTTCCCTCCCGGGGGATCAATAAAGTACCTATCTATCTATCTATCTATCTATCTATCTATCTATCTATCTATCTATCTATCTATCTATCTATCTATCTATCTATCTATCTATCTATCTATCTATCTATTAACGTACTTTGGTGCGAAAAGTGCAAATCAATCCCAGAACAACAGCAAATAACCTTGTGAAGATGCTGGAGGAAACAGGTACAGAAGTATCTATATCCACAGTAAAATGAGTCCTATATCGACATAACCTGAAAGGCCACTCAGCAAGGAAGAAGCCACTGCTCCAAAACTGCCATAAAAAAGCCAGACTACGGTTTGCAACTGCACATGGGGACAAAGATTGTCCTCTGGTCTGATGAAACAAAATAGAACTGTTTGGCCATAATGACCATTGTTATGTTTGGAGGAAAAAGGGGGAGGCTTGCAAGCCGAAGAACACCATGCCAACCGTGAAGCACGGGGGTGGCAGCATCATGTTGTGGGGTTGCTTTGCTGCAGGAGGGACTGGTGCACTTCACAAAATAGATGGCATCATGAGGAAGGAAAATTATGTGCATATATTGAAGTAACATCTCAAGACATCAGTCAGGAAGTTAAAGCTTGGTCGCAAATGGGTCTTCCAAATGGACAATGACCCCAAACATACTTCCAAAGTTGTGGCAAAATGGCTTAAGGATAACATAGTCAAGGTATTGGAGTGGCCATCACAAAGCCCTGACCTCAATCCTATAGAACATTTGTGGGCAGAACTGAATGTATGTAAACTTCTGACCCACTGGGAATGTGATGAAATAAATAAAAACTGAAATAAATAATTCTCTCTAATATTATTCTGACATTTCACATTCTTAAAATAAAGTGGTGATCCTAACTGACCTAAAACATGGAATTTTTACTAGGATTAAATGTCAGGAATTGTGAAAAAAATGTATTTCGCTAAGGTGTATATAAACATCTGACTTCAACTTCAACTCTCTCTTTCGCCTCCTCTCTTCTCCTCCTCTCTTCTCCTCCTCCTTCTCAAGTAAACATCTACTGCTATTTACAACTCAGAGTAATTTACTCAACAGCACAGATATTGGAGAAACATACATGCATTCATCCATACCAATTTAAACCAATTAGTTAACGTCAGACAATAATTCAACACTTCATCATTTTACACATCCTATTTTTATGCACATTTTTATGTTGTTGTCAAGGTAACATGTCTTACATTTTTAGAGAGGTAAAGAATGTTAAATCAATCTGTTGTTTTCTTCCAATTTACAATGTTAAAAAAAAAATACAACTGCAAATGCCTTGAAGGTAAAGTTGCAACATGTTCTCAATTTTCAATGTTTTTATTTCTCTTATTTTTTTCCCATTGGGGAAATTATGCTCTCTGGTGTATTTTGAACATTGAGAGAGGGCTCCTGTGGTTGGATTAAAAAAATATATATTTGTTTTGCCTCTTGGGCCCCGTATGGGCTTGGGCCCAGTCCCTGACCAGTCACATTTATTTATTATGGAGTTTTTTTGTTTTTATGAATTAGTTACCCAATCAAGGCAGGGCCCCACAGTTACCCAAGTAGGCCCACTACCTCATCTCCTCCCCCCATCTGATGATTAGCAGAGTGACAGCAGCAGGCTACACTCATTGAGAGTGGACTTGTTAGTCCTTCTGTGGTTGACGGTTGCAGTAAAACAAACACTAAATATATACTACATATATCATATATACAGTATATGTTTCCTTTATTATTGTTATTATTATAATTTTTCTCTTGGGCCCCCCATGGGCCTGGGCCCAGGAGCTTCAGCCCCGGTAAGCCACTGCATTAATCCGGCCCTGCTGAGAGCCTGTTACAATTATTGCAAACAATAGAGACCATTCATCCCTTCAAAACATCACTATGGATTTGATATAACTATTGAATATTATATTAAAATAAAATATGTGTGTAAGCCTGTGTATGAAGGACTTATTTGTTTCATTGGCTATTGCAGGCAATTATGACTACTGGTTAACAGGAGGAAAATCTATGCTTGACTTCAATGTTCACACAAAAATCTTCCCGCCAGCCCACCACTAGATGTTGCTGGGCAGATGTCTTCATCCAAACCCAAGTCAAATCATTAGCAACAGATGAGCATCAAGCCAGCAAGCCGGCAGTACGAGAGAGCCAAAAAACAGCAGTAACCAAAATATGAAATATGTCTAAAGAACACAAATCATTAGCTTCTAGTGACTTGACTACAACACTGGTGCTAATAGTAGTCATAACAGTATTCACAGATTCAGTATCACACTTGTCACACATTTACACTTGTGACATTTAAAAATATTTTCACTTTATGTAGTCTGTGTCTCGCTTCCCCAACTTGTTCTAGTAGAAGCGCAAACACATTCTCAAAATCGATTCAATTTTTACATTTCCATTTCAGTCAATTAGCAGATGCTCTTATCTTACAGTTAGTGTATTTATCTTAAAGGAGACGTTTACCCAAAATCCAGAAACTCCCAAGTGATTCCATACATTGAAACTTGGGCTGCGGTCCAAACACGTAAAAGACACACCCTCATCCACTTACCCTCGCCTTATCCCCTTGGGGGAATCCCAGTTGCCATCTTTGCCATAGGTCCAAACAAGGGAAGTTGGCAACGCAAGCCCCTCAGCCCCTCTTTTTTGATTGATTGTGCAATTCTGAAACGCCCCATAATTCAATTTGCGATGATCCCCAAAGAAAAGTCAGCCAAAACTTAAAACCATCATCATCATGGAGAAGCCAACAGACAAGTGTAAGTAAAAACTAAGGTAAATAAGTTAGAAATTGTTGTACTAATGCACTTGATGGCACAAACACGTCTCGTAAAATTAATAAGATGCTTTTGTTTGGTTAGCTTGTGGAAATTAACACATTTTCCTTCAGATGATCCAGCTAGGCAGGCTAACGTACAGTAGGCGTATATATTAATAATTATATAGATAATTTAAGTAGTTTAATCATATTCGAATAAGATAGCTATCTCGATTGGTACTGTCAAATTCTCACCCGAGCATAATTGTATGGTGTTCTGTGTACAAGTCATAAGAGGAAACCAAAACCCTCATTACTCTTCGAGCTGTTTACAGTGAAGAGGAATGCTGAAAAGCTGGACTGGGAGTAAGTGGGGGAACAGTATGGGAGTCAATACTAACCACAACAAATGAAACTTTCAATGTAATAACTAATAGGTAATGGATAAGCAGTAGCACTATAGTAAATGTATGACATTGGTCAACAATCTGGCGTGTAAGGAAAAGGGTGTTTTTCCTTTTACACCAGCGACCCGGGTTCGCTTCCCTGCCCCGCAGTTCCATAAAATATAATATTTGTGCTGCCTGTTTGTTAATATGTATGATTACTTAATATGTGCACATACTTTGTAATTATTTACAGGACAATTGTTCAGAGGATGGGGCAGGAGGGAAAGCTCACAGGTGGGCAGGACTCAAAGAAATGGGAGAATTTTAAGAATAAGTACAAGGTAATAAACATTGGATGGCTCTTAGTGTAATTGAAATGTCATTGCTCTTTTATAATCTCCTAAACTCATTACTTTTGTTCTCCAATATTGTTGGTCCAATTAATAAAATACTGAACCCAAATAAGATTCCCACAGTAAATTTACAATGTTAAATTTAAAATGTCATGCATGCCATCTTGAAAAATCTTCAAACAGTATATCTTCAAAATATCATATTGACACTTATTATTGACACTAATGATAGGACTTGACAAACCCTCTTACCAGAACAGGGACAGACCAGGGAGAGGCCACTGCTGAGAGGTGGAGATGGTTCAAACTAATGCATGGGGTAATTGGGGCAATGACCTCAATTTCATCACCTGTCCTAATTAGTTTGAACCATCACCCCTCCATCTCAGCAGCAACAGAGATAGAGCAGCCCCCCACCCGGCCCCAGGGAGATCCCATTAAACCCTCCCCATGTCTCCCCATCTACCCCAGTGTTATCGGCAAAGGGCCAGTGTGGGTACAAGCTTTCCTTCCAACCAGTAAGTCACATCTCTGATTCAAAAGCTTAGTCTTGACTCAAAACCTTGACAAGGTGAATTAGGTGTGTGACGGACTGGTTGGAATGATAGCTTGGAATCACACTGAACCTTGGATACCACTACTTTTAAATACAAACTATGGCTGGAAAGAACACATTTTCAAAGTGAATGAGACCAAACTTGATTGTAGTTGTGGTCAGCCAGAAGGGGGGGAGTTTGGACAGGTGCTGAAATGCATGCTGTTAAGTTGTTCCTTTGGGCATCCCAGCTTGCTTCATTTGGGCCCTGCCTTGGTGCTGGTACGGCGCCCACAACGTCTCTTTGCATCTCTGGGTCTGGTTCCTCAAGTTTCCCAACCCCCATGCAGATGTTGTTCAAAACTGCACAATTTGTGCACAACATGCAGATGTTGTGCACAGATTTGTTTACATCCCTGTTAGTGAGCATTTCTCCTTCGACAAGATAATCCATCCACCTGACAGGTGTGGCATATCAAGAAGCTGATTAACGAGCACGATCATTACACAGGGGAACCTTGTGCTGGGGACAATAAAAGGCCACTCTAAAATTTGCACACAACACAATGCCAGCCTTTCTAGGGAGTTTTTCCTAGCCACCGTGTTTCTACATCTGCATTGCTTGCTGTTTGGGATTTTAGGCTGGGTTTCTGTATAGCACTTTGTGACATTGGCTGATGTAAAAAGGGCTTTATAAATACATTTGATTGAATTTGATTGAATGCCACAGATGTCTCAAATTTTGAAGGAACGTGAAATTGGCATGCTGACTGCAGGAATGTAAGATGGAAGCTGAAAATGTCTCAGTTCTTCCATGGCCTGCATACTGTTTGGAATACTCTGGATCGACGTGTACGACAGCGTGTTGTAGTTCCCGCCAATATCCATCAACTTCACAGGAGTGGGACAACATTCCACAGGCCACAATCAACAGCATGATCAACTCATTGCAAAGGAGATGTGTTGTGCTGCATGAGGCAAATGGTGGTCACACCAGATACTAACTGGTTTTCTGATCCACACCCCAACCTTTTTTCTACGCTATCTGTGACCAACAGATTCTTATCTGTATTCCCAGTCATGTGAAATCCATAGATTAGGGCCTAATACAATTATTTCAATTGACTGATTTCCTTAAATGAAATGTAACTCAGTAAAATCTTTAAAATTGTTGCATGTTGCGTTTATATTTTTGTTCAGTGCATATAGACCATAATGAGGACCTCAAGGTAACATCCCCAGCCGTGGCGTTTGTGGACATCAATGTGCCTCATAACCATGTTCATAAAAACATACTCATGGTGCTTTCATGACAACTGGGGACTAGGTTAAATCATGACGTCAGTGATCTTCTGGTCAGAAAGGCCTGAGTTCCCGACTTGGAATTCAGAATTGGATGACAGTTTAAAGCAATGTCTTGAACGCACTGAAGTCGGATGTCTTGAGACTTCCGAGTTGCCAATTGTTTTGAACGCGGAATCAGACAACAGGAGTTACTGCCAACATATGAGTATCTACAGTGGTTCTTCCTTTAAAAGTTTTGCGCTTATGCCACAACCATTTGTGGTAGATGGTGGCAGATGGTGGTAAATTGCGTCATTCTGTCATTGCACCACACTATCACAAGCGGGAGTTAGAACACTGATCTATCGGTAGTCTAAACTGTGGGACAAATTTACTTTATTTTCGTAAATTAACGTAGGTGTGAATGTTTCAGTCCGAGAAGCTCTCTTTTCTGGCACTAGAGTCCTGCATCAAGCAAAACATTTAAAAAAAAATGTTTTGCTGGCGGTGGTCCTGGAGTTGAGAGAGAACTTGGGTAAATACAATAGCACAATTACACTTGATATGTGGACAGACTACTTTTTAAAAAATAGGCACGGTGGGCTTTTGGTTTCTCTCTCTCTATAAAAACTGAAATAATTCCAAATAATAAAACTACAGTGTGAAAGAGGGATAGAGCCTCTATAGGAAGTGAGTTTCTGAAACACAGAGTAATTCTTTACAGTAATTCAATAGAAAACATACACATAACTACAAACCTCATGTAACTGCAAAATGTCAGATAAAGCAGTACAGTATTTGTTCATCAACATCTTTATGCTTTCGCTGATAAAATAAGGATAACAAAATGCAGATACTTATTTCAACTACTGTACAGCTCAGCTACATTTTAGTTGCACTTCCCCCCAGCTCCATGACCACAGGTAAAACCTTGCTGAGATGATCAATGTATTTGTTGCATTGTTGTATCGTCAGTTTCTCAAAGCAAAACGTCTTGATGGCCTTCACCAGTTAATCTCTGCTTGTAGGCTTGGCAGAGTTACCGATTAATGTTTTCAGTTGATGCCTAACAAGTTAAATCGGGTTTAAATCAGGAGACCTACATGTAGAGATTACTGTTTTTTATATAGAGTCGTGAAAAAGTAAGTAGTTCTCTTTTTTTTTTTTTTTACATATTTGGACAGATGGATATGTAATCTTCACTTCAACACTATTGACAGATAATGTTTACCCAATTTAACAAATCACACAAAAAATTAAAAACTTATTATGCAATTAAAATAAACAAAAATGCCTTTTCCTTATGGAGAAAAAGCTAGAACACCCCTACCTTTACCATCACATCAAATGGCTAAAATAGGTGTACCAAAACAAGTGCAAATGATTATAAAACATTAGACAGAAACATAGGAGGGTCCAGCCTTCCGTAAAGTTAAGAACATTTGTCTGGTTTGGTCTTCACCATATGGGTGTGTGGTAACACATCATTCAAAGACCTACCCGAGTTACAAATCCATTTCCAAGCAATTCTAAGTACATCATTACACTGTCCAACAAAAATTCCAGACCACTGGCAAACTACCTAGGACAGGTCGTCCTACCAAAGTCAGCCCAAGAACTGACTGAAAGATGCTCATAGAAGTCCCTAAGAACCCCAGGGTAACATCAAGGGATCTAAAGGCCTCTCTTGCCACAATCAATGTCGAATTGCATGGGTACACTGTCAGAAAGAGACTGCGCAATCTTGGCCTACATGGGAGGTCAGGAAGGAAGAAGCCTCTGCTCTCAAAAAGTTCTACTTATACTGCTGGCGTCTTGACCCAGTTAATGCCCTCATTTGCAATGCAAACCCAGGCAGCAGTGTTTTCGGTCATTGTCTGCATTTGGAGAAAAATAAATGACATTCGCCTAATAGCCTGGAGGCGAAAGAATTAGCCTAATAGCCAACATTAGGTAAAAAAAGGTTCTTCTTCCATTTTTTTATGTAGCAATTTGGAGCAAATTGCTCAAGGGCCATGGTTGTTTCGTCCGTGAAGATGATGCCATTCAATGTCTCGCTAGCTTTGATCCATGCCTGGGCCTGCAGCAAGCAAAGTTCTTTGTTTGTCAGACAAATCATTGGGTCGAAACTACAGAACAGTACAAAACAAGAGAACACACATGGTTTAATGTTCTGAATTTCTTATATATATATATATATATATATATATATATATATATATATATATAAATATATATATATATAAATACAGTACCAGTCAAAAGTTTGGACACACATACTAATTCAAGGGTTTGTCTTTATTTGTACTATTTTCTTCATTGTAGAATAATAGTGAAGACATCAAAACAACGAAATAACACCTATGGAAAAATGTAATAACTAACAAAGTGTTCAACAAATGTTTTATATTTGAGATTATTCAAAGTAGCCACCCTTTGCCATGATGACAGCTTTGCACACTCTTGGAATTCTCTCAATCAGCTTGGAATGCATTTCAATTAACAAGGTGTTCCTTGTTAAATGTTAATTTGGGTAATTTCTTTCCTTCTTAATGCGTTTGAGCAAATAAATTGTGTTGTGACAAGGTATACAGAAGATAGCCCTATTTGGTAAAAGACCAAGTCCATATTATGCCAAGAACAGCTAAAATAAGCAAAGAGAAATGACAGTCCATCATTACTTTAAGACATGAAGGTCAGTTAATCTGGAAAATGTCAAGCACTTTGAAAGTTTCTTCAAGTGCAGCTGCATAAACCATCAAGCGCTATGATGAATCTGGCTCTCATGAGGACCGCCACAGGAAAGGAAGACCCATAGTTACCTCTGCTGCAGAGGATAAGTTCATCAGAGTTACCAGCCTCAGAAATTGCAGCCCAAATAAATGCTTCACAGAGTTCAAGCAACAGACACATCTCAACATCAACTGTTCAGAGGAGGCTAAGAGAGAGAGAGAGAGAGAGAGAGAGAGAGAGAGAGAGAGAGAGAGAGAGAGAGAGAGAGAGAGAGAGAGAGAGAGAGAGAGAGAGAGAGAGAGAGAGAGAGAGAGAGAGAGAGAGAGAGAGAGAGAGAGAGAGAGAGAATTAAAAGGAATGCCAAATGTCATCAAGTCTCCAAGATGACTCCAAGTGACATCTGCTGGTTTCTACAGAGACAGTGCCCTCCCTCAACGCCGAGAGAGCATACATCTGTGCTGTGACTGACAGTCTAGACACGTTGGGCCTTCTTAGCCTAGGATATTCCTCGACAGTCAGGTTTTTAATCTGTGTTCCGCCAATCTATTGTGTTCCGCCAATCATCAGACTCCTTTCCTGCCTTGCTGTGCTGTGTGGTGGAAGGTCGGTATCTGCGCTGTCACTCGCTGTGACATAACTTCTAGATGCGCACGTGCTGGCAGGATATGGCAGCACGTGCTGGAAAGATATGGCAGCATATAGCAGCACATAATGGCAGGATATGGCAGCATATATCAGCACGTGCTGGCAGGATATGGCAGCACGTGCTGGAAAGATATGGCAGCATATAGCAGCACATAATGGCAGGATATGGCAGCATATATCAGCACGTGCTGGCAGGATATGGCAGCACGTGCTGGCAGGATATGGCAGCATATAGCAGCACATAATGGCAGGATATGGCAGCATATATCAGCACGTGCTGGCAGGATATGGCAGCACGTGCTGGCAGGATATGGCAGCATATAGCAGCACGTGCTGGCAGGATATGGCAGCATATAGCAGCATGTGCTGGCAGGATATGGCAGCACGTTTGTTCGATTGTGCATCAAGAATTCAGCATAGCATGTTTGTATGAAGGTGTGGTTATTAAATGGAAAAATAATAATATGCTCTAAAACGCTCTGGTGACAAACAAACTTTGCTGCCCTATTTCCAATCGTCCACATGGCTTGGAGAACCTATTCAAGTAAGTAAATACATTTCGAAAATGTAAAAAAAAACAATGTATTACTAGCTAGCCAACTTTACATACTGTATAGATAGCTAGCTAAGTTAATTAAATATCACCAGCTACCTAACTTCATATTAGCTAGCTACCTTGATGTAGTTATCATTCAAATGCATTTGTAGGTAGCTAGCTAGCTAACAGCCATGGAGGAGGGTGAAAGGATAGCAGCCCCAACTATCACAGTGAGAGCGTAGGCTATTCTGGAGAGGGCATGTACTTGTGTAGTTCCAGTCCCTAGAAGTGAATACAGAGATAATAGTAACATAATATCCAGTGCGGTCAAATTTGAGTATAATGAAGTCTGTTTCTTGTGAGTTTTTCTGTCCTCAGATACAGAGAGCTGTGAAAGCCTGTCTGCAGATGAAGAGGTCCCAATGAAGAGCATTGGGGGCTCAAAGGGGTGCATATTTTTGTTTTTGCCTTAGCACTGCACAACTGATTCAAATGATCAACTCA
Organism: Thymallus thymallus; assembly: GCA_023634145.1. NCBI lineage: Eukaryota > Metazoa > Chordata > Actinopteri > Salmoniformes > Salmonidae > Thymallus > Thymallus thymallus. Next base: position 35,714,263 of record CM042403.1, on the reverse strand, counting down.
TCATCCAGCTTCAAGTGGCATTTATGTATTAATTTGTGATGCTATCCTTGATAACAATAAACCCTGGGTCAACAGCGACCTGAAGGCCCTGCTGAATGAGAAGAAGAGGGCCTTCAAGGAGAGGGACAAGGACAAGGACAAATTGAAAGGCGTCCAGAGGGAGCTGAAGTTGCGGATTGCTGAGGGGAAGAGAGTGTATAAGGAGAAGATGGAGGACAAGCTGAGGCAGAGCCAGGTGAGAGAGGTGTGGAAGGGTATGAGAAATATCACTGGCTTCAAAAAGTCAAACAGTGGGCAGACGGAGGGGGTGCTTAGGGTCTGTGCTGACCAACTGTGTGGAATACTCCAGCGTCGCTTCAACAGCCTGAGCCTAGAAAGGGTCCCTGTGCTGTGGAAAACATCCTGCCTCGTCCCAGTGCCCAAGAAGGCACACCCCACTGTCCTGAATGACTTCAGACCTGTAGCTCTATCATCCCACATCATGAAGACCCTGGAAAGGTTAGTCCTCGCTCACCTCAGACCCCTGGTGTGTACATCACCAGACGTGTGCAAGATATCTGGAGTGCAAAAAAAAGCTATAAAAAGACATTGCATAGTATGGGTGGTTGGCTGAATATGTACACTATACATTGGTGGATGTTGGATGGTTAACTATACTATACAGGTCGATGGCAGAGAAATACTTCAGTAGCTAAAAATGCGTATGATATGAGCGAGGGTAATAATAGTTTACTTAATAGACAGACTGGCTAAATGAACAGGTAAGTGAAACAGGCAACATAGATCTGGAACTGTTGTGGTGCTAGGACCTAGTTTAACAATTATGCATCCATCCGTGAGTAACTCTGGTCCGTCAGCACTCATTCACTCAGGACCTATTTATTCATGCAGGTCTGTATATACATACTCATGTAGAGTTGTTATATCATATCACGTGCAATATTGCTAGTAATTCTTGGACCTAACTTACGTAGGCATTCACTCAGGAATGCATATTAGTATCCTGTCAGTTGCACCTTTTCTCATTGCTTTTAGTATATTGCATGTGCAATACGTGCAGTTGTCTGTAATTAAACCCTGCGCACTAAGGACTGTATTTTAAGGGAATTACCATTATTACCCCAAATTATATCATACACACATTTAGCTATTAAAGTATCTCTTCCTGTCATTTACCTGTACAGTTTGTGTAACCATGCAAGTATTCACTTATCTGTAAATATAACTGTATACTTACCTGTACAGCTAATTTAACCATGCAAAATTTTCACTTACCTGTTCATTTAGCCAGTCTGTCTATTAAGTAAACTATTATTACCCTCGCTCATATCATACGCATTTTTAGCTACTGAAGTATTTCTCTGCCATCGACCTGTATAGTATAGTTAACCATCCAACATCCACCAATGTATAGTGTACATATTCAGCCAACCACCCATACTATGCAATGTCTTTTTATAGCTCTATGTATCATGTACCGTGTATCTGTCTTTTGTGTACTTCCGTTGTGGCATTTTGCACCTGCCCTGTGTTTTGTTGTAGCTGCTTGACAAAGAAATTTCCCCCTCGGGGGATCAATAAAGTATCTATCTATCTATCTATCTATCTATCTATCTATCTATCTATCTATCTATCTATCTATCTATCTATCTATCTATCTATCTATCTATCTATCTATCTATCTATCTATCTATCTATCTATCTATCTATCTATCTATCTATCTATCTATCTATCTATTGTCACATGCTACACATGCACATGTGTGTGCACATGCATCTATCTATCCAATGTTATCATGATTTGTTAAAAGGGATATTATACTTTAGTAATCCACAATGACCTGGTAGTGTAAAAGTCTAATAATGACATTATCTTCCATATTCCTACAGAGATCTTGTAACTGGAGATTCCTTCAAAACGATTACTGTGTAGGGCAATGCAAGGTTACTGTGTAGGGCAATGCAAGGTTGGGTGACCAGGGCCATCTGGGACTGCCTCCTGGAGTAATTCAGGCGTGTGAAGGCTACCTGTGTCATGTATAATTTCATGAGGATGGACACGAGGACCAGGAGGGGATCTGCAGCTCGCCGCCATGTTCCAGAGAAGTCTGCTGCTCTGCAGGATGTTTCAAGGATGGGGTCCAACAACGCAACAAGAGAGGCAATCCGTGTGCGGGAGATCTTCACCTCCTACTTCTTCAGAGGGTGCTGTTCCCTGGCAACACCATAGACTACAATATGCACAACCAAAGGCTCTTTTATGACCCATCCACATTGCAATAAGAGTTTTCTTCCATTTACTTAGCTATGTCAACTGCAGTTATTCAATTCCCAGTTTCTCTCCCTTTGATTTCTACTTCTTAGGTGAGGGTTCTGTTTAGGTAAGCGTGTGATGTCTGTACAAAAACAAAACAGACTATTTTAAATCACCCTATATTGAAACAATGTAGAACAATTAGATCCCCTATAACACTCGTATCAATCTGATTGGTGGATTGTGTTGTTCAGTAAGCAGGCTCAGGTGTAGAACTGTGGCTCCTTCCATCTTCAAAGAATCGCAAAAGAGGGCCAACCATGGTGAATAGTAAGACACTTCATTATTTCTATAACTAAGCTATATTGTTTGTCCTCATGTGTCTGTGCATGTTTTTCAGTATAAAGTACTCTGCAGCCACTTAGTGTGGACACCAGGTGAGGCCACACAAACAGATTCCAGTTGAACACTGTCTCTTTCACTATCTTCTCTTTAACTAGCCTCACTCCCTTTATCCCTAAATCCTCAAGGTCAGGGCTGTCCAACCCTGTTCCTGGAGAGCTACCATCCTGTAGGTTTTTCCTCCAACCCTCGTCTAGCGCACCTGATTCTAATAATTAGCTGCTTGAAAAGCTAAATCAGGTTGGTTACAACTGGGGTTGAAGTGAAAACCTACAGGAGGGTAGCTCTCCAGGAACAGGGTTGGACAGCCCTGCTCTAGGTTATATCAGCTGTGTCGGTGAACCCCTCCCCCATCTGAACTGGCTACATAGAGGGCACAGCATGATCACAGGTGAGAGATATGCTTTACATTGAAATAGCTATGTAGTAGTCCTAGAGTTAATGATCCCAGGTCAGTTTTACATTTCACCTCCAGATGATTATGATGACTGACAGTGTTAGAATAAAAAAACGTATGTTTTGATGTGAGAGGATGCCAACCCCCAGTTCCCGTCATCACCACCTCACCCGCTCTTAAGATAACCTTTGGGCCGATTGGGAGGCCAAGGCTGGTTAGGAGACACAGCTAGAGACACTATGTAATTGTGATGAACTGAGAGAATATTAGGGTAGCACTGTGGTTCATTAATCATATACTGTCTTCCCTGCTCCTCTGTTCTTACCTCTTTCCCTTTCTGTCTTCTACACCTCTCCCCACCTTCTCTTTCTTCCTCTGTTGTTATAATGCACACCATATGATTAATAATAGTACAATTATACTATTTATAATGCATGTATTATGTATTTATAACACCTGGATAATGAAATTCTTTCAATAAAGTGTTTCACTTTCTTTACTGGTTGATATTAATCTCATTTGATGAAATACTACACCTATCCTGTTTTTATCAGATCAGATTCACACTCCAAACCCAGACCCATTGGCTATGGAGGAACTTCCCACTCCAAACCCAGACCCATTGGCTATGGAGGAACTTCCCACTCCAAACCCAGACCCATTGGCTATGGAGGAACTTCCCACTCCAAACCCAGGCCCATAGGCTATGGATGAACTTCCCACTCCAAACCCAGGCCCATAGGCTATGGATGAACTTCCCACTCCAAACCAGGCTCATTGGCTATGGAGGAACTTCTGACTCCAAATTATTTTAAAACTATATCAGGGTTGGGACTGATGCATATTAATGTGAGGAGTCTGATGCCAAAAATGGACATGATAATAGTCTGCGTTCACGCTGCTGATCCAGTTGTCTTAGTTCTGTCCGAGACCTGGTTTAAGAAATCTGTTCTAAATCAGTCTATAGGCTTGGATGGTTATAATGTTTATCGATGTGACCGATGAAGTAAGGGGGAGGTATAGCCATCTATATTAAAGGCAGATATGTGGTTACTGAACCAAGGTCTTTATCTAAACCAAAACAGTTTTTAGCATTGAAACTGCAGTTATCGAAAGCTATGAACTTAGATTTAATAGGATGTTATAGACCTCCATCTGCAAAAGTAGAATCCCTGGATTCTCTGGCTGAATTGATGCGTGGTTGGGTGAAAAAAGAAAATGGTGCTTATGGGCAATTTAAACTGGGACTGGTTATCTCCAAACTCTGAGGCAATACACCGAATTTTCCTCAAATTATAAATGCAGTCACAAGACTCAATCCAAAATACATCTCTAAGTCAACACTTATTGATGTTATTCACACTAACAAACAATATTCATTGTGCAGTTGCTTGCATAAGAGACACTAAAATCCCCAAAGTGCCCCCTCAGTTCATAGTCAAATTTTACGCAGTTCTGTGAGCAGACATTTCTACATGAACTACCTGCATGCAACTGGGATAGGATTGTTCCATTCTTATTCCAGACATCGAAGACGTATTCTCCTGCTTTCATTCCATGTTTTCTACTATCTGTGATAAACACGCCCCTCTCAAAAAGTACAGGGTAAGAGGTAGAGACAATCCCTGGTTTACAGGGGAATTATCTGATTTGATCCATAAACGAAATACACAATGGGCCAAAGCCTGAAAGGGTCGTTCCCAGGCTGAATGGCAGTTATTCTCGGCACTGGTCAGCATGTAGGGCTAGAACTGAGATAATTCTCCTTCATCCTGGAACATACTTCAAAAGATATTAAAGTTATTGGAGTTAGTGTCCTTGCCTGTTTTTAAGGCTCTGATCGACAACACTGTTTGTGATAACTGCAGTAGTTTCTAATCTTCAATTGTATCTGTAACACTTTGTCTTTTGTGTGTATTTTGTATTTATCTGTAATATTTTATGTACACACTGCTATTTCCCTGTTTTGCCTTCTTTGCCAGGTCGCCCTCGCAAATTCAGTTTTTTTTTTTACCTCAATGGGTCTTATCTGGCCAAATAAAGGTAAAAAAAAAAAATACAAGTATTCAGAACAATACAGGAAAGGTGAGGTGAGAGTAGAAAGGGCACTTCGTACAGTCAGTACCTTAGTAATTGAATCACTCCCAATCTGTGAATAAAGGGTAAAATGTGATTTCAATCTCATGATGTAAGAGTGTATTATTATTATTTTATTTATTTCTCTTATTTATTTGTGTATTCTCTCTGGCCGTTCTGTTTTTTGTGTTTTACATGTTACTGTTGAATAAAAAAAGTTCTTCACTCAAGTGTACCTCCAGCCTGCAGTAGGTTCATCCAGGGGCCTGGGTTTGACCTCGCTTCAAACCCCCATCTAAATGATTTTAGTGCAGCTATATGTCTTTGTGTGTCAAGACTCTGTCTGCCTGCCAGTAATCAAACACAGCCCGGCACAGAGCCGTGCTGCTAAATGAAGTCAGTAAGAGGGGTTTGGATCTGTCCTACCTGTCTAGTCTTCTGCCTGAGAGAAACACTCGTGGAACACTTCAAAGAGATGGAGAGGAAACGATGGAGACAAGAGAGAGGAGAGAGTTTGACTTATCCCAGCACTGAATCTGTTCGTGTCAATCTGTCACTGTCGGCTCCAATCCGGACAGATGAAGAGAGAGCCGAGCTCTCTTCTAGGCAACCATAAGGAGACAGACAGAAACAAAAGGAGAGGAGAAAGACGGGAGAGGTTTATGCCTGGGTGTACAGGTTTGTTTATCTCACCTTTATTTAGCCAAGTCAACAACCCTTTTTCAAAAATTACCATCCAAAACAGTTCAACACCACCTTTGGAGAGTTAGGGCAACATTTCAAGAGCTCTAACCTCACTGACTTTACACAGATAATTCCTGGGATCTCCAAATCCATACTTGTAATTTATCAGCATTGCTGCTGCAGATACTGTCCATGTTTCTCTAGTATTATGTTATCAGTTAGCTTCACATTTCAAGTCAGGCTTCGTCCGTACTACAACGGTGGATATGGTTTGTCCGCTTGCCGCTAACTCTAGCAGGCTTGTAAATACGTGTGCATGTCGCACATGGCTAGTCGAACACCAAACTCTTCATTGAAACAATGCTGAAAACATAAACCCACGAGTCAGTGCCACAATTTCATTTGTGCTGAAATCAAAATAAAATAAACGTTATCTTGCAAATTCAGCAGTGAAATAGGCTTTTAGAAGTGCTGTCTTCATTTTATTATTTACCGTTAATGCCGTCTTTGGTGTGTTATCAATGCACAAGCACCTTAACTAACCCAAGATAGTTAACCTCTGTCTTTTCAATGGGAGAAAATGAAGCATAGTGGCCAGAATAAGCAAAGAGGTGGGCAGAGCCAAGTACACGCTTGCATGTATCTCCATATTTTCGTTAGGGAATGCCTTCTCTGTGATGTAAGCCTGTGCAATAACAAAATTTGCCCTTGCACTCCTTGTAAACCACCCCAAAAGTGTCACGTCTACAAAACTTAGTGCACTCTGTTAGTAACACATTATATTTTTGGGAACAGGAAACTGTATTCAGGCTTTTCTTCGATATAAAAACAGCAGAATGTCGGCCCAGTTCCATCTTACTATATACTCTCTAGGGTTTGATATTTTCCAGAGAATCTACAAATATTCCTTCCCAAGAAAATTACAAATAATTCGGGCTACTCTGTATTGCCGTTCAAAACAGAAGTGCTATTTAAAATCATATAATACCAGAGAAAAGAATCTAACATAAAAATAACATGATTATACCACTGTAAATGGCACATGGAGAAATATACACATCATTCTTATGTTTTTTTTTGTTGTATTTCTTGCAATTTAATGAACTTAAAGTTCTCTCAAAGTCACTATTTTGTTGATGTAGCCTAGTTTTAACAGGCCTACGAAGCACTGTTGGCCGACTGGCAAATTATTATGAGGTTATTACATTCTATAGAAAATTACATTTTAGCCTAGTGAAAGATGCAGGTCATTTTCTCTCCCTTGCACCTGGCTATAAGGGGAATTTGGGAAGTTTAGGGCTGTTTTTACTTTCCTTATTGTGGTGATTTAGTCAGAGGGAACATTCCTGATTCTTCGCTAATCAAACAGATAAGATGTAGCGGTTGATCAATTGCCTGTCAATCTAAACCCGCCGTGAATCATGTGCCATTCTAAGGTAGGCTATATTTTGCATAAAAGCTAAGATTTACTCAATGCATTCGTTATCATTTGTTAGCAACAAAGTAAATGTTAGTCTCTCAAGGTTTTGTTTTAAAATGTTTATTTAGTCACCAGATAAAATAAATTAAATGTGCTGAATAACTTCTATGCTCGCTTCTATGCAAGCAACACTGAGGCATGCATGAGAGCATCAGCTGTTCCGGGCGACTGTGTGATCACGCTCTCCGTAGCCGATGTGAGTAAGAGCTTTAAACAGTTCAACATTCACAAGGCTGATGGGCCAGATGGATTACCAGGACGTGAACTCAGAGCATGCGCTGACCAACTGGCAAGTGTCTTCACTGACATTTCCAACATGTCCCTGATTGAGTCTGTAATACCAACATGTTTCAAACAGACCACCATAGTCCCTGTGCCCAAGAACACTAAGGTAACCTGCCTAAATGACTACAGACCCGTAGCACTCACATCTGTAGCCATGAAGTGCTTTGAAAGGCTGTTCATGGCTCACATGAACACAATCAGGGGTAGGCCTGATCACGGACAACGACGAGACAGCCTATAGGGAGGAGGTCAGAGACCTGGCCATGTGGAGCCAGGACAGCAACCTCTCCCTCAACGTTATCAAAAGGAAGGAGATGATTGTGGACTACAGGAAAATGAGGAAGATCGAGCACGCCCCCATTCTCATCGACAGGGCTGCAGTGGAGCAGGTTGAGAGCTTCACTTTCCTTGGTGTCCACACCACCAACAAACTAGAATGGTCCAAACACACCAAGACAGTCGTGAAGAGAGCACGACAAAGCCTATTCCACCTCAGGAGACTGAAAAGATTTGGCATGGGTCCTCAGATCCTTCAAAAGGTTCTACAGCTGCAACATTGAGAGCATCCTGACTGGCTGCATCACTGCCTGGTACGGCAACTGCTCGGCCTCCGACCGCAAGGCACTGCAGAGGGTAGTGCGTACGGCCCAGTACATCACTGGGGCCAAGCTTCCTACCATCCAGGCACTCTATACCAGGCAGTGTCAGAGGAAGGCCCTAAAAATTGTCAAAGACTCGAGCCACCCAAGTCATGGACTGTTCTCTCTGGTACCGCATGGCAAGCGGTACCGGAGTGCCAAGTCTAGGTCCAAAAGGCTTCTCAACAGCTTTTACCCCCAAGACATAAGACTTGTGAACAGCTAATCAAATTGCTACCAGACTATTTACATTGTGTTACTTATCTGTTGTTCACATAATACTTATTTTTTTCTTAAACTGCATTGTTGGTTAAGGGCTTGTAAGTAAGCATTTCACTGTAAGGTCTACAACTGTTGAATTCGGCGCATGTGACAAATAAACTTTGATTTCATTTCATTCAGGATAAATAGTTAGCCTGTCACGGAGCAGGTTAGTTCTGAGGGATTCGTTGCCATAGAAATGTAACTGGCTAAAAGGTGACCCACTTTCGTGGTACTGGTTATTCCGAGTTGAACTCAGAGTTGACCAAAGTTACCTTGCTATCTCCTCAAACCTGATTTGTTGTATAGGGCTCAGGAGTGTTTTGCTGTTGCATTCTGTATCTTAGCAATCAGATGGCATATATTTTTCCTGATGTGGTGGGTGGATAGGTCGTGTTTGTGGGGCATCTCGTATCAACAACGCTCCTTCTCTCTCCTCTCTCTTGCTCGGGGACTATAGGTTGTTTTTCTGAGTGGTTTTAAGAGGGAGTTCCTTTCGCTCCCATTCCTGGAGAAGGTCAGCTGCATGCCACTATATATCTCAAGGATGTTTTTTGTTTGTTGTTTGCTTATTGCACATATAAAAAGGAGAAAGGTTTTCTGAAGCCCTACACTAATCTCCAGCGAGCAATAATGTGAACAAATCGTACTAGATGTTGCATTATTTTTGAAAATAGCTATTTTCCAAGTATTTTACCTTCTTGTGGTTTCTTTCTGCGTTTATTTTCTGTACCCTACTGTATGTTATGAATTGTCACAAGAGAAGGGGTCAGGGCCATAGTGAATGCTACAATTGAGAAGAGTCTTATACTCTATAGAACAACGTATAATTGAATGTTTTTAGATACACTATATTGCTATGAATGGGATTTTATATATATTTAGTTGTTATAGCCATTTACTTTGTATTTCTGCACTGACAAATCCATTCACAGTATAAAGTATTTTATCTGTAGGTCAGTCAGTTGGTCTGTCTGTCTGCCATAATTTTTAGGTAATGTAGTATTTACCTAAAGAACATCACACCAGTGTATGTTACCCTGCTAATTACAGTAAATTAGTAGATACTGTACCTTCCATTCTATTTACCACATGTTTCCAGTTCACAGTAACACCAGTATATCAAGATGTCAACACTGCATATTGAATAATATTATATTTGGTTAATTATTACGATCCTACTGTGTCAACAACCCAATTAATAACAAACACTGAAAACACTTGATTTTGAACACATGGAACTGCCACCTGTTAGTCTACCTACCCCTTTTTCAAGTTCAAATTCTAACATCTCAAACTCAATAGTGCCTTTTCACATTTCCAAATATTTTGACCCTCTTAAAATCTCTCCCAATCTCACTTCTTCATTAATGGTGTAGTCTAGTGGTAATATTGACCATCATTATTGACATCATCATTACTATAATTTTAATGACTGGATGACTCAGTAGTCCTTCAGTTGTCTACTATTACTATTCAAAATACTAAGACATATGCCGTTGTGGCTGGTCAACTCAATTAAATTCACTAAAATGGCACTGCCATTATTCAAAGAGTAGGAACAGGGCTTGGACATTATATGTTCAACACTAAGAAATGATCATCATAGGGATAGGAGTGCATGGGCGATAAAGAGGGATGAGATGGAGGGATAAACAGGAGACATGAGATCAGACAATAAATATAACTTACCATGAATCCATTCTGGCTTGCATCAGCCCAGATGTCCCTGTCTGGCACAACCACTGTTATGTCCCACAGGACACATGACTAACTGAACCAGTCAAGACGTGGGCAACAAAAACACTCCTTAAATGTTCCCTTAAGGGCTTTTCACAAGATTGCAGCGAAAGAAGTAGAAAATAATCAACGGCTAGCAGTCTAATTATTTAACATGTAAATTAGCAATGCTGACTTACCTTTTTCTGGGTTTGCCTTCAGTATCTACAAGCAGTCGCCTTAACAATATAACAATGTCTAATGCAGAACCTTGATTAACAATATTTAATACAGAATTAACAGATCAAAAGTAGATATTTGAATCTAATATTTGTATGTAATATATTCACACGTTTGGTGGTTCAGATACCGCAGCAGAAATTCATCACAAACTATTTGAACTACTTTAGTAAATGTGAGAGCTAACAACACTACAAAAAACACTGCTATGACTTACTTTTCACCAGGCCCCTCTGCATTATCCATAAAAACATCTCTGTTGCTGAGGACCTCATTAGCATATTTCCCAATGGTCGCCACTGCCACGATTCATTAATAATACAACCATCCATCCCAGTGAGTGCATTAACATGTTCACAGCGAGCTACCACCAACCCACACAGCCATAATAGATCTGTAATTACTCCATACTGTCCCTGGAAATCTCCCGCCTCGTCGCCATGACATTGATTACTAGGAAATCTAGACTACATTTATAGTCAATAGACGGAGATCAGGCTGGTATGAGAGTAATGTATTAATCCACTGTACGGGGGAGTGTTCCGATATGTTCTTAACACATTGGCATCCAATACCAGGAAATGAATTCTCCCCATGATTTGTGATTTATTTAGATCCATCTCCATGTAGAATCAGTCGTGTGAAATGAAAGGCCAGCTCTGGAAGATGTTAACAGAAACAACTACAGTACTCTCCTTCCACATGTGATAGGGTGGAGTTCTGTTGATTTGTCACTGCAGCAATACGAAGACAAAGACAACAGCAAGCACCAAAACGACACCCAGTATACAGTAGGTAGCAGAAATATTTTAAACAATACAGTAAAAAACTAAATACAGTAGCAAACTGTAACCCACATGGCTTGTCAGGACCACCTCACTGTGCTGCAGTCATAAATCCACAGCATCACCCCACGGCTCACAGATCCCAGATAAGCTACTACAGAGAAGATGTCCTTCAGAGATAGCTGAAATGATGTCACACCCTATAATGTAAGGCTGCTATATGACCCTCCTCTAGCCCCCCAGAGCAGCCTCAGTCACGCTGGCTGTCAGGGTGCATGGAGCTCACTTAGCCTGACAATGAATGGCTGCCCAGAGTGCAGATGACCAATTAGTGTCCGTGGGACCGTTTGAGAGATGGATGTCTCCTCACTGAGCTGTTTAGTTCCCCTACCTCTAGTATGCGCACACATATGCGCACACACACACACACACACTTTTGCAAACGCACAAACACACACACACAAGCACACAAGCCCACACACACAAGCGCATGCAAACACATACACACTTACCTGTGGAGGACAGTCATTACTTTAGCGAGCCCTGGGTTGACACTCTCTCTATCCTGGTGGGGATTACTAACCTACAGAGGAGTCTGTGGGAGGAGAGAGGGACAGATATAGAGATGGAGAGCCAGAGGAGAGGGAATCAAGGAAACATAGTGAGTCTGTTGACCTGGAGCGATTAGTAGGGATCAAGGGGGTGTTAAGGGTCTGAGGTAAGAGCGAGGGAGAGTTCTCACCAGCGGCTAAGCCTGGCAGATGAAAAATACAACCACAAAACAACTCATCAACCCAATAAAGGAAGGGCAACAAAGCATGTATTAAGTATCAAGTGTCGCTCTTGCCCAACCAAAGCCATTGTTTTTGTTACGGCAATGGATAGCTTGCTACATCTTTGGGAGTATGAAGCGGGTTGGCAGTACAGCGGTGGTCTCTATTACAGGGCTAGGAAACCCCAGGGGACAGTTTTATCTCTTTGCCATGCAGTCTGCTTGTGAAATGCTTTGGCACCAGACATGGAGCAGACAGACAGACAGCATCCTGCTGTACAGCAGAATCCCCCATGGTCCCTTGCAGCTTATCACTCCTCTGGCTTCTGGCCCTCCCTACTCCATTTCAACAACAACCACGTCTTCTTCTTATTTTTCCCTTTCCCTCTCCTTCCTCTAATCTTACACATCCATCTTATTGCTGCCAAAGAGCCGGTGGTCCAAGAGTAGAAGAAGGGCATCCTTCCTTACATTGCATCCCTCTTTTATCATCTCTATCAGGGATACATGGAGCTCTCTCTTTCTCTGTCATGTTACCAGAGCCCTATAGAGGAAGCCCCTCCTCCCTCCCTCCCTCCTCTTCCCATCCAAAGGCCCTCTCCTCTCAATAACATACTGCTGGAGGAGCCATCGGTCGTTTTAATCTGGAGAGATTGGAGCAGGGGATCTATAAGAGGGAGATCGAATGATGCAGATTTCAGTGAGAAGGACTCGGGACAAAGATAAAACGACAACACAGGCTCTTTCCCATCAACCTTGGGCTCTGTAACCAAACAATAAAGTGTTAAGAACAAACATGTCATATTGTGAGCAATAAGGTGTTCTGTCCCTGTAATCCGACCCAGGGATGTCCTTACTTTCCAGTCAGAAAATATGCTGTCTCAGCCACTGCCTGTCACCAAGGGAGTACCCCTAGGCTCAATCCTAGGCCCCACGCTCTTCTCAATTTACATCAACAACATAGTTCAGGCAGCAGGAAGCTCTCTCATCCATTTATATGCAGATGATAGTCTTATACTCAGCTGGCCTCTCCCCGGATGTTGTGTTAAACGCTCTACAAAAAGCTTTCTTAGTGTCCAACAAGCCTCCTCTACCCTTAACCTTGTTCTGAACGCCTCCAAAACAAAGGTCATGTGGTTTGGTAAGAAGAACGCCCCTCTCCTCATAGGTGTGATTACTACCTCTGAGGGTTTAGAGCTTGAGGTAGTCATCTCATACAAGTACTTGGGAGTATGGCTAGATGGTACACTGTCCTTCTCTCAGCACATATCAAAGCTGCAGGCTGAAGTTAAATCTAGACTTGGTTTCCTCTATCGTAATCGTTCCTCTTTCACTCCAGCTGCCAAACTAACCCTGATTCAGATGACCATCCTACCCATGCTAGAATACAGAGACATCATTTATAGATCGGCAGGTAAGGGTGTTATCGAGCGGCTAGATGTTCTTTACCATTCGGCCATCAGATTTGTCACCAATGCTCCTTATAGGATACATCACGGCACTCTATACTCCTCTGTAAACTGGTCATCTCTGTATTCCCGTCGCAAGACCCACTGGTTGATGCTTATTTATAAAACCCTCTTAGGCCTCACTCCCCCCTATCTGAGATATCTACTGCAGCCCTCATCCTCCACATACAACACCCTTTCTGCCAGTCACATTCTGCTAAAGGTCCCCGAAGCACACACATCCCTGGGTCGCCCATCTTTTCAGTTCGCTGCAGCTAGCGACTGGAACAAGCTGCAACAAACACTCAATCTGGACAGTTTTATCTCAATCTCTTCATTCAAAGACTCAATCATGGACACTTACTGACAGTTGTGGCTGCTTTGTGTGATGTATTGTCATCTCTACCTTCTTGCCCTTTGTGCTGTTGTCTGTGCCCAATAATGTTTGTACCATGTTTTATGCTGCTACCATGGTTTTGTCTTGCTATGTTGTTGTCTTAGGTATCTCTGTTGGTGTTGTTTTGTCTCTCTTGTCGTGATGTGTGTTTGGTCCTATATTTATATTTTACTTATTTTTATTTATTTTTATTTTTAATCCCAGCCCCCGTCCCCGCAGGAGGTCTTTTGGCTTTTGTTAAGCCGTCATTGTAAATAAGAATTTGTTCTTAACTGACTTGCCTAGTTGAATAAAGGTTAAATAAATAAATAAAAAATGGTCTGTCTCTCTTACTGTTTGCAATAAGAAACTACCAAAATAAATCAGCAACCACCACCTTTATCTCTACTTCCCTTGAAGGAATGTGTGAACTGTGAAGAGGGTCAATCCAGTCCTGCTGGCATAGTGACATGACAGTCACCACAAGAAAACATCATGACATTCCCACTGAAGTATGCAGTTGTCACCCACAGCTAACTATGAGGCACTGCCTCCTGTAAAAGGCAGTTCAGGTACCTGCTATCTTATTTGGTTGGTGCACCACCCAGTTGTCATGACAGCACTATGAAAACTTAAACATTTGTATCTAATTATGTGTAAAATTGCATTAAAAGTGTTTAAATTGTTCCAGTATTGTTAGTGTGAGTTTATTTTTCAACTTGAGAGTCGTAAAATGTGTTTGTATTGAAAGGAACTCAAGAGACCCACACTCCTATAAAGTTTTAAGCATATCAAATTCTCCAAATGAGCAGTAATAATGTAAACACGTCTGTACCTATCATTAAATACCAAATAACAGTTTTAGCACAGCAACAAATGATTCAATTCATGATTCAAATCAACTGTTTCAATCATCTTCTCTAAAACAAAATCCAAGAATATTCAATTAGTTCAGTTGAATAACATTAGACTGCATCAGGGCTAAGCTGTGACTTCTCTGTCAGTATAAACAGTACATTATTGCCCCTTGAGGGTTGATGACACATACATCACCCCCTAAATGGGCAGATGGTCTTGACCACCCAGCAATTGATGCACAATTACAGTGTTTGATTGCCACATGACACAGTAAACAAGAAACATTTCTTATTAAAAGAGAATATACTTACAAAGTCATAAATGACATGCTTGTATAATCAATAGCTCAGAGCTCAATAAACTCATTCATATTTTATACTGGCAGATATCTTAGTAATCTCTTTCCTTAAAACTTCTAGAAGAAATTGATGCCATCTTGTCTTATGCTCTTCAATATCATTTAGGATCTTCAATAGCCAAATACATTAGAATAGGAGAAAAATGTCTTGCTGCCAACACACAATACAAAACATAACGTGTTCTTGAATTAGGGAACGGCTGAAAGAAAAATTGTTGAAGGATGCAGATTGCCTTTCAATTTGTTCATCCCATCGTTCTCAGCTTGAAATGTTGTTCTGAGTAGATTTTAATTGTGCTGAATGTGCTAAATTGTCTCCTGTGTGTGTGTAAATGTGGAGCAGCAGTGCACATACAGTAGTTAACTCTACAGTCTGCATCTCTTTAGAAATGGGTGGCTGATTTGTGATGCTGTGTGTTGGCAAATAGACAACAACATTAAAACTAATGGAGGTGATAGCTGTTTGTTAAGGCTCTTTCTTCTATAGAATCTTTGGAACCAGTTCAACCAAACCTGCAGTGCCATACCAGTAGAAAAATATTATTCTGGTGCGCATTGTAAATGTAGGATTCAAACACTCGAAAAGACAACGTTTATAAAGTGAAACATAATGAGCTAGCTTGCTGCACAGGAAGAATGTTGTATGGTTAAATATGATTGGACAGCGTAAACAGTCATAAATAGTTCAACAGTGAGCTTCCCATTCCTGTGATATCCAAATATGCTTTTGCTTGAATACCATGATGATGATTGAGCATCTAAATGCAGTGTGAATGTCTCTGCTGTCAGTAACAGGGAGCGCAGTCAGTATACTGTATCACTCAGCTCCAACAAATAGTAATATTAAACAAACTTTGACAGATTTAAACGGATGGCTGACAATTTATACAGCTTTTAAATATGAAAAATCTATGTTATCCGATAACGCGGTTTGATTTCGCCACGTTTACAGATGCATATATGAAAGGGGATACAAAAGCAATTTTTTGATTACATCTGAGTTCTTGATATAGGGAAGAAAATGATGCCAAGAACTTATCGCTATGAAACTTAGACTTTCAAAGCCGCAAAATAAATGGAGACACACTGCTATCTAAGTTTGAACGCTGCATAGCAGTAAAATTCTAATCTTAAGAACATTGCACTAACACATTAAGGACACTCAGATCTCTCTTTTCATCAAGGTTTATTGCAGGATCGGTAACCCTTCAAATGACAGCCTGTTAGTTACAGGGTATTTACTCAGTATTTATGTAGTAACAAAAAGTTAATACGCAGTAAGAAATACATAGGAGCAATTTCGTCTTACATTTTCTTACTAGGAACCAAGCAAGTAAGTACTGTATACTAAGTTAGTCAATACAAATACTTTATTAAAATTCTATAGGTAATTACTCTGTACCAGTCAAAACTTTGGACACACCTAGTCATTCAAGGGTTTTACTTTATTTTTACTATTTTCTACACTGTAGCATATTAGTAAAGACATTAAAACTATGAAATAACACAATCATGGAATCATG
Organism: Thymallus thymallus; assembly: GCA_023634145.1. Classification (NCBI taxonomy): domain Eukaryota; kingdom Metazoa; phylum Chordata; class Actinopteri; order Salmoniformes; family Salmonidae; genus Thymallus; species Thymallus thymallus. The sequence continues at coordinate 35,697,707 of CM042403.1, read as the reverse complement.
TAGTAACCAATATATATTTTATGTTTTAGATTCTTCAAAGTAGCCGCCCTTTGCCTTGATGACAGCTTTGCACACCCTTGGCATTCTCTCAACCAGCTTCACCTGGAATGCTTTTCCAACAGTCTTGAAGGAGTTCCCACATATGCTGAGCACTTAATGGCTGCTTTTCCTTCACTCTGTGGTCCAACTCATCCCAAATCATCTCAACTGGGTTGAGGTCGGGTGATTGTGGAGGCCAGGTCATCTGATGCAGCATTCAATCACTCTCCTTGATCAAATAGCCCTTTCACAGCCTGGAGGTGTGTTCTGTCATTGACCTGTTGAAAAACAAATGATAGTCACACTAAGCGCAAACGAGATGGGATGGTGAATCGCTGCAGAATGCTGTGGTAGCCATTCTGGTTAAGTGTGTCTTGAATTCTAAATAAATCACAGACAGTGTTACCAGAAAAAAAGCACCCCCACAACTTCACACCTCCTCCTCCATGCTTCATGGTGGGAACCACACATGCAGAGATAATCTGTTCACCTGCTCTGCGTCTCACAAAGACACGGCGGTTGGAACCAAAAATCTCAAATTTTGTACGCTCCCCTTTGTACGCCCAGTCCTGTCTGGACCCCGGCGCGATGGACCCCCCCTCCGTACTCCCGCTATGCACCAAGTCCTGTCTGGACCCTGGTGTGGGAACACCCGACCCTGGAGGGAGGCTGAAGTCCGGTGGAGCGGACTGCTCTAGTATGGGAGTAGAGCGGACGACCGGCCCCGGACTGGGCACCGGTGGAGGCTCCGGGCGGCTGACCCTCGCTGGAGGCTCCGGGCTGCGGGCCGTCGCTGGAGGCTCCGGGCTGCGGGCCGTCTCTGGAGGCTCCGGGCTGCGGGCCGTCTCTGGAGGCTCCGGGCTGCGGGCCGTCTCTGGAGGCTCCGGGCTGCGGGCCGTCTCTGGAGGCTCCGGGTTGCGGGCCGTCTCTGGAGGCTCCGGGCTGCGGGCCGTCTCTGGAGGCTCCGGGCTGCGGGCCGTCTCTGGAGGCTCCGGGCTGCGGGCCGTCTCTGGAGGCTCCGGGCTGCGGGCCGTCTCTGGAGGCTCCGGGCTGCGGGCCGTCTCTGGAGGCTCCGGGCTGCGGACCGTCTCTGGAGGCTCCGGGCTGCGGACCCTCTCTGGAGGCTCCGGGCTGCGGACCCTCTCTGGAGGCTCCGGGCTGCGGACCCTCTCTGGAGGCTCCGGGCTGCGGACCGTCTCTGGAGGCTCCGGGCTGCGGACCGTCTCTGGAGGCTCCGGGCTGCGGACCGTCTCTGGAGGCTCCGGGCTGCGGACCGTCTCTGGAGGCTCCGGGCTGCGGACCGTCTCTGGAGGCTCCGGGCTGCGGACCGTCTCTGGAGATTCCGGGCTGCGGTCCGTCTCTGGAGGCTCCGGGCTGCGGACCGTCTCTGGAGGCTCCGGGCTGCGGACCGTCTCTGGAGGCTCCGGGCTGCGGTCCTTCGCTGGAGGCTCCGGGATGCGGTCCTTCGCTGGAGGCTCCGGGATGCGGACCTTCGCTGGAGGCTCCGGGATGCGGACCTTCGCTGGAGGCTCCGGGATGCGGACCTTCGCTGGAGGCTCCGGGATGCGGACCTTCGCTGGAGGCTCCGGGATGCGGACCTTCGCTGGAGGCTCCGGGATGCGGACCTTCGCTGGAGACTCCGGGATGCGGACCTTCGCTGGTGGCTCCGGGTTGCTGACCTTCGCTGGAGGCTCAGAGTTGCTGACCTTGGCTGGAGGCTCAGAGTTGCTGACCTTGGCTGGAGGCTCAGAGTTGCTGACCTTCGCTGGAGGCTCAGAGTTGCTGACCTTCGCTGGAGGCTCAGAGTTGCTGACCTTCGCTGGAGGCTCCGGGCTGCGGACCGTCTCTGGAGGCTCCGGGATGCGGACCTTCGCTGGAGGCTCCGGGATGCGGACCTTCGCTGGAGGCTCCGGGATGCGGACCTTCGCTGGAGGCTCCGGGATGCGTACCTTCGCTGGAGGCTCCGGGATGCTGACCTTCGCTGGAGGCTCAGAGTTGCTGACCTTCGCTGGAGGCTCAGAGTTGCTGACCTTCGCTGGAGGCTCAGAGTTGCTGACCTTCGCTGGAGGCTCAGAGTTGCTGACCTTCGCTGGAGGCTCAGAGTTGCTGACCTTCGCTGGAGGCTCAGAGTTGCTGACCTTCGCTGGAGGCTCAGAGTTGCTGACCCTCTCTGGAGGCTCCGGGCTGCGGACCGTCTCTGGAGGCTCCGGGCTGCGGACCGTCTCTGGAGGCTCCGGGCTGCGGACCGTCTCTGGAGGCTCCGGGCTGCGGTCCTTCGCTGGAGGCTCCGGGATGCGGTCCTTCGCTGGAGGCTCCGGGATGCGGACCTTCGCTGGAGGCTCCGGGATGCGGACCTTCGCTGGAGGCTCCGGGATGCGGACCTTCGCTGGAGGCTCCGGGATGCGGACCTTCGCTGGAGGCTCCGGGATGCGGACCTTCGCTGGAGGCTCCGGGATGCGGACCTTCGCTGGAGGCTCCGGGATGCGGACCTTCGCTGGTGGCTCCGGGTTGCTGACCTTCGCTGGAGGCTCAGAGTTGCTGACCTTCGCTGGAGGCTCAGAGTTGCTGACCTTCGCTGGAGGCTCAGAGTTGCTGACCTTCGCTGGAGGCTCAGAGTTGCTGACCTTCGCTGGAGGCTCAGAGTTGCTGACCTTCGCTGGAGGCTCAGAGTTGCTGACCTTCGCTGGAGGCTCAGAGTTGCTGACCTTCGCTGGAGGCTCAGGGCCGCTGACCTTGGCTGGAGGCTCAGAAGCCCGCTCCCGCATATTCATCAGCCTGCTAACTAGAGCGTATCGGCGCCCGAAGTCCTCCTCCTCCTCTATCTCTATAATGAGCGGATCAGTCGGCTTTTCAAAAGGAAGCGCAACCCAGGCTCTCCACCACTTCGTCTGTTCCTCCTTCGGGTATTCATAAAACCCCTCGGGTTTCTCGCGATCTTGGATCGTTGGCAGACGAAGTGGTGGGCGATCCTCTTCCTCCAGCCTCTCCGTGCCTTGGCTGCGCACCGATGGTGTGGTGCGCGAAGTCGGCACGGACCGTGCCGTGCTGTGATTGAACGCCGATGGTGTGGTACACGGAGCAGGCACGGACCGTACCTGACTCTGGGCCGACGCTGGAGTTACCGGGTTGGGAACTGGCGTTGGAGGGCTGCGACTGCCCCGATCTTTCTCTCTCCATCGCCAATCCCCTTCCTGTGAGGTCTCCATCGGGAGCCCCCACGAGTGAGGGAACAAAGGCACATAGTCGTTGTCTTCCTCCGACTCCTCTCCGTACCTCTGCTCCCATGGCTGTGGGGGCTCCTCCTGGATCCCCCACGAGTGCAGTGGCCGGGGCTCTTCACCATCGATCCCCGACCACCCCCATAGCCCCCCCCCAAAATTCGCTTGGGGTTTCTTCTGGGCTCCAGGCTGGTCCTTCGCCTTTCTAGCCCGTCGTCCCTTTCCTTTATGACGGCGCCTCTGCTCCGGACACCAGCTCTCTCCCGTCGAACGCTCATGGGAGAATTCCTCCTCGGGAGTTCTCCCATTTCCGAGGAGGATATTTCCCACAGTTGTTATCCGCTGTGTCCCGTGGGGGTGGATCATTCTGTCACATTGCATAATAATGGGACGAAGAGCGGAGCGTTCTGGTAGAGACATTCCTTTAATTATAGTGAATTCTCTTACTATTAACTAATAAAGAGCAAAACAATAATCAAAAGGAGAGTAAAGCAAAATGACTTACGTGCTGCAACACTACAGTCATAACACGAAACAATGATCCACAACGCAGGTGGATTGTGGAGCGTTTGTATAGCATCCCCAATTAGAGACAACTCTGGACAGCTGTCTCCAATTGGGGATCACCAACAACCCACTCCTGATGTGATGACCCAACTGTGGCACTTCCACTCCCTCTTGTAGGATTCTGGGGCCTGGCCTCAGTCAGATCATCACACATATAGTACATGGTAATGATATTCTCTCCTGTAGTTTCTATGTACTTTACCTTTAGTCACCATACAGCGGGTGAAATAAGTATTGAACACGTCACCATTTTTCTCAGTAAATATAACAAAAACAAATAAGTTCAGAAATTAAGTTATAATGTGAAATGACACAGGGAAAAAGTATTGAACACATGAAGAAAGGGAGGTGCAAAAAGGCATGGAAAGCCAAGACAACAGATGAAAACTATTAGTAATTAAAAAGCAATCCAGCCCCCTGTCAGTGCAAATTAATATCAGCTGGTTGGCCTACAAAAAGGTCTCATTGCCAAGGTGTCACACAAGACACATCTCATGATGGGTAAAAGCAAAGAGCTGTCTCAAGACCTTCGCAACCTAATTATTGCAAAACATAATGATGGCATTGGTTATAGGCGCATTTCTAAGCTTCTGAATGTTCCAGTGAGCACTGTTGGGGCCATAATACGGAAGTGGAAAGACAATCATTTCACCATAAATTTGCCTCGACCAGGTGCTCCTCGCAAGATTTCTGACAGAGGAGTGAAAAGATTAATCAGAAGAGTTTTCCAAGAGCCAAGGACCACTTGTGGAGAGCTTCAAAAAGACCTGCAATTAGCAGGTACTGTGGTCTCAATGAAAACAGTAAGTAATGCACTCCACTGCCATGGCCTGTATGCACGCTCACCACGCAAGACTCCATTGCTGAAAAAAAAGCATGTTGAAGCTCGTTTAAAGTTTGCTGCACAACATTTGGAAAAGCCAGTGAAATACTGGGAGAACTGTAAGTAATGCACTCCACCGCCATAGCCTGTATGCACGCTCACCACGCAAGACTCCATTGCTGAAAAAATAGCATGTTGAAGCTCGTTTAAAGTTTGCTGCACAACATTTGGAAAAGCCAGTGAAATACAGATGAGAGCAAAATTGAACTGTTTGGATGTCATAATACACACCATGTTTGGAGGAGAAATGGCACTGCACATCACCCTAAAAACACCATACCAACAGTGTTTGGAGGTGGGAACATCATGGTGTGGGGCTGCTTTTCAGCAAATGGTACTGGCAAACTTCACATAATTGAAGGAAGGATGAATGGACAAATTTACCGAGACATTCTTGACAAAAATCTGCTGCCATCTACCAGGATGATGAAGATGAAACGAGGGTGGACATTTCAGCAAGACAATGATCCCAAATACACAGCCAAGGAAACTCTCAATTGGTTTCAAAGAAAGAAAATAAAGCTGCTAGAATGGCCCAGCCAATCACCTGACTTAAATCCCATTGAAAATCTAGGGAAAGAACTGAAGATCAAGATTCATAGAAGAGGCCCACGGAACCTTCAAGATTTGAAGACTGTTTGTGTGGAAGAATGGGCCAAAATCACACCAGAGCAATTTATGCGACTAGTTTCTCCATACAGGAGGCGTCTTGAAGCTGTCATTACCAACAAAGGCTTTAGTACAAAGTATTAAATAAATAAATATGAAGTGTGTTCAATACTTTTTCCCTGTGTCATTTCACATTATTACACATAACTTAATTTCTGAACTTGGTGAAAATTTCATGTCAATAGCACCTTTGGAAATATATTTACTGAGAAAAATGGTGACGTGTTCAATGCTTATTTCACCCGCTGTATTTGTTTGTAGTAGCAGCAGTGTAAATCTTGGTGGGGAAAATATAACAATTGTGGGATGTATGCCAGCAAAGCCACTACACAACACAACACAACACTAAACAATACATTATTTACAGTATACCGGTGACAAACGGTGCCCACAAACTGTTACATAAAGCCCAACACCTTACCACTGCTACACCTGGCGGAGTCTTGTCTGGCAGCGAAACAGTTCATTCAGCCTCATTTACTGCCTTTAAAAAAAACATAGCTGATATGGCTGACTTGCTTAAACAAATGTGGATCCTACTGACAATTGAGATGTAAAATGAAGCTGCCAGTTTAGGACTTGTGAGGCGTCTGTTTCTCAAACTAGACACTCTAATGTACTTGTCCTCTTGCTCAGTTGTGCACTGGGGCCTCCCACTCCTCTTTCTATTCTGGTTAGAGCCAGTTTGCGCTGTTCTGTGAAGGGAGTAGTACACAGCATTGTACGAGATCTTCAGTTTCTTGGCAATTTCTCGCATGGAATAGCCTTCATTTCTCAGAACAAGAATAGACTGACGAGTTTCAGATGAAAGCTCTTTGTTTCTGGACATTTTGAGCCTGTAATTGAACCCACAAATGCTGATGCTCCAGATACTCAACTAGTCTAAAGAAGGCCAGTTTTATTGCTTCTTTAATCAGCACAACAGTTTTCAGCTGTGCTAACATAATTGCAAAATGGTTTTCTAATGATCAATTAGTCTTTTAAAATGATAAAGTTGCTAATCCAAGCTTACACAATGTGCCATTGGAACATAGGAGTGATGGATGCTGATAATGGGCCTCTGTACACCTATGTAGATATTCCATTAAAAATCTGCAGTTTCCAGCTACAATAGTCATTTACAACATTAACAATGTCTACACTGTAATTCTGATCAATTTTATGTTATTTTAATGGACAAAAACAAGGACATTTCTAAGTTACCCCAAACTTTTGAATAGTAGTGTATATATTTTCATACAAAACCTATAGGACTGTGTTTTCCTAAAGTCTAGTTGTGCTCTACGTATCTATAGAATGTGTTTCATAAGCAATTCTGTCATTTGTAGGAGTACGCAAGTCTGGTTGAGCCACTTTGCTGAAGTTAGCATGCTGATGTATGTATTCTGTGTCTCACTCAGTCTATATAAAATCCTGGCCTCCTTCATTCATTGCTCGTCTAGCAAGTTGCCTCATTGAAAGCTTGTTGCACGAACCCAGATCTGTACTAAACGATTTGTTTCCAGTCTCCAACTAGTGGTTATATTCATCCTCACATCTGAGTTTCTTCAATTCCAGAGATAATCATCATATCAGTTTGCAAACGGATATGTGACACGTATTAATACCAAAATAACATTTCAAAACATGACGGGTCGCCACTGAGTAGCAGGGCTGTAAAATTAAGTGCTGTCTGTTTCCCACGTAGATACAAAGCAGCTACTTGTTAGGTATCACTGCATTGGACGACTCCATCCAATGAAGACAGCAGCAAGTCTGTCCACGGTAGTTACATGGTTCCATCTTAACACTAATAGGGTAGTTTAGGAGGGCTGTAAAAAGATACTGTACAATGTAGTTTCTGTAGTAGTAGATATGTACAGTATGTTGTAAGAATAAGCATATTCCGTTTCAAAGTGGGTACAAAGTAGTTACAGGTTTAACACAAGAACAGTTGGTTAGTCCATCGTAGTTACAGGTTTAACACAACAACAGTTGGTTAGTCCATCGTAGTTACAGGTTTAACACAACAACAGTTGGTTAGTCCATCGTAGTTACAGGTTTAACACAACAACAGTTGGTTAGTCCATCGTAGTTACAGGTTTAACACAACAACAGTTGGTTAGTCCATCATAGTTACAGGTTTAACACAACAACAGTTGGTTAGTCCATCCCATTTTATAATTACAGGGTGTGTTAGAGAGTAAAGAGGAACTTAACCCACTGAACATCTACTACTGCAATTTACAATCTACAATCGTTTACACATCAAACTCTTCCTACTTCCTGAGCTTGTTTTTAAGATGCAGTAGCTCGGCAGATTTCTTCAACAGCTCTATTTTTATTTTAAGGTTGGGCCTGTTTTCAACAAAGTCTTTCAGAGCCTTAGTTGGAAAGCCTTTGTCCTCTCTCTTCGAAGCGATCTCCATCTGTATAGACACTTTTTTAAAGTGTGTTTTTTCTTCTACCTTAACTGCAAATTCCAAAACATTTTCAACATAAAATTCAACCTCTCCAGGACCCACCCCAACGGTCAGTTTGAAGTTAGAAAACGCTCAGTTACTAAAATAAATACTTTTTTGCTCTGTGAAGTAATCCACCAATGTGTAAGCCGCCATCTTGTCTATTTCAAGTCTTTGCTTATTGATCGAGACAGATGTTTGTCATCATGTCATGTGGCACTTTGGGATGGACACTCACCTGTCTCAATCAATGAGAGAAGACTTGAAATGGATAAGATGGTGGTGTACACTGTTGGATTACTTCATGGATCAAAAACATATTTATTTTAATAACAGAGCATTTTCTTAATTCAAAAGGACCCCCTGCAACAGAACACAGACATTTTGGGATTCCTGTTTCCACTAATCGAAGACTACACTGTTCATACTGATTTTCTTTTAGATTTTTTACCACACAACATTCTTGTTGAAACCCAGTTCTCTTTTTGAGTTAACATTAAATATTGTACACTCCCCTGTATTTTAGATTGACAAATAAACATTATTTGGGTACAGTATATCTGAATGCCTAACATCTGTTTGATGCTACAGAGCTATGAACAGCTTATATAAATGTCTTCTGTGAATCCGTAAAGACAGACACATTTTGAGAATTGATCGAAAATATCCAAATTTATTTTATGGTCCTTTATCCGACTTTGATACACTGATAATGTTGTTTGTCATGGTGGGCTGTGGAAATAGAGTGCTTGTGTTGAATGGTCTTGTCCCGTCTGCTGTGTACGGCCAGCTGGATAAGACTGTCGGAAGTGGTGTAGGGCTCTTAGACCTTAACCACCAACTGTATGGACCTCCTGCAGAAGATCTGCTGGTACTGCACGTCTCCTGGAAAGACATGGTTGTGGTGTTACCATTTTACACTTTTTGTGGAAGGGACGTAGGACAACACGCCTTTGTTGGGACTGACTGGGACCTAAGTGTTTAGAGACAGACTAGTGTATTGATTTGGGACAATGAGGGACATTGGGAACTTATTTTGATAGGAAAGGTCAGTATGTATTGTTGTGTATAGGAGATTGACGATGAATGGCACCTTTCAATTGTTCTCATACACAACAATACATTTACTGTCACTAAGCACAACCAAAGCCCCCTTCCTCATCTCAAAGACCTATCTATAAACCTCCCCGCAGCCCATTGACTTTGACAGATCATTCCTGTCAATAGTTTTGAGAATCTGCAGAGTGAAAAATGAGGTGGTTGTATCATTACTGTTGTCTTGATTTTATTCCTTTCAGTGTCCTTTGCTCATTTTGTCCCACAATCTTGTTGTGCTCCATAACCGCAAGGTGTGGTTATTTGAGGTATTTTTCAGCAGGGCCTGTGGAAGGGCTCCAGTTAACATGAGTTTTACAAAGAGAGAAGGTTCAAAGTGAAAAGGGGTAGGGGTAGTAAATGGATCACATGGTCTGGAAGGTATTCTGTGGTCCTCAGACTACATCTAACCACCTGTAACCCCATAACACAAACACAAACCCATAACAACACTACACAATTCATGATTATGTCATGCTTACTGTAAATTGATCTATCTCAGCCTTTAGCTTGTAAATATATTTGCCAACTTGCCTTCACCTTGTGCAGAGCTTGGTGTTGAAAACACATGCTGGTGGAATCAGATTATGTAACAGCTACCGCAAAACACACAACAATACACATTTTAACCATCCCACTAATTGCATTGGTATCTATTAGACAGGCTGGCTCAGCACATCTAACATGGGCATTTCGAGAATCTTCCATTTTGTTATGAAGGGAGAAAACGACAGTGTTGCATCACTTCTCAACTGTCATCTAAATGGATTCCCCATCGGTTCAGCCTGAAAATCCCTCTGATCATTTTTGGTCACCGTAAGCATAATTATTGAGAGCCGCAAACCACTGGCAGCATCTGGGTAAATCTCTGGTAGGTAGAACGTTGACAGATAACTCATTTTCACACTTGTTTGTAATTAGCACCGCAATAAAACACGGGCATGATGACAAACGTCAGTGAAAAACAAACGTTTTAAACGCCTAGAAAAGTTCTGAAGTCAACAACGCCATCTAACTAAGTTTGTGGGCACACCCCATCTACCAGCGGGGCGGTATCTGAATTCGCTTTGAATGCTGGACTTTGTGGTTCACAATGAGCAGACGAATACACAGGAAGTCGAAACTTCCCGATTCTACCAGTGAAATGAAAATGTGTTCGTTCTAGCCTGTGGTTTGCATAAGGTTGATGTTTATGACAAAAACATAATATTGTTAATATACACTCATAGAAAAAAAGGGTTCTTCAGCTGTCCCCATAGGAGAACCCTTTGAAGAACCCAATTGATGTGTTGGATTCACATCTCCATCCCAAGTTAAATAACAGGACTAAATCAAATCAAACTTTATTCAAAGTGCATTTTAAGTTTGATTTGATGTATTCCTATTCTATAACTTAGATTTTTGGTTGAGATGGAGACGTTAATCCAACCTATTGATTATACATTTTTTGATAAACTGAAATTAAAGCCAGACTATTGTAAATCATTGGCACGGATGGAGCTATCCAAACAGAAGATATTTGGTTGCGTTGACAACCAAAACATTGAATAACATTTTTGAAATACAATAAATAGCCTATTAACTTGTCGACAAGTTGGTCTCCAACTCAACCAAAAATAAAAGTTAAAGAATGGAATTCAGCCAGTGGCTCAGATGGAACTGTCTAAGCAGCATATTCAGCTCCTTCAAATGTTGATATTTGGTTCTATTGTCAACCAAACACAATTCAATATGACTTTTGTATTACAGTAAATAGCCCAAAATTTTAAAAACGAATGTAACATTTAATCTTAAAATTAGTAAAACATCCATGGCCACATTTTCAGCTTACTGTAACTATACATTTATTTTTATGTAATCATATAAAGTGTGCATGTTCAAGATGGCATGCGTAGGTCATCACAGGTCTGTGGAGATCTTCACTATTGCTGTAATAATCTGTGCAGGCTCTCAAACCGCATTGATCACTTGTACCATATACTTTTAATGTAATCTGCAATCCAGGTACTTTGGTTCTGTTATTAGATGAAGCGCAGTGATAACACAATCTGTTGTCTAAATAAATGTAATATCATATTTTCTTCCCATTTGAACTTTTAAATGGTTGAAACTATAGTGATAGACATAGGAAATTCAACTAACTTGTGGCTGTCTTTTGGAGTGGGTGAATATTGGTTGTGATCTCATAGATCAAGGTCTCAACCAATATTATCAAATTATCCACGTTGAAATAACGTAGTGTGCCCAGCTGGTCATTTTTGGAACCCAAATACAAATATATAAATTTGGAACTCAGCAGCAGAAAATACCTGAATCTTGTTGCTAGGCTACCAGTTACAGTGCTTTTAGCTTGAGGTTTGCAAGCGCCTATAACCAGAGGGAATACAAAAAATACAGTGTCTGAAAGAATGATGTGGATTTATTATTTGTACAATTATTGAGCATGTCCTCAAAACTCAAATACGAATCAGAAATTATCCTTATTTAGTATATCAACATGCTTATCAAGATTTGGACCTCAGCCACGAGCATATGTATTGTATGTGCTGAGAAAATATACTTTATAGGCCTATTATCAGTATGGTCAATGTAAATAGTCCAGGTGGCCATTTAATTCATTGTTCAGCAGTCTTATGGCTTGGTGGTAGAAGCTGTTAAGGAGCCTTTTGGACCTAGACTTGGCGCTCCGGTACCACTTGCCGTGCGGTAGCAGAGAGAACAGTCTATGACTTGGGTGTCTGGAGTCTTTTACAATTTTTGGGGCCTTCCTCTGACACTGCCTAGTATATACGTAATACGTTAATCAGATATTTGTATTGATCTCCTAGTGTATTTTGATGTCGATAGGGTGAGTACACTTATTCATAGAGGCTCCCATCCCCAGATGGACTAGTCACATTTCAGAGTCATTACCATGTAGCATCTGCTGTGTAATTTACATGATGACAGGCCCTCTACATGGATGTCATATGTTGCCATGGATGCATGTGAAATATTGAAGAGGGTGTTTACTATTATCCATCCTGGCTCAGGAACGACTGTAAAAAAAAATATCCACTTACTCACTGTTTTCTGCTCCATAAATGATATTTAATAAGGCTTGATTAGGCTTTTCCAACAGTGAGTGGATATTAGATTCTATATTTTACCTTTACCTTTACCATTTTGGTAAAGCATTAGGTTCAGATTCCCATACAGATGGATGACGATGTGGCAAATCAGACCAAATGCTAAATAAACAAAGCCTATGCAGTAGGAAAACCCACAGGTCTGCCAGTTCTGTCATAGCATCTACTCTAGAGTCTAACTCCATCTCATCGTTACATGGCGACCACCATAGAGCACTGAGGATCCCGCCACACATCTCCATGGGAGAGCTACAGAATGAATTGAAGACCGGCAACCAGCACTGCTGTCCCCAAGTCTCTCGTTATCTACCACCACCTCCAGGCTCATCTGAATTCAGAAAGAGGCCTTCGATAACCATCACTCTCTGCCTAATATGTAATGAATTGTGCCAGGTCTCGTATCAGGGGCACCTGTCTGCAGCTGAGAATTCAGGAATCCCATTATGAATGGCTTGGCAGTGTGAGAGGTAGCAATCTGGGAGGGAGTGGGCTGCAAGCAGCATCTGGGTGCTAGGATCTCATAACGGTCCATAGGGGTTAGAGCTGGTTGGAAAATCCCTCCAGATATAACCTGTGTGCTTAGTGGATTAACTTTTTTCTGAAATCAAAATCAGATGGTAAATCCTTTTCATATTATTTCCTGATGGATTGTTGCTCTAGAGTGGATCACAACAATGCAATCGATCAGATGAAATGTGTGATAAAGATACTATTTGGCCTATATTACTTATGACCCAAGGTTTAGTAGCTCCCCATGTCTGGGTATACAGTGTGATGGTACAGAAGTAAACTATACAGTAGTTATTAAAATAACACAATTATTACATTTGATGGCTAAAATAATAATAATATCATGGGATTTGTTCAGGGCGCACAGTTGGTAAGAGAATAGCTGAAATGCAACTTTCAGGTAGGAAAACATAACTATATACAGTATGATACATCACATATATATATTCTGTATATGTATACAGTATGATACATCACATATATACAGTATGATACATCACATATATACAGTATGATACATCACATTTTCATGAGCGAAGGCCAATATCAAACAAATATCTGATGTCTCCAAATACTTGTCAAAAAAGTGTTGTGATATAAAGTCACTTTGAAAAATGGGATGATATTACTTAACGTCAGATATTCCCTACAGGGGGATGAAACGTGAGCTGGAATGTGTTTTTCAGGATTAGTATTGTTTATTACAGCCCCAGCTCGTATCTCTGTTCTGTTTTTGAAGGCATCCCTGAAGTGATATTTTGTATTTTTCTCTGTACCTGGGGAGGAAGTCAATGTATGTGGGAACAGGCATGCCTATCCGCACCTGGAAGTGAGTGAGCATGTCTTTATTTTATTTTTATTTAGTCGGTAGATCAGCTTTAATATTTCAGATAGACTGTGGCTAAATTCAATTGATTGGACATGCTTCGAGAGAGGATTGTGTCGAGGCAAGGATCTGGGGAAGGGTACCAAAAAAGGGGCCTCCATCATTATTAAATGGATGAAGTTTGAAACCACCATGACTCTTTCTAGAGCTGGCCCGCCCAGCCAAACTGAGCAGTCAGGGGAGAAGAGCCTTGGTCAGAGAGGTGACCGGACATATTCAGTCTCTCCCTATCCCAGTCACATGCTTCAAGATGGCCACCATTGTCCCTGTACCCAAGAAAGCAAAGGTAACTGAACTAAATGACTATCGCTGTCATCATGAAGTGCTTTGAGAGACTAGTCAAGGGTTGCAGTGGAGAAGGTGGAAAGCTTCAAGTTCCTCGGCGTACACATAACTGACTAACTGAAATGCGCCTTCTTCACCACACTGCCTGGTACGGCAACTGCACCGCACTCAACTGCAAGGCTCTACATTAACGGGGGGACAAACTACCCTCCCTCCATGACACCTACAGCACCCGATGCCACAGGAAGGCCAAAAAGATCATCAAGGACATCAACCACCCGAGCCACTGCCTGTTCACCCCGCTATCATCCAGAAGGCGAGATCAGTACAGGTGCATCAAAGCTGTCGGAGCTAGAAGCACAAGCATTTCGCAACACCCGCATTAACATATGTAACCAATAACATTTTATTGTATTTATTTGATTTGATTTGTCAAAGAACCTGATAGTCACTCTGATAGAGCTCTAGAGTTCCTCTGTGGAGATGGGAGAACCTTCCAGAAGGACAACCATCTCTGCAGCACTCCACCAATCAGGCCTTTATCAGACGGAAGCCACTCCTCAGTAAAATACACATTACAGCCCACTTGGAGTTTGCCAAAAGGCACCTATAGTATTCTGTGATCTAATGAAAACAAGATTGAACTCTTTGGCCTGAAAGCCAAGCATCACGTCTGGAAGAAACCAGGCACCGCTCATCACCTGGCCAATACCATCCCTACTGTGAAGCATGGTGGTGGCAGCAGCATGCTGTGGGGATGTTTTTCAGTGGTAGGGACTGGGAGACAAGTCAGGATCGAGGGAAAGATGAACGAAAAAATTGTACAGAGAGATCCTTGATGAAAACCTGCTCCAGAGCGCTCAGGACCTGTTGGAAGGACCCTAGGCACACAGCATAGACAACGCAGGAGTGACCTCGGGACAAGTCTCTGCCCAGACTTGAACCCGATCTAACATCTCTGGAGAGACCTGAATATAGCTGTGCAAACACACTCCCCATCCAACCTGACAGAGCTTGAGAGGATCTGCGGAGAAGAATGGGAAAAAACCCCCAAATACAGGTGTGCCAAGACTCAGGGCTGTAATCGCTGCCAAAGGTGCTTCAACTAAGTACTGAGTAAAAGGTCTGAATACTTATGTAAACGTGATATATGAACGTTTATTATTCAATTTTAGAATAAGGCTGTAACGTAACAAAATGTGAAAAAAGTGAACGGGTCTGAATACTTTCCGAATGCACTGTATCAAAATGTCAGTTATTACAATGTTTTTATAAAGAAAAGTATCGTAACTGCAATGTTCTACACAGGAACAAGCAACCTAATGTAAAGTGAAACATCCTGAATTACTCATGTAATTACAGTACTATGTAATAATTATGTTACAACGTTGCCAGACGGCCAGTATAGTACTTGTAGTTGTGATCAACGGGAATCCATCTCAATCTAGAAAGAATGTTGTTACAGCAACTTTAATTGTAATTACTCTGTATTTTCACCGAAATCTCACTTAGTGTCCCAAATCGTCTTAAGCTGACACTGGTCCTGTCTCATGTGGAAATACACTTTAATGGAAGTTGTCACAAAATAACTGAGTTTGAGTAAACATTTTAATATTTTATAAACATTTTAATATTTGATTAAACGTTCAGCCTACAGTATGTTATGTCGAAAAAAGACAGTTATAAATGATTAAGTCCTAGTTAAAAACAAGTTATCATCCAATAGGCTTTGATTACATTTCTAATATCCTCGTCCACGTGGAAATTCTGTAAGAGTAATGTATATGCCAATTATTTGATGGTCCAACCGCGTTCTGTCCCCTATCAACACTTTTTAAACTGTTAGTGCCAGAGAGAATGACATAAGAAAGTAGTCAAGATGACTAGTTTGATTGAGCCTCCACCATGTATATCTCACTAGGTCAGGATATTTAAGCCTCCATATAACCACTAGTTTCAATATATCCATGAGGGTGATAGTTTGTAGTGTGATTTACTTTACGGTCCATTGAGGTATTTAAAACCATATTATAATCTCCAACCATAATAATAGAGCCTGGTAGTGCTTGTAGCCTTGATAAATTATTCTATAAGCATGGACCATGATTTGGACCGTATAGGTTAATGAGCCGAATGTGTTTATGGTCCAATGACATATTAAAAAGTATCCATCTACCTTGCGGATCTGTTTGGACAATTTACAAATTCGGCTCAAAATGATTGTTAGTTAATACCATCACCCCTTTTGAGTTTCTTTGCCCATGGGAGAAGTATATTTCCCCCTCAGTCCTTTTTCCACAGATCTTCATCTAGAATTGTTGAATGAGTTTCCTGTAAACAATAGATATTATATTCCTTCTCTTTCAGCAGGTAAATACTGATCATATTTTCTTATTATCTGCTAAGCCATTACAATTATATTTCATCGTTCACCATAATGAGATACAAGTTCCAATTCTATTTATCATAATATATGTTTGTAAACTTACTATTAAAAAGTACCATAATGATTGAGTGTCCATATAGCTGTACCATGATATTTGCACTGCTACTAAGTAAACCTCCAATTGTTCTCCACTATTACACCCGCTAAAACCTCACCCTACCCTAAGTTGGGTTGTCGTCCCAGTGGCTGGCAGGCCACCACTGTCCCCCTGGATCCAAGGGCCTTTGAACCTTTCATAATCACTCAATGTCTATTCCTGGTGAGAAAATCAAAATCCACGGTGTCCATATTAGGACAGCATCATACCTCCATTGAAGTCACCCAGACTTGTATGATGATGTCCTAATATGTACACCATAAACCACAACCAGCTTTTGAGTAACTTAGGTGAAGTTGTTCTCCATGAGGAGAACAGTGTGTGATAACAGACAGCGGCTCAGCTTTGTATGTGCGGCCAATGGGAGGAGGTTTTGCATGAATACGCCAGACCTGTGGGGTTCAGTGTGCCAGCTTTTCAAACTTTACATAAGAGTGACTGAATCACCCAGTGTTTGTAAGTATAGCAGCTACTTTCCTGTAAGACGTGCAGAAAAGAGACACAGCGAAGTGAGAAACCTTGAACGAATTACCTTTTTAATTTTTGTGCCTTCATGTTTTTTTGTCTGAGAAATTGACTGAGGCTATATGACGAACACTGCAAAACTCTTAGGAAGGATTCAACCTTCACCTTTTTGAGACACACTTAGAAAGAAATGGTTGTGAAAAATGAAGTGTTTCTCCTCTGACATTCTACATACAGATGTAGGATCTAAATTTGATCACAGTTTTTTTGCTGAGAATTTTCCTGCACAGCAGGAAATGCGAACTTATAGTGTACTTGCGAGGTTTAAAAAGGCTTCTAAAGTTTGTAATTTACACTTCAAAATGTCAGACGTTATTTGCCTTAACAAAAAAGGAATCAACCCATACAAAACATTTCTATTAATTTTAATTCACATTCCCTGTTGCTGCAGGATTGTAGCAAACTGCCTCAAATTAAGATTGTACATCTGTAAAGTACACCGAGTACCTGTAGGGTATATTAAAACGTAAACCAATTTCTGTTCTTGACATGGGAAAAGCAGCTCCAATGCCATTTCATCAAGGCTAAATTGAAGTGCAACTTGCAAATGTTTTCCTTCCCACATTCTATTCAATGTCATTTGATTGACAGACAAAAAATCACTTTGACAATTTAAAATTGTCCAACTCCTGTTGCCTGAAAAAAACATAGTGAGGTAAGTTGGAGGGTCTGATGTACTGTATGCCCATATACACTAAATTGTTGTCTAATTTTACGCAATGTTGGGCATGAACTTCTTGGTGAAGTAATTTGCTGCAGCTAATTCTATACCTCATTAGTCAAAATGAATACACTGTTCGATAACCATAAACCAACATCGACTCCCTCCAGTCGATTAGAAGGAAAATAAGACAATCTAATATCAATTAAGACTGCATGCTACTGGACAAACCTACAAATGACTATAAATACTAATAAAGTTTTTTCTATCGATGTACGGCTTCACCTGGCCTCTGATCAATATGGCATATCAAAATAGCATATCAATAAAGGACGGTCTGTCAATAATCTTGCTGAAGATCCATTTCCTCGCAATAATCTTGTCATATACATAAAATGCTGTATTGAATATGAATTATATACAGCCTGAATCTAAATGGCTTGTGAAACACAAGCTGTGGGCTGTTATGTGTTTGTGTGTGGAGGGAGGATGACACAGAAAAGCACATATCACATTACATCATCGTCATGTATAGCCAACAGATGTCAGTGGCAAAGGTGCAATGTGGGGTGATGCATCCGATGCATTTCTATGATGTTTTCGCCACAATACACAAAAAAACGAATATCTTGAACAATGGTCTTCAGATACCACATATCCTGAAGCAACGACAGGCCAGAATTTAAATGTACATCTAAATGATCTGCAATCATGCCAGTACCTCAGGGTAGCAAAGCTCCCTATTGGCTAAAAGTGGTATTATGATGATTGGTCCACTGATGAGCATATTATGTCTGATAGCCCGTGGCATCAAT
Source organism: Thymallus thymallus (assembly GCA_023634145.1). Classification (NCBI taxonomy): domain Eukaryota; kingdom Metazoa; phylum Chordata; class Actinopteri; order Salmoniformes; family Salmonidae; genus Thymallus; species Thymallus thymallus. The sequence continues at coordinate 35,679,442 of CM042403.1, read as the reverse complement.
TCCTCTCTTTCACAATCACGACCCAGCGTATTGTTTCATGGCTTGTCATAAATCAAGGTTCTTGCTGTTGTTGTTGCACTTCTGAAAAAGCAACCCAACACAGATGCAGTACAACACAGTTTCCTGGCACCGGTTGACAGTGTTCGGCCCTGTTGACAGTGTTCGGCCCTGATCTGAATATCGACTGACGGGCCGGGCTCAAAGGTTAATCAAATGTGAACGTTAAGCCAGGAACTCGGTATCAAGCTTCTCCAGGGAGGACGGACGGAGAGAGAGAAAGAAAGAGGGAGAGAGAGAGAGGAATTGCTGCCTGATGTTGGTGGTGTGCGGGCCAGATACAAGGGAACATCTGTCAGCACGCTGCCCAGCTCCCAGGCTCAGGAGTCTGGGTTCCCAGACAAAGCGAGAGGGATGGAGAGGGAGACGAGGTGGTGATCCAATTTCTGCTCCGGAGCCATCCTGCTAATTAGCTAAAGCGTACTTGACCTTAGAGCTGGGGTTAAGAGAGGAATCAGGATTGGCTGCGTCCGTCTCTCCGGCGTGGCTAATGATGTGATGTGTTATTTACACTGGTACTTCTTTGAGACTAGTGTAGTGTGCACAGGACTGGGTTCAGGTTCTCAGTCCTAGAATGATTCTCCCGTTCCCTATTTCTAATTATGAAGATCTAAATCAGCAAACCATTGATTGGTTGAATCAAGTCTGTTAGGGCTGGCCTGACACAAAAATCTGGGCAACATAATATTGTATTTTTGCATCCCATATTGATGTTTTGTTGTTGTGAGCCATATTAAATTAAAATCAGGTTATTCTAATGCTGTAATAATGCATGTTTGGATTCAGCACATAGCCTAAATAAAACACTTCTCTATCTCTCAGTCGCAAACTCTGTGCACTGTGTGTTTTAGCTACATGTGGCTCTGGCTGGATCTGTGAGTGCTGTGCCTACCCAGCCTGCAATTCTCCAGTAAATAGCCAGCGCATTAAAGGGATAATTTGCTATTTTGGCAATGAGGCCCTTTATCTACTTCCCCAGAGTCAGATGAACTCATGGATACCATTTATATGTATCTGCGTTCAGTATGAAGGAAGTTAAGAGATAGTTTCGCAAGTCAATGCTAATTTACGTTAGCGCACTGACTGGAAGTCTATGGGAACAGCTAGCATGCTAGTAATTGTGCTGACTCTAGTTAGCAACTTCCGACAAACTGCATGCAGATACATAAAGATGGTGTCCACAGATGAACATCTGATTCTGGGGAATAAGATAAAGGGCCTCATTGCCAAAATCCTGAACTATCCCTTTAATAAATAAGTGATGCCAAGTGGAATAATAGGAATTACACAAGCAGCCTTGGAGAAAGGACATTCGCCACAGCCACACAAATAAATGCGTTCTTCTGCTGTGACTTCTCAGTGACCATCAGAAAAGTGCTGCCTTTTCAGCCGCTTGAATAGCGAACCAGAGTTTTCATTGGACTTGGACATTGTGTTAGTTGTGAATGAGTGTTCCCTTCGAATGAAAGTGCCAAGGCCAATACACAAGGTACCAAGAACTGTCATTCACAAGGTTCCACAAAAGTGTACTCAAATGCATAGTATTTCTCCAAAGAACGACATTCTCAGGAGGGTCTATGAAAAACAACACTTCACATGCCTTTATAGTAGACATGATTGGACTGGAGATCTCGCCACAGTTTTGTGTCATTAGTCCCCTTGACTGTTCTTGACAACACACAGTGGCCTCGTCTCGAACCGGAAGCTCCAGGGTGAGTAACATTAGGTTGACCAGAGAGAATTCTGAATGGAGCATTTTTCAGCTTTTCTACCCATTGTGCTAATATTGAATGTTAACGTGAGAATGATTTGCACATTGTATAAAAAAAACATTTGCACAGTAAGGCGGAGTTACAATTTCTGTGTGTTTGCGTGCGTGCGTGCGTGCATGTGTGCGTGTTCATGCATGGTTCTGTGAAACTGCATAATTGTCCAGTTTCTTTCTTGTACACAATGCAGCTATCACAATATCACATGCTTGATAGAATATCAATACCGTCTTCCCCTCCGTTCACTCATATCCCATTGTACTGTAAAATTGACCTGTGACCTAGACCACAATGCAACGCAACAATGTGTCGATAACTCCAGAGAAAATACACCAAAGCATGTCAAGAATGCACACAGCATGAAATACTGTCAAATATTTATCCCCTCATCTAGTCCATTGTCAATATACAGTACATGCATAATGAACTGAAGTGTAATTTTTCAATTATTAAATTGGCTCTTTGTTAGATAGTAATTTCATGGATGTTGGATCATATGGGGGACCTTTGTCTAACATTGACAATGGACACACACACACACACACACACACACACACACACACACACACACACACACACACACACACTATAGCTCTTTAACTATAACACACATTATATTTCATTGCGTCTATTAAAGGGATTGGATGGAAGCTCAGTGTTAAATTAAAATCTCTCTATCACCATATCTAAGGCAATATGACACCAATCTCTATGAAAATCAACTTGATTGGAGGTACACGACACACTCCCGCCTCTCGTCATAAGCCGTCCATCTGTTACCGAGAACCACATAGCAGATTTTTTTTAACAGGGTCCTTAGCAGTTGATTTTTAAGAATATTTATTGCGCCGACCTAGCTCAAGACGTCAGATTAAAACGAGACGATAGCATTCATAAAGTGACAATTGGACTTAAAAAATACCAGATTGACAAAATTAGTTTTTATTGCATTTATATTTTCTCTCTCTCACATGCTCATTTCTGTCTGTTAATAACAGATGTTCTACCTTGTCTTGGACCTGCTGTTTCGACTCTCTCTCTCCCGGACCTGATGTCTGGACCTATGAATGCTCAGCTGTGAAAAGCCAACTGACATTTGCTCCTGAGGCGTTGAACTGTTGTACCCTCTATAACCACTGTGGTTATTATTTTGATGTAAAAAGAGCCTTGTACAATTCATTGATTGATTGTTTGCTGTGCTGAAAAGCCAACTGATGTGTATTCACTAACTGTCTAAGTGATGTGACATTTGTATAGTACATGGCATATATTATTAAAGTCTCCTTAGCTGTTATTTGGCATTAATACGTGCCTGCTATTCCGTGGAGTGGCTGTGTGGTCCCAAGTCTAGGATTAAGGGTCTCTTTTACAAGTTTAAAATTATAAACATTCAACATTGGCCATGCTGTCAATGAAGCATGATTTGTGCCACGCACAAAATAATTGTTAACTCGGAACTGCAAAAATCTGACTTTAGCGAGTTCAAGACAACTGGGAACTCGGGGAAAAATTACAAGCTACGATTGGGAAAATACATTTTGAACGGTCATCCAACTCGTAATTGTAAATCCGGAACTCGGGCCTCTTTCTAGAGCTATAACCTGAAGATCGCTGACGTCATCATGATTCTACCTTGTTTTATTACGAATTCCAAGTTGTCTTAACAGCACCATAAATCCAGAGAACTAAGTTTGATGACAAAATTTGCCCACGAAGGACCGCCATGCCACCTTCCTGTTCAAGTTCAAGTGAGCACAGCACATCAAGGTAAGTCCAAAAATGTATTGTATGCTGCTGCATAAATTATTTAATATGCCAGGAAAATATGTATACTGTAGCTAAGAAAGTAATGCTAAGTGTATGTTATGTAGTGAGCTGCTAGTAGCCCATGTGCCTCACCCTAATAATTTGGTCTATTTTAACCACTTAATTTCACCTGTTCTGACTTGGTGGTGCACATGTAGCCTATAACCTGTTTTAGAGAAATGTAATCATTGAATATTGTAAGAGCTTTCATTGTATTCTTATATGCCCCTATATTTACCCTACAGTTCTGACTTGGTGTACAGGGAGAACACTGTAAGAACGGCCACCTTTTTGTACATTTCAAAAGTGCTGAACAAATAGTTATATTGACTACGTCCGTTCTAGCTTGCTCATTTATGTCTTAACTGAAATTACGGATTGCCTCTTATCGGCTTGGCGTCCCCTTATGCCATAGTTTGTACATCTCAATTGTCAGTAGAAACCACATTTGTTTAAGCAAGTCAGCCATATCAGCTATGTTATTTTTTTATGCAGTAAATGAGGCTGAATGAACTGCTTTGCTGCCAGACAAGGCTCCGCTGACAGCCAGTTGAAGCAGTGGTAAGGTGTTGGGACTGCTGTAGGGACTCTAATGTTGGGACAGCTTTATGTAGGCCCTAACAGTTTGTGGGCACCGTTTGTCACCGTTATAGTGCAATTCATGTATTGTTTCATGTAGTGGCTTTGCTGGCATGCATGCAACAAAAAAATGTTGTTTGCCACCACCAGGATTTACATGCTAGAATTGCCACTGCTCCTTTGACTCTGCCAACTAGCTACCCAGTGTAGTTACCATTCCTATCCAATAGATGACAGTCAAAGCTAGTTGAAGTGACTACTCTAGCAACAGGGACACGGGGTTAGTGCGCGCTGAAAGTCATTTTATCTTCAAAGCAAGTTTATCTGGTTATACTTGAACCTGTTGTTGTAGTGGACAAGCTAGCTAATTCTATTTTTATATAAGGCGCAAGCATTAGACCTATGTCTTGAAAAAAATTACAGCAGGCTAGATTTACTAAATTAACTGTATTTATTCAAACTCAACCCCTACGTAAATGCCAAGTAAAAAGGCTCTAAATACTTTTCTGTTTGTGATTAAATTCTGACTAATGAGCAGTGTTAAATACAAAAATTTTAGGCGTCTGATTTTTTTTATCTACAAAATCAAACGTCAGTGGCTGTTGGCCGATGGCGGTTCTAGTGTTAAGCTACATATTATTTTGACAGAGGTAATGAAATGTCAAATGATAAGCACAGCAACTGATGAAACAGGACCATGTTTGAAACACAATTGGTTCTGAGCTTAATTCAATATTCCACAGGTTAGCAGGTTAACAGTTACAGAAACCAGGAATGCAGACAGGCTCTATCTATATGAGCTACTGTGTCCAACACACCACCATCTGTTGTTATGTTGGGAACCTACCTAACAAAAAAGGAAGTTATTATGAAAAACAAAAAAAGACATGTTTTGCTAAGTAAATACAGACACATTACTACAAGACAAAACAGCTCAATCAAACCTGATGGTCTAGTAAGTATAAAAGCATAGCTTGCATTCATTTACTAAGAAAAAGCGTGAAAAGATAATGTCTTACTGTGGTGGTTGAAGAGTCCGATACTTTATGCACTAAAAATCCCATTAATGTGGAAGCACCTCCTTTAAGAGTATTAATTAGGCTGTTTGAGAAGGTTTGAATCCTAAGCAACCTGCCTACACAGAGTTTGAAGTACAATAGCAACATAGCTACTGTAGTAGGTGAAAGATGTGTGCTGGAAAACCTTGGTTAGAGCATGGCTGGAATAGGAATTGTGGTGCTCATGTGCATTTCCTTTATTTTTCGGCTTTTGTGCTTAATCACAGTTTCTGTGACAAAGGGACATTATTACAAGGACATACTGCAGTAATCATGATTTACCTCTCAGAAAAACAAAGATCACTGTGATTTTCACACCAACATGCCAGTGAAAATATACATTTTCTTATATACAGCCATTATTACAAACACCTGTGAAAGAAAGTCAATATAAAATGTTGGCTTTAGCAATTCAGCAGTGATAATGGTGTCATTATGGCAACTGGCTGTATATAACAGGCCATGCTTGGACACAGATGGATCAGGGAGGGTGTCTGGATAATGGAGTTGTCCCTTAACACTGAACTAAGGTCAGATTTGTATGGACACAGATGTAGGCAGTGTGTGTCAGGGGAATGGAGCCGACCCTTGACCCTGACCTAAGCTCCATTTTCCCTCCCCTTATGGTTCAGAAGAATGTGTCAGGTACAGGGCCATGTCTGTTGTGAATTGGTGATAGAGTGAAAGAGGGATGTACTACTGGCATGGTAGTAGTGGTAGGAATTTTACAACAGTAGCCTACAAGTTCTCCAGTGTATACCTGTTCCAATAAACCCAGGTCAGTGTCCAAAAGGTGTTTTCAAAAATGGACTAGGAAGGTTGAAAAACACTGTCTTCATTTAATTGTGTCTTGAAACATTATGGATGGCGGCAGTTGAAAAGTGTGTGCTCCAACTAACAGACGGGCTGTCATGACACATCCTCTTCCTCCTGTGTTTGAGATTCACTAGAGGAAAGCTTCCCTGTCTAGGTCTGTGTGTACAGTAGCCTCCCCAGGGTGAGGACAGCCATGAGGCCAGATGGCTTGTGTCCACACCATCGGCTGGGCCCTCACGCCTCACCTGCTCTGTGTGTCGCTCCCCTGGGACTGCCAGGGTGCCTGTCTGCCTGCCTCCAGAGGGTAGAAGGTCAGTGGCGTTGTGCAGTCTTGCCGGGTCCCCCCACCATGTAAGGGCAGTTTTCCCGGGTCCTCCCACCATCTAAGGGCAGTTTTCCCGGGTCCTCCCACCATCTAAGGGCAGTTTTGTTTTCCCTCCCCTTTCCCTCTCCTTTTTTTTAGCGTTGTATTTTTTTGCCATGAGGCAGAGATAAAATAATGTTTTTTTAGAGCTCAGGGATTCTTCAAAGATGGGATAATCTCAAATATTTGTATTAACATTAACAAATTTGAAAAATAGATTATGATAGACCAAAGTATCAGCAATCACACCATGTAAAGGAACAACCTCCTATTTGTATTTAAATCCAACTAACTGGATTTATTTATGGATTTACATGACTGAGATTGGCTCCGCCGTCTGTGTTCGCCTGTTAAGCAGCTCCCATTGTTTGTGCGTTAATTGTTGTTTTAGTATGTTTTTCGTGAGTTATTTTTGCAACAGTTTAACTATAATAGTTCAGGATTATGGAGTGCTACTGTTTTACGAAGGTTTTAGCGGTTCTTTTTATCACTGAGGCACTTTTTATTTTTCTCAGCGCCGAACGTACACGTGAGTCCTCAATTATGTACAACCGAGCCCAGCTCCTGGATTTAGCACACTCAGGGAAAAGTTTGATATTCCGGACGAGTTGAAAAGGCGACGCCGTGGATGCAGGGCAGGACGGAAGTGTGAGGCAAAGCTGAGGAAGTACAAGCCGGCTATATCGTCTATCATTATGGGCAACGTGAGATCGCTACATAACAAGGTGGATGAGCTTGAGGGTCTGGTCTGTGGGCAAAGAGACTACCGGGAAGCTTGCCTACTGTGCTTTACAGAGACATGGCTGAATGATAACATCCCCATAGAGAACGTAACTATCAGCGGTTTCCAGACCACTAGAGCGGACAGGGATAGCGTTTCTTCTGGTAAGGGTAAGGGAGGGGGGCTGGCTTTATTAGTTAACAACAGATGGTGTAATCCGAGACATATTACTGTTAAGGAACAGTTTTGTAACCCGGACATTGAGCTGTTAGCCGTTAGCCTGAGACCCTACTATTTGCCGAGGGAATTCACGGCGGCCATTGCTGTTATTGTTTACATCTCGCCCTCCGCTGACGCAAACACAGCGTGTGATGTCATCCACTCTGTTATCGCGAGGTTACAGACAGCGCATCCCAGTGCCTTCTTTGCCATTTCGGGGGATTTTAACCATGCATCTCTCTCTTCAACGCTGCCCACGTTCAAACAGTTTGTGAAGTGCCTAACCAGGAATAATACAACTCTGGACTTGTTATATGCTAATGTGAAGGATGCTTACAACTCCACTGCACTACCTCCCCTTGGTAGATCGGATCACAACCTTGTCCACCTCACCATACTCTACAGCCTTATGGTCTAAAAGCAGCCAGCGACCACTAGGACCATTAGGAGATGGTACCCGGAGGCGAATGAAGCCCTACAGGACTGCTTTAAAATAACAGACTGGAATGTGCTCTGTGAGGCTCATGGGGAGGACATTGATGGACTTACAGACTGCATAACAGACTATATAATTATAATAATATTTTTGTGTAGACAACACTGTACCCACCAGGAAGGTACGCTATTTTCCAAATAATAAACCCTGGGTCACCAGTGACCTGAAGGCCCTGCTGAATGAGAAGAAGAGGGCCTTCAAGGAGGGGGACAGGGACAAATTGAAATGCGTCCAGAGGGAGCTGAAGTTATGGATTGCTGAGGGGAAGAGAGGGTATAAGGAGAAGATGGAGGACAAGCTGAGGCAGAGCCAGGTGAGAGAGGTGTGGAATGGTATGAGAAATATCACTGGCTTCAAAAAGTCAAACAGTGGGCAGACGGAGGGGACCCAGGACAGAGCCAATGAGCTGAACCAATTTTTTAACAGGTTCAATACTGGCCCTGTCCACCTCCCCTCCAGCTCCCCAGGCCACAAACCCTCACAGCTGTCCCACCCACACTTTGCTCATAACACCTCCGTTGAGACAATTAGCGACCCCCTCCCTACCTCCGCCCCCGCTCCCTCTGGACTGATCTGCAACACTTCCCTTCCCCCCACCTCTTGACTGATCCTCAACACCCCCCTTCCCCTCACCTCCCCACCTGGGCTGGCTTTCACCACCAACCAAGTGAAGAGAGAGCTGGAGAGACTACATCAGTGGAAAGTGGCGGGCCCTAATGGCATCAGCCCAAGGGTGCTTAGGGTCTGTGCTGACCAACTGCGTGGAATACTCCAGCGACGCTTCAACCTTAGCCTGAGCCTGGAAAGGGTCAATGTGCTGTGGAAAACATCCTGCCTGGTCCCAGTGCCCAAGAAGGCGCACCCCACTGTCCTGATGCAATCATCTACCTTCTGCAGAGGGCCTACTCTCACCTGGACAACACAGTGAGGGTTATGTTTTTTTACTTCTCCAGTGCCTTCAACACCATTCTGCCCCTGCTACTGGGTGAGAAGATGAAGAGGATGAAAGTGGAAGTAACCTTACTCTCCTGGGTTATGGACTACCTGACCGGTAGGCCACAATTTGTGCGGCTACAGAGCTGTGTGTCAGAACGGGCAGTGAGCAACACAGGGGCCGGTCCTGTCCCCCTTCCACTTCACCCTCTACACCTCGGACTTCAGATATAACTCTGAAACATGCCACCTACAGAAGTGACTGTAGGATACATCAGATATGTAATACAAATCTCCAAACTTCTTTTTGTTTTGTTTTATAGCACTATTAAATGTAAGGACCGACGCTGGAGATGAAAAGCAGGTACGGGGAGTGACATTTAATACGGACGTTGAACAGAACAGGACAGGAACAGTGTCAGAACCGGGTGAAAACAACGACATTCGACAATCAATGCTCAAGCTAGGAATGGAGCTGGTGAACAGACAGATACAGGGAAGGCAATAAACAGGTGATTGATTCCAGGTGAGTCCAATAATCGCTGATGCGTGTGACGAAGGAATCAGGTGTGCGTAATGATGGTGGCAGGAGAGCGTAGTGCTGGGCAGCCTGGTGCCCTCGAGCACCAGGGGGGGAAAGCGGGAGCAGGCGTGACAATAAAATGCTCCAGGGCTAATTTCGTTAGCATTTTGACATGTTTTTCTAGATTTAGAACATAAAACAACATTTAGAAAGCAAACCTTATCCCTTAGGTGTAGCACAGCAAATACTTCAATTGTTTAAGCATATGTTGCAGAACAGTGATTACAATATTATTTTCTGAATATTTACAAAATCGATCCTAAGCCATCAGTGACAGAGTTGACAAGCCACTGACGGAGTTTACAACAGATACTCAAAAGAGACATATTTCTGCCTCTAAAATAAAAGTTCAATACTAACTTTAGTAAAATATGGAAAACTATTCATGTGAAAATCCCCAATAAAAACATAACCATTCTATCAGATATTTCATAACTGACGGAGTTGATGTTTTACGGAGTTTACAAAAATACATTTTTTTTTCATCATTCAAGTGGTATACCCAGAGCACTTGGTTCGAATCCAAACTGTATCACAACCGGCCATCATTGGGAGTCCCATAAGGCGACGCACAATTGGCCTAGCATCTTCCGAGTTTGGCCGGTGTAGGCCGTCATTGTAAATAAGAATTTGTTCTTAACCGACTTGCCTAGTTAAATAAAAAGAATTCTAATAATAATTCTTTTCCTCAGTTGCTTTACGACTCTAAAACCTAATTAAATGTAACATATTTAAACCAACATTCATATTCTATTTTAATCAATCAGGCAGATGGAGTTGACAGTTTTGATGGTGATTCCAATATTGTTTGTTTGAATCTATTAAAAGTAGAGAACCTTCCAGACCATGTGGTCTTGTTGCACTACATGTAATAAAACACATGAATGAGGGGTCCTTATGGTATAGCTGACCCTACTCATTCCTGATTAATTTAGGGATTTAGATCAATCTGAACGAGTAAACCAAATCTCTGGACACATCTTTTTGGATTCAAAGTTTTGAGAGAAATATTCTTCAAAGTCACAAGAAATCACATATGAAAATATTTCAGTTAAAGGGATACATTGGGATATTGGCAATGAGGCCAAATCCCTTTAAGTACTTCACCAGAGTCAGATGAACTTGTGGATAACATTTGTATGTCTCTGTGTCAAGTATGAAGGAAGTTATGAGTAGTTTTGCAAGCTAATGCTAACTAGTGTTAGTGCAATGACTGGAAGTCTATTAGGCTCTCAGTCATTGCACCAATGCTAGTTAGCAATTGCGCTAGCACTAGTTAGCAACTTTCTTCAAACTGAACACAAAGACATAATAATGGTATCCACGAGTACACCTGACTCTGGGAAAGTAGATAAAGGGCTTCATTGCCAAAATTCTGAAGTATCCCTTTAATATAAATTTTTGCCTTTTAAATTGTAAACAAATTTGAAATTGTGATCCTTTGCTCCGGACAACGGCCTTTCCAGGCATAGAGCCAACATGGAAAGTAATAATATTGAAAGTAAAATTGTTTTAAGCTCAAATAATGCAAAAATAAATAAATAAATAACAACTATAAAAATAAAGTTTCCCTGCCAGACAAGGAATGTCCCAATTTTCAAGAATCAGTAAGCTAATTTCCTGCTATTCTACACATTTTGCCATGAGGCTGAGAGAACTTTCAGCAGTTTTAAAGCTAATTTCCTGTAGTATTAGTATTATTAAAGTATATATAGAGTATATACAGCTTGTGGGGGTGTGTGCTACTCCTGTATAGAAGGTATAGTAACCCCCGGGGGATCAATAAAGTACCTAGCTATCTATCTATCTATCTATCTATCTATCTATCTATCTATCTATCTATCTATCTATCTATCTATCTATCTATCTATCTATCTATCTATCTATCTATCTATCTATCTATCTATCTATCTATATATCTATCTATCTATCTATCTATCTATCTATCTATCTATCTATCTATGGGGCTGAGCTGGACTCTGGTTTCAGTTGTAGTCAAATGCTGCCACCTACTGGTTAGTTACAGTAAAATTAGGGGAAAATGGAGGTGGACACAGCCAGTGTCAATAGTCGATAGATATTGGTAATGACTATAGGTTATCGTCACAAAACCTAAAGCTGGGTAGAAACACACAACTCTATATTGCTATACTGAGTTCACTCCTATCAAGACAAAACATTCACACAATTATACTTGACTATATGACCGCCTGTCCGTCCGTCTGCATGCACAATCGGGCAGGTACAAATGAACATGCATGCGTGTTTGTATGCATTTTCGCTTTTACATTTGTTTGTATGTGCGTGTCACCTACTCTGTGTGTTTTGTCTGTAATGCGACGGTAATCCAGACTGAACGGTCTCATATTCAGAGAACGCACCTCCCTACCTACCTTATCTGAGGGCAAGAATAGAGAGATTGTAATGCTGATATCCTATAACTATCGCAGGTCCCAGGAGGCTTATAGGCGATGCTTGAATAAGGAGACATTTTTTGAGTCCCAAATGGCACCCTATTCCCTATATAGTGCACTACGTTTGACCAGAGCCAAAGTCGTGCACTATGTAGGGAATCAGATGCTATTTTAGTCGCACGTTCAGCTCAGCTACAGAGACAGGCAGGCTCAGCTCAGCTCGCCTCGGCTGGGACACCAAGTTATGCAGCTCTGTAGGTGTGAACAGCATGTTTCGCATCAAGCATCAACCCGAGTCATTATTTCATATTCATTAGTTTAGGATCTGTTTATTGCGTTTGTATTTGCCAAGGAGATGCCGACGACTGCATTCGTTTGGTTTCTAATCCACAGTTCAGAGAGTTTGTGAGAGGTCTAGATGCTTTAACACACCCTAGTGTCTAATAAGGTGTTTGTATGTATGGAGAAAAAGGAGCCTAACCCTGAGTGCCCCATGAGTGGATGCAGTAGCACATCTCTCCTGAGTTGGACCGCAGAGTCAAGGGGAAAAGTTTGCCAACAACATTCTACGAACCTCCACTGTATTGTTCACCATAAAAGGCAGGAATACCTAAGAGACTTCACAGAGCAGCAAGTACGATTTGTAAAAATCTGCACAGTGTGTGATATCATGTTGCTAATGCATCATGCTTTAAAGAGAGGGTAAAATCAAGCAGACAGTGTTATTTAATTCTAAGTTGCGGTATGACGAGCTGGAATGTTTGGATGAAAAGGAGACATTAAGCTTGCCCGCTCTGAGTACTTGGACACAGTGTATGGAGAGACCATTATATAGTAAACCGGAATCTGAGAGAATGAGAGAAAATCCAGTCCCAGTACAATATGCCAGTGTGTTGTGTGTGTGTCCTCACTGTTAAATCACTGACTGTTATTTATCTCGACACCCATGGACCACCATTATGAATACACATTAATACACAGGCCAGTAATATGATTTACACTTTGAAACATAGCTAGTGGTTGAGCTGACTGAAACCATGACTAACTAATCTCATCTATTTTCCCCACAGTGATTTTAATAGTTGTACACAAATGTTTGGTAACATTCTCCCTTTCCCATCCTGTCCTCCCTCTTACTGTGTGACTTAACTTGGGATATGTGTCTGTGTGTTCGTGCGTGCGTGTGTGTGTTCCTGGGTGTAAGTATGTGTACATTAAGAATGACACAAACAAAAGGCTATGAACTTCCCTCTAAAAGGGGTGTGGTGCTACTTTCTTAGTCAGGACAAAAAAAGAGACTCTGATCCTGCCCCCGTAACACTTTTGTGTTCCTTCAGTGGAGGTGACAAAAGTAGGTCTACTCTGATTCCAGGACATGGCAACAGGATATCAGTTACAACCCGTTCTCTCAGACTTAGATCTCACTGTGGATCATACTTTACACAATCAGCCAGACATGGAGAATGGTTAGGGGCATGAGTTTCCCTAACCATACAGCCTGACCAGGAAAGACTCTGGGCCCTAGTTATATGCTTAAGGCCTCATAACTTTCGCCCAGAGTTGTTTCTAGTCAAGTCACATGGTCAGGAAAAACTCCTGGCCCTAGTAATGGTGTTAAAGAGACACTTTGTTAACCATGAGTTGTTAGAGAATGGTCCAGTCAACCACATACAGAGCACAGAGTAATAACTCTGACACTCTGGTACTGTTCCATTCCCAGCCAAACTGTACAAATCCCAGAATGTGGTCTGATTTGACTCCAATACAGAGTTCTGGAGAATTGGTTTAGGCTAAACTGACAATTATTGCAGCCAGAAAAATCTCAAATTAGATTGAACTGATTTTTAAAAAATGCTCCCAGGCCCCTTCTGTGTTGTTGGGATAATTCAGCCATTTTTAATATCATTTTTTTTTGCCAAGCCATTTAAGTGATATAATTTCCGAATCAGTAATGCTATTGTGTATGGTAACTAAACAATATACACTCCCTTCAATATGTTTTTGGACATTTAAGATAACAGCATTTTGGATTTGAGTTTCATGAGGTGACAGTGCAGAATGCCACCTTTTATTTTAAGGTATTTTCATACATTTCGTTAAGAAATTAATGCAATTTATGTGTCTAGTCCCCCCGTTTGAAAAAATTGAAAATTGAAAATTCACTTCTAGTGTCTTAAATTAGTCAAACATTTACTATTGTGTCCCATAATCCAAGCATGCAATGACAATATCAAACTTGTGAATCAAGAAACTTGTTGGATGTATTTGCATGTTTTTTTTTGTGTGTGTTTTTTTTGTTTTTGTTTTGCCCAGTAGGAACTGAATGGTGAATGATGAGTGGGTAATTTAGATAAGAGAAGATGTTTCTGAACACTTTTAAATACATCCTGATAATGCCATGATTCTGAAAAATTCAGAATAAATCAGAATAATGGTGAGTGAGAAGGTGACAGAGACTACAACAAAGTAAACTAACCTCTCACAATTACAATAACAGGGGAGATTAGCATAATGTTTTTTTGGGGGGGGGCAGTGTACAGGTGTAGGATGTTGATGAGAATTCTCCTGTGTTGCTGGAAATCCAGATGAGCTTTGTCATTTACATACATTCACTGAAAACCCACACTAACACACGTTATATTCATATTAATCTAGCCTAATTTTGGCCAGCTAATCGCCTAACCACTGATCAAGCAACAATATGGAATACATTTTAAAATCCTGTTGCTGCAGGATTATTTTTGCTATGACAATACTGGTCAAATTAAGTTCTTACACCTGTGTGATCTTTGTACCTCTGTACAGAGGCTCACTTATCATTCTTCACTATTCATTCATAACAATCCAGAATCATGGGCTCCGAAACATGTTCTATTCTTACTTTCAATAAAAGTGGCTCCAGAGTGAGTCAAGAACACGTCGACAGATTTTTTATATAGTAGTCGGCTCGGGGCTGCTGACCTATGTACATAGACATGGAACACTGGTCACTTTAATTATGTTTACATACTGTTTTACTCATTTTATATGTATAATACTGTATTCTAGTCAAGGCAATCCTATTAAACTATTGCTGTACATATACTATACTATTCTATCCCACGTATTCTACAGATATACTACATATTCTATCCACATACTGTCCATACTGTCTGTACATCACATACACGGAACAAAAATATAAGCGCAACATGTAAAGTGTTGGTCCCATGTTTCATGAGCTGAAATAAAAGATCCCAGAAATTTTCCATACGCACAAAACGGTTATTTCGTTCACATTTTGTGCACAAATTTGTTTACTTCCCTGTCAGTGCGCATTTCTCCCTTGCCAAGATCATCCATCCACCTGACAGGTGTGGCATGTCAAGAAGACTACTAAGCAGCATGATCATTACACAGGTGCACCTTGTGCTGGGGACAATAAAAGGCCACTCTAAAATGTCACAATGCCACAGATGGCTCAAGTTGAGGGAGTGTGCAATTGGCATGCTGACTGCAGGAATGTCCACCAGAGCTGTTGCCAGATAATTTTATGTTAATTTGGCAGTACGTCCAACCAGCCTCACAACCACAGACCATGTGTATGGTGTCTTGTGGGTAAGCGGTTTGATGATGTTAACATTGTGAACAGAGTGCCCCATGGTGGTGGAGGGGTTATGGTATGGGCAGGCAGGTATAAGTAGATAGATAGATAGATAGATAGATAGATAGATAGATAGATAGATAGATAGATAGATAGATAGATAGATAGATAGATAGATAGATAGATAGATAGATAGATAGATAGATAGATAGATAGATAGATAGATAGATAGATAGATAGATAGATAGATAGATAGATAGATAGATAGATAGATAGATAGATAGATAGATAGATAGATAGATAGATAGATAGATAGATAGATAGATAGATAGATAGATAGATAGATAGATAGGTACTTTATTGATCCCCCGGGGGGGAAATTTCATTGTCAAGCAGCTACAACAAAACACAGGGCAGGTGCAAAATGCCACAACGAAAGTACACAAAAGACAGATACACGGTACATGATACATAGAGCGGCAGTATGAAAAAGTATAGAAATACAAGATATCTGGAGTGCAAAAAATAAAAGCTATAAAAAGACATTGCATAGTATGGGTGGTTGGCTGAATATGTACACTATACATTGGTGGATGTTGGATGGTTAACTATACTATACAGGTCGATGGCAGAGAAATACTTCAGTAGCTAAAAATGCGTATGATATGAGCGAGGGAATAATAGTTTACTTAATAGACAGACTGGGTAAATGAACAGGTAAGTGAACATTTTGCATGGTTAAATTAGCTGTACAGTTAGGTATACAGTTATATTTACAGATAAGTGAATACTTGCATGTTTACACAAACTGTACAGGTAAATGACAGGAAGAGATACTTTAATAGCTAAATGTGTGTATGATATCATTTGGGGTAATAATAGTAATTCCCTTAAAATACAGTCCTTAGTGCGCAGGGTTTAATTACAGACAACTGCACGTATTGCACATTCGATATACTAAAAGCAATGAGAAAAGGTGCAACTGGCAGGATACTAATATGCATTCCTGAGTGAATGCCTACGTAGGTTAAGTCCAATAATTACTTACAATATTGCATGTGATATAATATAACAACTGTACATGAGTATGTATATACAGACCTGTATGAATAAATAGGTCCTGAGTGGATGAGTGCTGACGGACCAGAGTTACTCACGGATGGATGCATAATTGTTAAACTAGGTCCTAGCACCCCAACAGTTCCAGATCTATGTTGCCGACGGCACGGCACCCCGGTGAGGCATTATATAGTCTAATAGCCGCCGGCAGGAAGGACCTCCTGTAGCGCTCTCTGGCACACCGTGGTGGGATCAGTCTGTGACTGAAAGTGCTCCTCTGCGTCATAACCATAGCGTGCAGAGGGTGGGTGACGTTGTCCATGATGGCCAGCAGTTTGGCCAGGATCCGTCTCTCCGCCACCTCCTCTAGAGTGTCAAGGCTCATCCCCAGGACAGAGCTAGCCTTCCTGATCAGCTTATTTACCCGAGAAGCATCACCGGCTTTGATGTTTGCTCCCCAACACACCACTGCAAAAAAGATGGCACTGGCCACCACAGACTGGTAGAAGGTATGCAGTAGTTAGGGACAAGTTAGGGACAACGAATACAATAGCATTTTATCACTGGCAATTTCAATGTACAGGGATACCGTGACCAGATCCTGAGGCCCATTGTCGTGCCATTCATCCGCCGCCATCACCTCATGTTTCAGCATGATAATGTACAGCCCCATGTCGCAAGGATCTGTACACCTTTCATGGAGGCTGAAAATGTCCCAGTCCTTCCAAGGCCTGCACACTCACCAGACATGTCACCCATTGAGCATGTTTGGGATGCCCTTGATCAACGTGTAATACAGCGTGTTCCAGTTCCCAACAATATCTAGCAACTTCACACAGCCATTGAAGAGGAGTGGGACAACATTCCACAGGCCACAATCAACAGCTTGATCAACTCTATGCGAAGGAGATGTGTCTCGCTGCATGAGGCAGATAGATGGTGGTCACACCAGATACTGACTGGTTTTCTGATCCACGCCCCTACCTTTTTTTAAAGGGATTTGTGACCAACAGATGCATTTATGTATTCCCAGTCATGTGAAATACATAGAATAGGGCCTAATGAATTTATTTCAATTGACTGATTTCTTGATATGAACTGTAACTCAGTAAAACCTTTGAAATTATTGCATGTTGAGTATATATTTTTGTTCAGTATATATTTATACTCCAGACTCCGACATTGCTCAACCTAATATTTATATATTTTTAATTCCATTCTTCTACTTTTAGATTTGTGTGTATTGTGTGTATTGTTGTGTATTGTTGTGTATTGTTGTGTATTGTTGTGCATTGTTAGAAACTACTGCACTGTTGCAGCTAGGAAGACAACCATTTCTCTACACCCGCATTAACATCTGCTAAATATGGGGAATCTACCCTGCATTAAATATTTTTGTCATTTAGTGTGAACACATGGAGTAGAGCTTGAACCAGTTACACTGTCAAACTGACTGCGGTGCCGCGAAGGTTCAGAACTCTTTGTACAGGCTATAGTTTTCCTGCATTGAGATATGGGTGGAAATGTGGAGGGAGGGGTTCAGAATCCAGGAGAGACATGTTTAACATTTTTTTCTCAACGAGGGAGGGATCCCTTTCTGAGTGCTTATAGAGTCGACACACGGCCCTCCTTGACACACATTCCTAGTCAGCCCCGCGCCTCCGCAACCAGCCCTGTTGTCATTGGACGACCCACAGCTGCATCATGGGAAAACAGAAGGCACTTATGGACAAGCTCGCGAGGACCTTTCAGATCCGTCACATGCTGCTACGCCAGGCTCTGGCAGAGTGCCTGGGAACCCTGATACTGGTGGTGAGTGGGGACTGTTCTACAATAGGATCACCTATGTGTGTAAAACCCTATTAAAGTGAGTGGGTGAATGTGAATAGGAAACCCAGTACCATACTAGTATTATCTATCCAACAAGTAGGAGTTGATTGATAGCTTTTGGGTATGAAAATAATGTCTTCAAAAATCGGGATGAAGCATGTAATTAAGCAAAGTGATTGTTAATGAAGTATCTAATATCTCCTGATGACTTAATTGCTTGTTTTCTAATTAAATTCACATTAATTTCAGTTTTGTGAAATGTCATCTTAATCTAAATGTGTTGTTTACAGCAGTAGTTTAAGCTTGGGTGTGAATGGAAAATGATATCTCTTCCCACATTACCTGCATTGGCTATACAAGCAGAACTGACACTGTGAATTATATAATCTTATTTATAAAATATTATTTTATTATCACATTTTAATTAACCTCTAAAGTCTTCTACATGAAAAACACACTGAAAATTAACATCCTTTACCTTAAATTGATACATTTAAATAACTTTACATTGTTTTCCATATAGCAAGGTAATTTATTCTGAGGGAAATAGATATTATCACATAATTATTCATGCTTCCTTGTAGACATTACATTCCATATTTACTTTAATTGACTTTATCTCTCTAAAATATACAAATTGTTTAAACTGTTAAATTATCTATAATTAATTCATGAACATATTCTCCTGAATACCTGCTTTAGTAAAAACTCAAAACTTAGCATTTGAGACAAACCTACAGAATAGAATAGAACCTTGTCCTCTAAGGTGAAAAAGTATTGTCATGGAACCAACTCGTCCACGTAGGTAAGGCCCTGGCTTCCCCGTTGGTATTCTGCTAAATCAAAAAAAACATGAGGTTAACACACAAACAGCTACCTGGGGGCAGCTTTTTCCAGTTTTAACCCCGATACAGAACAACAACAGTAGCTGGAGAGAAGATACGAACTGAGAGGGGGTGGTTTTGCCATCTGGTATTTTCCTAGCCTGCAGTATGAGAGGTCTAACTGATGTCTGATCCACTGTTTGAAGCCTCCCTGGAAAACAGAACTCCCCAGGTCTTCTCTGTTCTAAAGAAGGCTTCACAGGTAGATGATATAGTTAGGATCCTCAATAGGCACCATAACCCACCCACCACAACACACTGTTGATCATAATGCATATTGAAAGATGATATCATCCCAAGGAAACTCGGCATACATGTACAGTGCATTTAGAAAGTATTCCCTTGACTTTTTCCACATTTTGTTACGTTACAGCCTTGTTCTAAAATGTATTAAATTAATCTGTCACAATCTACACAAAATACCCCATAATACCAAAATACCCCATAATACCAAAATACCCCATAATACCAAAATACACCATAATACCAAAGCGAAAACAGGTTTTACAAATATTTTCAGGTTTCTCAAGAGACGTTCGAACGGGTTCAAGTCTGGGCTCTGGCTGGGCCACTCAAGGACTTTCAGAGACTTGAAGTTGAAGGCCATGAAGTTGAAAGAATTGTCTGTAGAGCTCCGAGACAGGATTGTGTCGAGGCACAGATCTGGGGAAGGGTACCAAAACATTTCTGCAGCATTGAAGGTCCCCAAGAACACAGTGGCCTCCATCATTCTTAAATGGAAAAAGGTTGGAACACAAAGAAAAAAACATATCTTCCTCTGTCCAGTGTCTGTGTTATTTTGCCCATCTTAATCTTTTATTTTTATTGGCCAGTCTGAGATATGGCTTTTTTCTTTGCAACTCTGCCTAGAAGGCCAGCATCCCGGAGTCGGGATGCTGTTTCTGGCCATTTTGAGCCTGTAATCGAACCCACAAATGCTGATGCTCCAGATACTCAACTAGTCTAAAGAAGGACAGTTTTATTGCTTCTTTAATCAGCACAACAGTTTTCAGCTGTGCTAACATAATTGCAAAAGGGTTTTCTAATGATCAATTAGCCTAATAATAATAATAAACTTGGATTAGCTAAGACAACGTGCCATTGGAACACAGGAGTGATGGTTGCTGATAATGGGCCTCTGTACGCCTATGTAGATATTCCGATAAAATCTGCCGTTTCCAGCTAAAATAGTCATTTACAACATTAGCAATGTCTACACAGTATTTCTGATCAATTTGATGTTATTTTAATGGACTAAAAATGTACAAGGACATTTCTAAGTGACCTCAAACTTTTGAACGGTAGTGTACAAAAGTTTGTTTTTGCTTTGTCATTATGGGGTATTGTGTGAAGGAAAAACGATTTAATCAGTTTTAGAATAAGGCTGTAACGAAACAAAATGTGGAAAAAATCAAGGGGTCTGAATACTTTCCGAATGCACTGTATGTTTCTGCATGATCCACCATGCTGCTTTGTTGAAAATACGATCGCCCTGCCCACTACCAGGACCCCTGGGCTCTGTAGCCCACCCATATCAACACACACACGGCCTCTCAGGTCAATGGAAGCCACACCTCAGTCAAGATCAGTAGGCTAAATAGCCACATGCATGGCAAAGCAAGAGCGGTGACACTCAGCTCAAGCTGTTAAAGGCGTTGATCGTTTTGTGTGACCTATTTTCTACTGTCTGTCTTTCTGTCTGAGCATACAGAGCATACAGAGTTAGTTTGAGACGGTACTAGACCACCGCTCGACCACAGGCATTTTTTGGATCCTGAGTGCACAAAGCACTCAGACAAAAGTTGATTGAAAAACTATTTTGGCCCAGCAACGAGTTGACTAAAGCAGAAACAGACTGGACTGGCACAGGCTATTCTCCATCCATCCTCCATTCTCACAAATCTACACAGTGAATGTTAGACAGGCAGTCTACTCAGATATTTACAGACTGTTAGTCTGTATGTGATATGCATGCCATAGTAAACGTGTTGATGATGATGATGGTGATGATGACCCTTATATATAGTGTATACAGGGGATCTTTTATACATGTATTCAACAAGACATAACACAACAACAACAACACTGCAATGTTCACATGGGTTTGGATACCCATACACAGTGTTTCTCCTCTAACCTGTCTCTCTCCCTTCTCTGTAGATGTTTGGCTGTGGTGCAGTGGCCCAGCTGGTGCTGAGTGGTGGCTCCCATGGAATGTTCCTCACCGTCAACTTTTCCTTTGGCTTCGCTGCCACACTGGGCATCCTGGTCAGCGGACAGATCTCAGGTGAGGGGGGGGCCGTGTTATAACTCTTACTTCCTCTGAAATCAAGTTCAGGACAAGAAGTGGTTTCATTACTCCAGACATTACTTAGTGAGCCAATTGGGAGTCATCAGTTGCCTATTGTGACAGGCACATTCGACCTAAGGTAAACTAACACTGATCTAAAGTGCAATATTTACCCTTGCAGATGTTTTTTCTTTGAGGTAAGAGAGTCAGAGACAACTAAAGAGAGAGAGAGAGAGAGTGAGGGAGAGAGAGAGAGAAAAAGGGAGAGAGACAGAGGGAGAGAGAGAGAGAGAAAGGGTGAGAGAGCGAGAGAGAGTAGTAAGCAAACAGTAGACACCAGAGAAGCTCACAGAGACAAGAAGAATGAAGCTGGCTTGACCCTTCAATGTTAAAGACATTGGGTCCATGATTGAAAGGAAAGGGTTCATCTTTAAAAGCAAAGGCACAGAGATTTCCGCAGTTCACTTGTGCTCCTGTTTTCAATGCCTTTATAATAAGGCTGTTGCTCTCTAATACACATGGCAGCCTTGAAACTAAAATGAATCTCTCCAATGTACTGTGTCACAGAGACCTCCCTCCCTAACAGGCATTTACTGAGTCTACCTACTATTACGGCAGATAGTCTCAGGTCCTTAGATTTGAAGAGAATCATCTTTGGTCTTGATAGGCTCTGGGTGTTTTTTCTCACTTGTTTTCACTTGATTTTAAGAGAGATGGTCTTGGGTGTTTTTTACTCAGAGAGAAAATGGAATAGAATAGAATGAAATTGTGAAATTCACCATTTTCTAAATTGTTCTTTGTCACAGGAGGCCACCTTAACCCAACGGTGACCTTCGCCCTCTGTCTATTGGGGAGAGAACCTTGGAGGAAATTCCCTGTGTTTTTCTTGTTCCAGACTATAGGGGCCTTCCTGGGAGCTGGGATCATATTTGGCATGTATTTTGGTTAGTGGGATTCAGATCATTTATATTATCAGAAACAACAACAACAGTTTTTCCAGTGGCCATATTCCACCGAAAACATTCTCAAGTTTAGATAGACTGAAAATAACTGTTATTTTCTCCCTAGGGAGTTTCAAGGTCCTACAGCTACTGTACTGTAGATGATACCACACACTGTGATCTCTTATATGTTGACGTGGTTTCTCCAGATGCATTGTGGGACTACGGCCAAGGAACACTGATTGTTGTGGGGGAGAATTCCACTGCTGGAATCTTTGCCACATATCCCTCCAAACATCTCACTCTGGTTAATGGATTCTTTGACCAGGTACATTTACACTATTAGTTTACTATAGTATATTAGTTTTCCGTATTAGGACAGCCTTATATGGAATATTATCCGGTATAGAACTGTAGTACATAACAACATGCACATGTCAAACTGAGCCTGGCTGTGTTACAGATGATAGGCACAGCAGCTCTGATCGTGTGTATCCTGGCCATCGTGGACCCCTACAACAACCCCATCCCCCGGGGCCTGGAGGCCTTCACGGTGGGGTTCGTGGTGCTGGTCATCGGCCTGTCAATGGGCTTCAACTCGGGCTACGCTGTCAACCCTGCCAGGGACCTGGGCCCACGCGTCTTTACTGCTCTAGCTGGCTGGGGTAGTGAGGTCTTCACGTCAGTCTCTTCAGGATTCATCTCCCGATATTATTTTTCTGTGTTATTTTCTATGTTCTTTCTTTCTTTTCTTTCTTTCTAATAAATGCCTTAAAGCATGTGTTATGATACATTCTATCTAACCTCAAGTAGTTATAGATAATAGCTCTGCTTTCACTATTTACTCTCCACAGACACACAACTTTGTCTCTGTCTTGGTCTCCCACAGGGCTAATGCCTACTGGTTCTTCGTGCCCATCGTTGCCCCCTTCATTGGTGCGGGGGTGGGGGTGATGGTGTACCAGCTGATGGTGGGGTACCATGTGGAGGGAGAAGCACGGGAGAAGAAGGAAGAGGAGGAGAAGGAGGAGCAAGAGGAAAGGATCAAACTGTCCAGCCTAACTACAAAGGACAGTGCATGAATTCATGAATCTTCTTACCTTGACCCATTTAAACCCTCTTTCTGTATATAATATACCTGTGTGGGTAGACTGTATCTTCTTATATATTTTATATATTGCCTTAATGACAAACAAATGTCTTTGTGTGGATGAATAAAGTATACCTACTTAATCAATCAATGATTCATTACATACCACCAGATTCAACCTCGGGAGACAGTAGGGATTGATCGAGACGTTTCAGTATGTGTGTCAATTTAACCATCAAAAACTAAAAACTTCAAATCTAGAAAAGAACAAAACAAAAGCAATCTTCCTTTATTCCGCCTTGCTGACAAAACTTCTATAGTGATGCTTTGGCACAGATAAACAGAAAAACAAAAGGCTCAACGCTGAAGAAGTATCATCTCTCACGCATTTGAAACGTGGTGCTTTGTTGAATTTGTGTCAGGATTATAGGGCACCTAGATTTGACTATTTTTACTATGTTTTTCCCTTATAGTTAAGATTCTGGTTCTACTGAATTCTATAAACACAGAACTATAATCTAAACTAACCAAAAAAGTGTTAAACAAATCAAAATATATTTTATATTTGAGATTCTTCAAAGTAGCCACCCTTTGCCTTGATGACAGCTTTGAACACTCTTGGCATTCTCTCAACAAGCTGAGGTAGTAACCTGGAATGTATTTCAATTAACAGGTGTGCCTTGTTAAACGTTAATTTGGTGAATTTCTTTCCTTCTTAATGTGTTGTGACAAGGTAGGGGTGGTATACAGAAGATAGCCCTATTTGGTAAAATACCAAGTCCATATTATGGCACAAACAGCTCAATTAAGCAAAGAGAAATGACAGTCCATCATTACTGTAAGACATGAAGGTCAGTCAATACAGAACCTTTTAAGAACTTTGAAAGTTTCTTCAAGTGAAGTTGCAAAAACCATCAAGCGCTATGATGAATCTGGCTCTCATGAGGACCGCCACAGGAAAGGAAGACCCATAGTTACCTCTGCTGCAGAGGATAAGTTCATTAGAGTTACCAGCCTCAGACATTGCAGCCCAAATAAATGCTTCACAGAGTTCCAGTAACAGACACATCTCAACATCAACTGTTCAGAGGAGACTGTGTGAATCAGGCCTTCATGGTCAAAGAAACCACTACTAAAGGACACCAATAAGAATAAGAGACTTGCTTGGCCCAAGAAACACGAACAATGGACATTAGACCGGTGGAAATCTGTCCTTTGGTCTGATGAGTCCAAATTTGAGATTTTTGCTTCCAGACGCCATGTCTTTGTGAGACACAGAGTAGGTGAACAGATGATCTCTGCATGTGTGGTTCCCACCGTGAAGCATGAAGGAGGAGGTGTGATGGTGTGGGGGTGCTTTGCTGGTGACACTGTCTGTGATTTATTTAGAATTCAAGGCACACTTAACCAGCATGACTACCACAGCATTCTGCAGCGATACGCCATCCCATCTGGGTCTATCATTTGTTTTTCCACAGGACAATGACCCCACACACCTCCAGGCTATGTAAGGTATATTTGACCAAGAAGGAGCGTGATGGAGTGCTGCATCAGATGACCTGGCCTCCACAATCACCCGACCTCAACCCAATTGAGATGGTTTGGGATGAGTTGGACCACAGAGTGAAGGAAAAGCAGCCAACAAGTGCTCAGCATATGTGGGAACTCCTTCAAGACTGTTGGAAAAGCATTCCAAGTGAAGCTGGTTGAGAGAATGCCAAGAGTGTGCAAAGCTGTCATCAAGGCAAAGGGTGGCTACTTTGAAGAATCTAAAATATATCTTTTGATTTGTTTAACATTTTTTTGGTTACTACATGATTCCATATGTGTTATTTCATAGTTTCGAAGTCTTCATTATTATTCTACAATGTAGAAAATAGTAAAAAATAAAGAATGACCCTTGAATGATTAGATTTGTCCAAACTTGAATGGTAGTGTATATTTTACACATTTATTTTACACATATAGTTCAGACACTGAAACTAACCAAGCTATACAGTCTGTAGTACACACATTAACATTACAGGGGTACTGCAGCATTGCCAGTATGCTACTGTCATTATAAGGTGAGAGTGAGATCTTTCAAAGAGCTATGCTGAACAGATTACTAAACTCTTCACCACCACTCTCATGTTCTTTCCCTCAGCTCTGAAATCTCACAGGTGGTGTGCTAGATTTTTCCACCTGTTAACTTCTACCAGATGTGTACCTATGTGCCTGTGTTTCTGGGACCTGAGCCAAACCTAACTTTGGACTGCTTTATTGTACACTGTGAGAAAAATAACCAACATGGTTGACTGCATCAGGTAAACCTTCAACAGCCTGATTTAAAAGGTCAACGCGTTTGTGGTAAATGTCCAACAAACAAACTAAAAATAGGTGACTGACTATTTGTTTACATCAAAATACAGAACCTTGAAGATCCAGAACCTTGAAGATCCAGAACCTTGAAGATCCAGAACCATGAAGTGTTCTCCTCTGTACAGTTGTTAGCACCAAATTCTGGGGTATCCTACTTGAACAAAGCAGTAATGGTTCTATAGCATAACTACAGTCTATACCATATCACACTGTCATGTCGATTGGTTTTCAATACATTTCGTCAGGCATAAGTCAGCTGTGGACTGCTAGCATGATTTGCTGATAGTGCAAAAAGAGGGTAAAAGAGGATATGGTGGATAAGATGTAGGCAGGTGTACATTTCACGCTGGTCTTGAGAACAGGGAGGGTCAAGAGGAGTTCCTCTGATCTGCTCTTTATTAAACAGCTCTACTGCCTAGTGCCTGCTTACCCTACTACAGTTGGCTCACGTTAACATAGTGGTTAAGGGAAGACACATGAGATCAATATACACACAGTTATTCTCGTAAGAAACCAAGTATTGGCCAACAGTTTAGCAGTATACGTTCTGTTCATTCGTTCAATATGAAACAGCAGTGGAAGCTGGCAGACAGAAAATACCAGAATTGTGAAGATATGTGGTAATTTGCTAAGCTGAGGATAAGGTGTTCTCGTAAGGTGTTGCGTAAGAGAGAGAAAACTGAAAACAACAGACATCATGGAGGCAAAATCCCATAAATCAAAGTTTAAATAAAATGTGATTCGTCACATACACATATTTAGCAGATGTTATCGCGGCTGTAGCAAAATGCTTGTGTTCCTAGCTCCAACAGTGCAGTAGTATCTAACAATTCACAACAATACACACAAATTTAAAAGTAAAAGAATGGAATTAATAAATATATAACTAGGTAGAGGTATTTCTGGGTCTTCCATTCCTGTGTCAGTCTTTATGAAGCTGGTGAGAGAATGCCATGAGTGTGCAAAGCTGTCATCAAGGCAAAGGGTGGCTACTTTGAAGAATCTCAAATATAAAATGTATTTTGATTTGTTTAACACTTTTTTGGTTACTACATGATTCCATATGTTTTATGTCATAGTTGTGATGTCTTCACTTTTATTCTACAATGTAAAAAATAGTGCAAATAAAGAAAAACCCTTGAATGAGTAATATTCCAAACTTTTGGCCCCCATTGTAAGTTCTGAATGGCAGGAAACTTGGCCCCAGTGATGTACTGAGCCATACGCATTGCCCTCTGTATTGCCTTACGGTCAAATGCAGAGCAGTTGCCATACCAGGCGGTGATGCAACCGGTCAGGATGCTCTCGATGGTGCAGCTGTAGAACCTTTTGAGGATCTGGGGACCCATGCCACATTTTTTCAGTCTCCTGAGGGGGAAAAGGTGTTGTTGTGCCTCTTCACAACTGTCTTGGTGTGTTTGGACCATGATAGTTTGTTGGTGATGTGGACACCAAGGACCCGCTCCACTACAGCCCCGTCGATGTTAATGGGGGCCTGTTCGGCCCGCCTTTTCCTGTAATCCACGATCAGCTCCTTTGTCTTGCTCACATTGATGGAGAGGTTGTTGTCCTGGCACCACACTGCCAGGTCTCTGACCTCCTCTCTATAGTCTGTCTCAGGGCTCCTCTCTAGATAGTTAGATAGACAGACAGACAGACAGACAGACAGACAGACAGACAGACAGACAGACAGACAGACAGACAGACAGACAGATAGATAGATAGATAGATAGATACTTTATTGATCCCCGAGGGGGAAATTTCTTATTGTCTGTGATCAGACCACTGTTTGTCACGTTCGGGTGTGTAGAGAGACCAAGGCGCAGCGTATCCATAGTTCGACATATTTATTTAATTAAATGACGAACCATACAAAATAACAAATACAATATATATTGAAAGGAACACACGTAGCACGAACACGAGACAACATAACAATGAACCACGCCAACGGAGTGGAACACAGACATATAAGTAAGATCCCTAATTAGAGGTAATGCATAGCAGCTGCCTCTAATTAGGGATCCCACACACACACACAACACCAGACAGAAATAGAAATGATAGATCTGCCAGACTCTGACCATAGAAATATAGAGAAGCAAAGCTTCTCTATGGCCAGAGCCTGACAGTACCCCCCCCCCAAAGGCGCGGACTCCCGGCCGCAAGAAAAACAAACACAAAAACATGAGGGAAGGGTCAGGGAGGGAAAAACATCAAACATAAACCATCGCCGGTGGCGGTTCCGGCCCCGGCGAAGTGGATGTCTTCCTCCTCATTTCTACTGGGCCCGGTGTGGCTGGCGATTCAGGCCATTTCAAGGGGCAACCCACCGGTCCTGGAAACAACAATGGTGGGGGAAAAGGTTCAGGCCATGGAGCGGGGCAAATAACCGGGCCAGGACTGAGCACCGGTGTGGCAGGCGACTCCGGCCATGTAAAGGGGCAACCCACCGGTCCTTTAAATAACAATGGTGGGGGAACAAGTTCAGGCCATGGAGCGGGGCAAATAACCGGGCCAGGACTGAGCACCGGTGTGGCAGGCGACTCCGGCCATATAATTATCACGGGACGCTCCGGCCTGTCGAGCGTCACGGGAGACTCCGGGCTGTCGAGCGTCACGGGAGGCTCCGGGCTGTCGAGCGTCACGGGAGGCTCCGGGCTGTCGAGCGTCACGGGAGGCTCCGGGCTGTCGAGCGTCACGGGAGGCTCCGGGCTGTCGAGCGTCACGGGAGGCTCCGGGCTGTCGAGCGTCACGGGAGGCTCCGGGCTGTCGAGCGTCACGAGAGGCTCCGGGCTGTCGACCATCACGAGAGGCTCCGGGCTGTCGACCATCACGGGAGGCTCCGGGCTGTCGACCATCACGAGAGGCTCCGGGCTGTCGATCATCACAGGAGTCTCCGGGCTGTCGACTATCACGGGAGTCTCCGGGCTGATGAGGCGCACCGACGGTCTGGTGCGTGGAGCCGGCACTGGAGGTACCTGGCTGGGCACACGCACTGGAGGTCGAGTGCGGGGAGTCGGCACGGGACGTACCAGACTGGAGAGGCGCACTGGAGGCCTGGTGCGTGGAGCCGGTACTGGAGGAACCTGGCTGGGCACACGCACTGGAGGTCGAGTGCGGGGAGTCGGCACGGGACGTACCGGACTGGAGAAGCGCACTGGAGGCCTGATGCGTGGAGCCGGCACTGGAGGAACCTGGCTGGGCACACGCACTGGAGGTCGAGTGCGGGGAGTCGGCACGGGACGTACCGGACTAGAGACGCGCACTGGAAGCCTGATGCGTGGAGTCGGCACTGGACTACTAACACGCACCTCAGGGCGAGTGCGGGGAGTCGGCACGGGACGTACCGGACTGGAGACGCGCACTGGAAGCCTGGTGCGTGGAGTCGGCACATGTGGCACAGGACTAATAACACGCACCTCAGGGCTAGTGTGGGGAACAGGCACAGGACGTACCTGACTGGAGACGCGCACTGGAAGCCTGGTGCGTGGAGTCGGCACATGTGGCACAGGACTAATAACACGCACCTCAGGGCTAGTGCGGGGAACAGGCACATGACGTACCGGACTGGAGAGGCGCACTGGAGGCCTGGTGCGTGGAGTCGGCACTGATGGCACCGGACTGGTGACACGCACCTCAGGGCGAGTGCGAGGAGCAGGCACATTACGTACCGGACTGGAGAGGCGCACTGGAGGCCTGGTGCGTGGAGCCGGAACTGGAGGCACAGGACTAATAACACGCACCTCAGGGCTAGTGCGGGGAACAGGCACAGGACGTACCTGACTGGAGACGCGCACTGGAAGCCTGGTGCGTGGAGTCGGCACATGTGGCACAGGACTAATAACACGCACCTCAGGGCTAGTGCGGGGAACAGGCACATGACGTACCGGACTGGAGAGGCGCACTGGAGGCCTGGTGCGTGGAGTCGGCACTGATGGCACCGGACTGGTGACACGCACCTCAGGGCGAGTGCGAGGAGCAGGCACATTACGTACCGGACTGGAGAGGCGCACTGGAGGCCTGGTGCGTGGAGCCGGAACTGGAGGAACCGGACTGGTGACACGCACCTCAGGGCGAGTGAGAGGAGTAGGCACATGACGTACCGGACTGGAGAGGCGCACTGGAGTGTAGCAGACGGCCGGACCCAGACTGGGCACCGGTGGAGCGGACTGCTCAGGCACTGGAGTAGAGCAGACGGCCGGACCCCGACTGGGCACCGGTAAAGCGGACTGCTCTTTCATGGGAGTGGAGTAGGCGACTGGACACGGATTATTCCACTCCGACATTTCCCGTTCAACTTCCTCCGCTATCTCCCACATCTCCTCCAAAACGTCTCCAAAATGTCTCTCCAAATACTCCTCCTCTTCAACACTTTGCGCCCCCCATTTATATTTCGGGCACAGTGTATCCCAGATGGAGAGTGGTACTGGCTTGTCCTCCTCAAACCCAGACCACCCCCATAGCCCCCCCCCGACATTTTCCTGGGGTTGACTACGGGCTCCATTTCCACGATTACGCCGCTGTCTTCCTTTTCTCTCCTTAGCTCCAGTATTACGCTGCTTGGTCGGGTGGTGGTTCATTCTGTCACGTTCGGGTGTGTAGAGAGACCAAGGCACAGCGTATCCATAGTTCGACATATTTATTTAATTAAATGACGAACCATACAAAATAACAAATACAATATATATTGAAAGGAACACACGTAGCACGAACACGAGACAACATAACAATGAACCACGCCAACGGAGTGGAACACAGACATATAAGTAAGATCCCTAATTAGAGGTAATGCATAGCAGCTGCCTCTAATTAGGGATCCCACACACACACACAACACCAGACAGAAATAGAAATGATAGATCTGCCAGACTCTGACCATAGAAATATAGAGAAGCAAAGCTTCTCTATGGCCAGAGCCTGACAGTACCCCCCCCCCCAAAGGCGCGGACTCCCGGCCGCAAGAAAAACAAACACAAAAACATGAGGGAAGGGTCAGGGAGGGAAAAACATCAAACATAAACCATCGCCGGTGGCGGTTCCGGCCCCGGCGAAGTGGATGTCTTCCTCCTCATTTCTACTGGGCCCGGTGTGGCTGGCGATTCAGGCCATTTCAAGGGGCAACCCACCGGTCCTGGAAACAACAATGGTGGGGGAAAAGGTTCAGGCCATGGAGCGGGGCAAATAACCGGGCCAGGACTGAGCACCGGTGTGGCAGGCGACTCCGGCCATGTAAAGGGGCAACCCACCGGTCCTTTAAATAACAATGGTGGGGGAACAAGTTCAGGCCATGGAGCGGGGCAAATAACCGGGCCAGGACTGAGCACCGGTGTGGCAGGCGACTCCGGCCATGTAATTATCACGGGACGCTCCGGCCTGTCGAGCGTCACGGGAGACTCCAGAGCCTGACACTGTTGTGTCGTTAGCAAACTTAATGATGGTGTTGGAGTCGTGTTTAGCCACGCAGTCTTGGGTGAACAGGGACTAAGCACACAAATAGACACTCCCTCCCGCCCCTCGTCTTACCAGACGTAGCTTCTCTGTCCTGGCGATGCATGGAAAATCCCGCCAGCTCTATATTACCTGTGTCGTCGTTCAGCCACGACTCGGTGAAGCATAAGATATAAGATACAGTTTTTAATGTCCCGTTGGTATAATATCCTTGATCGTAGATCATCCATTTTATTTTCCAATGATTTAACTTCGGACAATAGAACAGATGGTAGTGGGGGTTTACTCACTCGCCTGCGAATTCTCAGAAGGCATCAAGACCTCCGCCCCCTTCTTCTCCATCTTTTATTCACGAAAATGACGGGGGTTTGGGCCTGTTCTTGAGAAGGAAGTATATATTTTGCGTCTGACTTGTTAAAGAAAAAAAAAGCTTTGTCCAGTTAGAGGTGATTAATCGCCGTTCTGATGTCTAGAAGTTATTTTCGGTCATAAGAGACGGTAGCAGCAACATTATGTACACAATAAGTAAAACAATAAGTTACAAACAGCGCGAAAAAACTAACAAAATAACATAGTTGGTTAAGTTACAACATAGTTTCAATACAGTTGAAGTCGGAAATTTACATACACCTTAGCCAAATACATTTAAACTCTGTTTTTCACAATTCCTGACATTTAATCCTAGTAAAAATTCCCTGTCTTAGGTCGGTTAGGATCACCAGTATATTTTAAGAATGTGAAATGTCAGAATAATAGAGAATTATTAATTTCAGCTTTTATTGCTTTCATCACATTCCCAGTGGGTAAGAAGTTGACATACACTCAATTAGTATTTGGTGGCATTGCCTTTAAATTGTTTAACTTGGGTCAAATGTTTCGGGTAGCCTTCCACAAGCTTCCCACAATGGGTGAATTTTGTCTCATTCCTCCTGACAGAACTGGTGTAACTGAGTCAGGTTTGTAGGCCTCCTTGCTCGCACACACTTTTTCAGTTCTGCCCTCAAATTTTCTATGGGATTGAGGTTAGGGCTTTGTGATGGCCACTCCAATACCTTGACTTTGTTGTCCTTAAGCCATTTTCACACAACTCTGGAAGTATGCTTGGGGTCATTGTCCATTTGGAAGACCCATTTGCGACCAAGCTTTAACTTCCTGACTGATGTCTTGAGTTGTTGCTTCAATATATCCACATTATTTTCCTTCCTCGTGATGCCATCTATTTTGTGAAGTGCACCAGTCCCTCCTGCAGCAAAGCACCCCCACAACATGATGCTGCCACCCCCGTGCTTCACGGTTGGGAAGTGTTCTTCGGCTTGCAAGCCTCCCCCTTTCTCCTCCAAACATAACGATGGTCATTATGGCCAAATAGTAATATTTTGTTCCATCAGATCAGAGGACATTTCTCCAAAAGGTAAGATCTTTGTCCCCATGTGCAGTTGCAAACCGTAGTCTGGCGTTTTTATGGCGGTTTTGGAGCAGTGGCTTCTTCCTTACTGAGCGGCCTTTCAGGTTATGTTGATATATGACTAGTTTTACTGTGGATATAGATACTTTTGTACCTGTTTCCTCCAGCATCTTCACAAGGTCCTTTGCTGTTGTTCTGGGATTGATTTGCACTTTTCGCACCAAAGTACGTTCATCTCTAGGAGACAGAACGCGTCTCTTTCCTGAGCAGTATGACGGCTGCGTGGTGCCATGGTGTTTATACTTGCGTACTATTGTTTGTACAGATGAACGTGATACCTTTGGCTGATTTCTTTTGATTTCCCCATGATGTCGAGCAAAGAGGCACTGAGTTTGAAGGTAGGGCTTGAAATACATCCACAGGTACACCTCCAATTGACTCAAATTCTGTCAATAAGCCTATCAGAAGCTTCCAAAGCCATTTTCTGGAATTTTCAAAGCTGTTTAAAGGCACAGTCTGTAAACAATTGTTGCAAGAATAGTAGATGTCCTAACCGACTTGCCAGAACTATAGTTTTTTAACATGAAATCTGTGGAGTGGTTGAAAAATTAGTTTTAATGACTTCAACCTAAGTGTATGTAAACTTCTGACTTCAACTGTATGTGTGTCACTTTCACCATCAGAAACTCTTTCAAATCTAGAAAAGAACAAAACAAAAGCAATCTTCCTTTATTCCGCCTTGCTGACAAAACTGCTATAGTGATGCTTTGGCACAGATAAACAGAGAAACAAAAGGCTCAACGCTGAAGAAGTGTCATCTCTCACGCATTTGAAATGTGGTGCTTTGTTGAATTTGTGTCATGATCCAAGAGACGATAGGACTATACAGTTTCACTATTTTTACTATGTTTTGATTCTGGCTCTGGTTCTACTGAATTCCATAAACATAGAACTATAATCTAAACTATCCTTATATCTACATGTACACTACCGTTCAAAGGTTTGGGGTTCCTTGTTTTTTAAAGAAAAGCACATTTTTATAGCCTTCATTTCTCAGAACAAGAATAGACTGACGAGTTTCAGATGAAAGTTATTTGTTTCTGGCCATTTTGAGCCTGTAATCGAACCCACAAATGCTGATGCTTCAGATACTCAACTAGTATAAAGAAGGACAGTTTTATTGCTTCTTTAATCAGGACAACAGTTTTCAGCTGTGCTAACATAATTGCAAAATGGTTTTCTAATGATCAATTAGCCTTTTAAAATGGTAAACTTGGATTAGTTACACAACGTGCCGTTGGAACACAGGAGTGATGGTTGATGATAATGGGCCTCTGTACGCCTATGTAGATATGTATAAAAAGCTCCTCTTTCCAGCTACAATAGTCATTTACAACATTAACAATGTCTACAATGTATTTCTGATCAATTTGATGTTATTTTAATGGACAGAAAATGTGATTTTCTTTTAAAAAACAAGGACATTTTTAAGTGACCCCAAACTTGAATGGTAGTGTATATTTTACACATTCATTTTACACATATAGTTCAGACACTGAAACTAACCAAGCTATACAGTCTGTAGTACACACATTAACATTACAGGGGTACTGCAGCATTGCCAGTATGCTACTGTCATTATAAGGTGTGAGGGAGATCTTTCAAAGAGCTATGCTGAACAGATTACTAAAATCTTCACCACCACTCTCATGTTCTTTCCCTCAGCTCTGAAATCTCACAGGTGGTGTGCTAGATTTTTCCACCTGTTAACTTCTACCAGATGTGTACCTATGTGCCTGTGTTTCTGGGACCTGAGCCAAACCTAACTTTGGACTGCTTTATTGTACACTGTGAGAAAAATAACCAACATGGTTCACTGCATCAGGTAAACCTTCAACAGCCTGATTTAAAAGGTCAACGCGTTTGTGGTAAATGTCCAACAAACAAACTAAAAATAGGTGACTGACTATTTGTTTACCTCAAAATACAGAACCTTGAAGATCCAGAACCTTGAAGATCCAGAACCTTGAAGATCCAGAACCTTGCAGATCCAGAACCTTGTCAGGCTCTGGCCATAGGGAGGCCTTTTGCTCACCTAGTTGGCCATGGTCAGAGCCTGACAGGATCTATGTTTCTAGATATATGTATTTGCATTTTGTGTTGAATCCCCAATTAGAGGCAGCTGCGAGATGTTGTCTCTGATTGGGGATTCTATTTAAGTTGCCATATCCCATACCTGTGTGTGGGTCATTGTTTGGATGTCATCATTCGAGTAAGTGTGTTCTCTTCCATTTGTCTATATCGTTTGTTATTTTGTATAGTTCCGACTAAGTATAGTTTTATGTTTAAATAAACGTTGTCGAACTATGAATACGCTTCGCCTTGGTCTCTGAACACACCCGATCGTGACAAACCTTGAAGATCCAGAACCTTGAAGATCCAGAGTGCGAAAAGAGGGTAAAAGAGGATATGGTGGCTAAGATGTAGGCAGGTTTACATTTCACGCTGGTCTTGAGAACAGGGAGGGTCAAGAGGAGTTCCTCTGATCTGCTCTTTATTAAACAGCTCTACTGCCTAGTGCCTGCTTACCCTACTACAGTTGGCTCACGTTAACATAGTGGTTAAGGGAAGACACATGAGATCAATATACACACAGCTATTCTCGTAAGAAACCAAGCATTGGCCAACAGTATAACAAACACTGCTCTTAATCTGTTACCAGATCTGTTCAAGTTCTCTTCATTCCTTCAATATGAAACAGCAGTGGAATGTGAAGTGTGAAGATATGTGGTAATTTTCTAAGCTGAGGATAAGGTGTTCTCGTAAGGTGTTGCGTAAGAGAGAGAGAAAACAGAAAACAACAGACATCATGGAGGCAAAATCACATAAATCAGTAAATGGCACTAATGAACCACAAAGTTCACTGAAACTCATGTCAACTATATTTATATTTGTATTTTTTCACATGTACAAGTGTGGAAATGGAAATGTGTCAGAGAGTGGGGTCACTGCCATGATCCACCATTACTGACAGCGACCCTGGATCAATTAGGGTTAAGTGCCTTGCTTAAGGGCAGATAGGCAGATTTTTCACTTAGTCTGCTCTCGGATTTGAACTAGCAACCTTTTGGACACTGAAATGTGTACACTGGATTTCCTCCAAGTTTGCTTGCTGATGTTGAATGGTAATTATGCAGTCAGGGTTACTTTTCAGAGCAATCTACGTGCCTCTATACACCACATACTGCAACTCTTTGTTGAGTGTCCTCACAGTAACTTTAGTTCAGGAAACCACTGTTGGTGACAACTATCCCAGACCATTCTCCACCACAAAATAATTTTTGAAAATAGTAAAATCCTTCCACTCTCTACATTTTCAAAGGGAGAATAAATGTCATCAGTGAAATTCTCCCAGGTCTAGAGAGGCATTATCAATGACTGATATGAGTGATATGAGTGATATGAGTGATATGGCCAAACCCAGTCAAACTCATTCTGCTGCTTAAACTTCAGAGGTGTGTGTCTGACATTTGGAATTCCTGTACGGCATGAACTTTGAGACAGGAGAACAGGAGGAATCACCAAATACATCTGGTGTCAATCATTCGCCTTGTAACTAAAATGTCCTGATTTATATACAGTGAGCTCAAAAAGTATTGGGACAGTGACAAACGTTTTGTTGTTTTGGCTCTGTACTCCAGCACTTAGGATTTTAAATTATACAAAGTGCAGACTGTCAGCTTTAATTTCTGGGTATTTATATCCATATCTAGTGAACCGTTTAGAAATGTCAGGACTTTCTGTGCATACTGTAGTCCCTCCATTTTTAAGATGAGTGAGAAAGTTACAGATGCAAATATCATACTACCAAGACATCTAACAATAACAGGCACACCATTACAATAACAGAGAAGGTATAATAAGGGTATGATATTCGAGCTTATGTAACTTTCTCCCTCATCTTAAAAATGGAGGGACTATGTACAGAAAGTATTGTAATTTCTAAACGGTTCACTCGATATGGATAAAAATACCCTCAAATTAAATCTGACAGTCTGCACTTTAACCTCGTAGTCATTGTATCATTCTAGACATAAAATCTGCTGGAGTACAGAGCCAAAACATCAAAACATTTGTCACCGTCCCAATACTTTTGGAGCTTACTGTATATAAATCAGGACATTATTAAAGATTAATTCAGGATTATCCGTAATCATGGTAGCATACACATTAACATGGATGCCTGACGAAGACCTAAGGGTCGAAACGTTGTTATAAATAAATACAGTATGCAGCGTTTTCCTTTCTGTTGACTTTGCCTACAATTCCAGCACCTCAGTTTTTGATGTCATAACAACTGTCATGACCCATATATTTACACCTGTTGTGACATATATTGCATTATTTTGTGGCTGGTTAGGACACCTACATAAGAGTGTCAAAACCCACATTTATTCAAATTGTTTTTTCCGTGCCAAGAAGTTTCCTTTTGTTTGAATGTTTTTTTCTTAAATCCTTTGTTATTGATACAATTAATTCTTTACAGTCATGTTTATTTATTTTTTTCATCATATTTTAAATAACTTGTAGAAAATACACTTTTTATGGCACTGTCATAAAACATTATGACCATCCTGTGTCACTTTACTTGGACTAAGAAAATTTACTTTATGACAATTTATCACACTGCATTGTGACCGCCATAACAATATAAGCCAGATAGGCCTGTCATGCACATGCCCTTATGTCAGTCATCAGTCACAAAGAGGGTGTCCTGTCCATCTCCTAAAACCTGCTCCTGCATTCATCCCAGTCATCAGAAACAGAGCATTGTGGTAGGTGTATGTCTGACATCAATGTCTGCGCAATTACAATTATCATTTAATATGGCCAATTTCAGGAAATGATCAAATAACATGAACATACTGTTAACAAGTAGGCTATGGTGTAATGGAATGTTTTGCCTTGTGTGGCAGGTTTTGTGGGTTTGACACTCTTGTGTAGGTGTCATAGCCAGTCATACAGAAGAGAACATAAATAGGATTTAGGCCTATTCCGCTATCTAAATATGTCATGCTGTTGTGTGTTATTTAATGGCCATATAATTGCATGATTAATTTTTATAGCCGCGTGGGGCTACTGTGGGGATCACGTAACCTAATAAATCACACTTTTTCCAGTATTTGGGAGCACGGACTGTAGGCCTTATATTAGGCATTTTGACTTTTGTATTAGTGCATTCCAGTCTGTATGCAGGCTTGTTATAGCAAATGAGAACTTGTTCTCAACTGACCTACCTGGTTAAATAAATGTGAAATAGCCATTTGCGTTGCACAACCCCATCACACAGAGGCTAAATCCATGTCAATAAATGAGACAAAACAAAATACCATGCATGCTCTGCACTTTATTTGGCTATTTGGCAAATAGGCCTACATTTGGGTATAAAGACTCTATGACTGCATGCCCCCATAAGGGCATCTTCTGAGGCTGAGTGGTGCTTTTCTGAAGGCGCATGTTGCTGTGGTGCTGCATGGAGATCACAAGCTCTTCAACTGGGTAGCAGTGTCGCGATGGATGGAATAGCCTATACGGAGCCTACCTAAGACCACTGCAACAGAGTTCTTGTAAAGTGTGAGAATAAGCTTATGCCAGATTTAGCCTACGTTTAACCTCTCCCTTATTCATTTTAAAGTCCATATGTTCATGACCCGAAGATATATTGTATTCTAGAAAATAATTTTTTGAGTGGCAAAGACTCCAGTGGTCATACATAATTCATAGATTCACCAAACATATATTATTATTCTGTTTCATTATTCCCAGTTCTATGTTTCATTACTCACGTTTACGTTCATGTTTCACGCATGGCTTTTCTTACAATTTTAACAATTTTCGTACGGATTTTCTTACGATCCCTAACGATACGTATGTTCAACTTTTTGTCAGGTATCTGGCTCCATAATGGTGAACTATGATTGGCTGGTACAAGTGGAGTGACTTGGAGGTACCACTACGAAGATAGATAAGGGGTGTTGAAACTGCTTAATCGGAGTTGGCCACTGTGGGTAGAGGGTAAAGCAATGTTACTAAATCCCAAGAGAGGCATGAATTATAGCTGCATTATACCTGCAGGCCATAAGTAAAGTGTAACCAAACTGGTGTTGCAAGAAACTTAATCAATATAGTCAAGTACATTAATATATTTTTTCCACAATGAGCCGAAAACTTAGTTAAGATGGATGCCTGTTACTTTAGTCCCGCTAAGAACCCAGCAGTATAACTGAAGCTGTAATCATCACCATGCCTTTCGTGCTGTGTGGAGCGCTGTGAGAGACAGGATATGCAGTAAATTATCACACCTGGTATTTAACGTTTTACATGTTGATGATATGATGCATATAAACCAGGCATATTAAATCCTCGTACTGGATGGGGATTGTGTTGTTTAAATGAAAATACCCACTGCTCGTATACTGTTGCGGATACACAAAACTCTGACCAATGCATCGCCCACAACTTTGCATATTTGGGATATGTTTCTCTTAGCTAAACTAGATATTATATAGTATGTTACTCTACTATGTATGTATAAGGCTCATCCACAAACATACTCTTTTCCAATGAGTTATGTGCCAGCTGGCAAGAGTGCTTTTAGAGAAGAGATCAGGGCTGTATGACACACGGTCCTCTATAAAACTCTGTTATAAACTCCACAATGAAACTGAATACACAACTTATAAGCACTTTGTGACAACTGCTGATGTAAAAAAGGGGCTTTATAAAAAATACATTTGATTAGATTTTGTATTGTCAATCAACAGTGGGGGCCCCTTTGCTAGGGCCCTCTGATGCCAACGTCCAACTCTTATTATGCTTGCAATGTTAGCCAGAACATACAGAACCATATACACAATACATCAATATCATACATAAATTATCAAATATATATATATATATGTGTGTATAGTAAAAGCAAGATCTTTGAGTTGAGGGGTCACATACAGTACCTGGTGTGCTGGCCTGTAAACTATTCATGATGGTAGTGTGACTGCAGACAGAGCACAATTAGCTGGGGGGTATATTACTATTGCTGGCACAATAACAGTAAAACAGTGCCATTATCACTATGCAGGAACTCATCAACACAGAATAGTTGCCAAAATTGGATACTCATCGTAGATGGGTTTTTTAAAAACTCTTCTCAATGGTTGATAGCACTCAGTTATCGGTGGTAAGTAAGAATTAATGTCATTGCAAAAGATAAAATATGTCAAAAGTAAGTGTGTGAAGCGTTGAGCTAGACCTTAACAATGGTGAATAATGTATTTTCCCTGGTCGTCTGTTGTCATGTCACACGGTCTTGGTTCAACTTAGCAAACAACTCCTGAATTTGCTCAGAATTATTATGATGAGAAAATGTTACAATTCGATCCACACTGCCATCACCTGGTCAAGTATTGAACTGCATTAACATCAAACCTCAGGACATCTATGAACAAGGCAAAGCTGAAAACAAACAGGTGATCAGTAACAATCATGTAACAATATAACTGTGTTGTTATGTAACTATGTAATAATACATGGGGGGTAGGGGTTCAACTTCATCTGACAAAACATGGGAGCACTGTCACACAGAAGAAAAGCAAATAAATACACAAACTCATGTGCAGTCCCTGATTTAAATAGGTTACGATACTAGGTGGTCTTCCTCAAACAACCACAACATTTGGAAGAGGGCTTATACATGCTGGAATAACTTAAATTAAACTTAGAATTAAACTCTTCTGTTTATTAAATCAAATAAAATCAGCACCTATTCATCAAATGACAGTCCATTACGCTGCAGTGTGATTAAGACTGCAGTGGTTCCTATCTCTCCTCATGCCCAGTGTTTCGCAGTGACTCGAGGGCTCTGCCCCCCCCCCACCACCTGATCCAGGGACCACAACATGGCCGGGACGCTGCTTCTGATGGGCCTCAGCTCAGGCAGACGGGAAACCCAGGACGGCTTGTTCTCCCCAGTCCCACATACTGGGTCCCCAATGGCCAATCCTGGCACCAGCTCAATGGTATCCAGATCGAGGCCAGTGGAGAGCGGAGTGTAGCCCAAAGTCGAGCCCCTTTGCTGGGTACCGCCCCGGAGCACATGCCTTTGTAGCTGGACAACATGGTGGAGACTCTTCCTCCGGGTCTTGCTGGGTAAAGCCTGGTGGGTGCGGGAAGTCATGGGGGTGATGGTGGCACGGCGTGCCATGCTGTGATGGTCCTGGGTGGACCGGAGGAAGGCGGTGAGCCCCTCTGTTCTCTCCTTGGAGCGTTGTGAGTGCCGAGGCTCCAGGACCTCCACCTCGGGCCAGACGTGGTGTTGTGGTAGTCTAGCAGAGTCCAGTCTCTTAGGGACTGTGACCTCTCGTGGTCTACGCCCCCGAAGTTGGGGTACAGAGAGGCTCTGGTACTGTTGGGTTGGTCCACTAGGGGTGAACAAGGTTTTGTAGGTCTTCAGAGGTGGTGGTAGGGCCTTGTGTGTGCCTGGTTGGGACTGGGACTGTTTCCTCCTCTGGGCTTTATAGGTGGCTACATTGAGGTAAGGTGAGGGTTGGACTTCCTCTGGTCCTATCTTCTCTGCCTTATCTGTCTTCTCAGGTTCAGTTGAAACCACTAGGACTGTTCTCGCTCTGTCTTGAGGCTCTGTCTTTGTAGGTGACGGGAGCTTGCTGTCCTGTCTACTGAGAGGCAGGGGCTTGCTGTCCTGTCTACTGGGAGACCGGGGCTTGCTGTCCTGTCTACTGGGAGACTGGGGCTTGTGTTCCTGTCTACTGGGAGACTGGGGCTTGCTCTGGGTATCTGAGTCCCATGGATCAGCTGACTCTGCCAGGTGCAAATCCAGCAACTTCTGCAGAGACACAAAATCAGATATCAGTGTGTATATCATCAGGTATCATGCGTGTGACGGTGCAAGCATGCTTGTGACATACATATGTGTGTTTATGCATGTGTGAATTGTTACCTGCAAAAGGGGTGTGTGTGAGCTCACACTGGTGAACCGGACAGGAACACAGCCCTCGGCCCATGAGTCACTCTTACAGGGTTCAGGCTCTGTGTCCTCCCCCCACAAGGAGGCACTCTCTGGCCCCTCACCCTCATCCCTCGTCAGGAACAGCCAGTCAGCCATCTGCACCAGGCTTTCATAGGCCCAGGACACTGTGAACGGCACTAGCTGGACAGAGAGACAGAGATGTCAGGCACATGTAAGTGGGTGATTTGACTGGTTAGGGGCATAGAAAGGTCCTTCCAAATGACACCCTATTCGCTAAATTAGATTATTTTTATTTTTATTTTTTTGAAAGACTGTTAAATCACCAGGAATTTAGCAAAAAATGTGTTTAGGAAATCTGTTCCCAAGTATTCCCACAAATAACAAAATAACATACAGGTTACTGCCAAGATAATGGAAGCACTTGAAGAAATTAAGGATACAAAGTATATTGAAAGTCGGTGCTTCCACACAGGTGTGATTCCTGAGTTAATTAAGCAGTTAACATCCCATCATGCTTAGGGTCATGTATAAACATGGGTAGGGTTAGGGTAAGGGGGTAGGGGGTAGGCCATTATTTTGGACACATCTCCATCACCAGATCTCAACCCAATGTACTACTTATGGGAGATTCTGGGGTAGTGCCTGAGACAGCGTTTTTTCCACCACCATCAACAAAACACCAAATCAAGAAATTTCTTGTGGAAGACTGGTGTTGCATCCCTCCAATAGAGTTCCAGACACTTGTAGAATCTATGCCAAGGTGCATTGAAGCTGTTCTGGCTTATGGTGGCCCAACACCCTATTAAGACACTATGTTGCTGTTTCCTTTATTTTGTCTGTTACCTTTATGTGTCTCAATGTAATCAAGGTATGAAATTATTGTTATTTTAAAATACTGTACAATCTCTTTTTGGGCTTAGTTCTGGTCAATTTGCAGTGTACAAATTATTACAATTATGTTCCCTCCCCCCTACCATTTGCTCTGCCTAAATAGCGCACCACTGTCTGTGACAGCTACACACCTGTTTTTGCAGGTACACCTGATAGCACCTGTCCATCACTGCAGTCTCCAGCTCTCCCATGATTTCTGCCACCACCTCCTCCCCATTGTCCTGTGTTGTCATGGTGACCCAGGCGGCTTCCGTGAGAAGACCTGGGACGACGTCCACTGTCTCCACATTCTGGACCGAGGCAGGGCGAGGAAAAGAGGGTGCCGGAACCAAGCTGGCAGAACGACTCTTGTCGCGAGATTTGGCCGCTGAGCGCGACATGATTCCGAGATGTTTTCTGCAGATTAATATTGATATGTATCAATTTGATACATACTGGTAGGTAATTGAATCAGGGTTCTGAATTCTTTATCATGAATTTGACAGTGGCGCAATGACATAGATATGACATAGATTTGTAATAACGTGTAGCATATCCAACGGGGAGGAAACGGTTTGAGATTCTTTGAAAAACACTATATAAGTTGAATAAATTAGAATTACAATAATAATAATAATGATTATTATTATTGACTTCATCGAGATTGTTTGTGTTGTGAGTGGTATCCTCATATGAGCATTGAAGCATCCACGGTAGGGACGTGTGTCGCCACAACTGTGTCAATGGTGAATGTCGTCTTGAGAAATAGCCAAAACAATTAAACATGCATTATGTGCAAGTGTCACAAAATAATTATTTGAAGAACGCTCACCTCAAGAAAGTTCAATGAAACTCATAGTTCTAGAACCTCATAGTCGATACTTTTCTGTCTTGCCTCGGTAACATTGTTTCCTTCACGTCTGTGGCGCGTGCGGTTGCTGAGCAACAGGTGTCTCTCATGCAAAATGACGAGGCAATTATTCATCAGCATAGGCTCCTAAGGTTTTTTCTCAGAACAATTCTACTAGTAATAATGATAATTTATTCAACTTTTATAACACCTTTCAACTAGTTTGTCTTAGTTTTGCGCTGTGTATTTTATTTCCAAAAGGCTATTCTTGTTTTTAAAGGAAATGTAAACTGGGTAGAAATTCTGTGATAGTCAGCAGCTGTTTGTATTTATTAGGATTACATTTCACATGAAGAAAAATAGTTGCAAAGGATTACTGTTATAGTTTACTGAGTACATTCTACAGAGTATTTTAAATTGAGGGTGCAAAAATGATTTATAGCAGAGGATGGTTTCGATCCATCGACCTCTGGGTTATGGGCCCAGCACGCTTCCGCTGCGCCACTCTGCTACAGTATCAAATTTCCTACTTTCATTGTATATATGTTTTATGTAAGTAGCGCGCCCCCACTGTTCGAAAATATATATATTTTTTTTTCACATGGTAGTGCATCGTAGCCTATGCCTACGGTCTCACCACAGAAAGAGCAAGGTGTAAGATGTTACGCCGGATGTATACATTTGAAGCTTCTGGTTGGACTTTCCACTCCACACCAAATATGTTGAGGAGAGGAAGCCCAGTGGCCGGCAGTGGGAGAGTCTGGAGGAAGATGTTACTGGGCCGAGATTCTGCTGATTATCTCCTCGAAGAAAATCCCGATCTCAATAATCTGTTGTCAATACACTTTTCAATTAGTTTGTATATTTATATTCCAATACTATCCTATTCTTGTTTTTTAAAGGAAATGTATATTAGGTAGGTATTAGGTATTCTATGACAGTCAACAGCTGTTTGTATTTATTAGGATTACATTTGACATAAAGACAAATAGTTGAAAACTATTATTGATATATTCTACTGAATACGTTCTATATATTATTTTAAATGTTCGACGGCAAAAATAGCTCTTAGCAGAGGATGGTTTCGATCCATCGACCTCTGGGTTATGGGCCCAGCACGCTTCCGCTGCGCCACTCTGCTGTAGCAGCATTATAGACATTTAAAATGTATATAGCTTTTCTGTATGTTGCGCGCCCCTATTGGTCGAAAATGTTTTGACATGCTCGTGCCTATTGCTTGCTCTTTGGGGTTTTAGGTTGGGTTTCTGTATAAGTATTTTGTGACATCTGATGTAAAAAGGGCTTTATAAATACGTTTTATTTGATTGATCCTTGGGACGTCCCT
The DNA here is from genome assembly GCA_023634145.1 of Thymallus thymallus. NCBI lineage: Eukaryota > Metazoa > Chordata > Actinopteri > Salmoniformes > Salmonidae > Thymallus > Thymallus thymallus. The sequence continues at coordinate 35,634,628 of CM042403.1, read as the reverse complement.
ACCCGAAACCTTACCCTAAAATTAAACATTTTAAACGTCAACTTTAATATAGTAGGGAAGTCCCAATGATTCTAGATAGCACGGACTACGCCTACAGTCGCACCATAGATAGAACAAGAAGCCAGCTGTTTCACCGGATATATACATCTGAAGCATTCGGTTGGTATTTCCACCCCCACCAAATATGGTGAGGAGAGGAATCTCAGTGGCCGGTTTGTGCCGAAAATCTCCCCCCCCCCTGACATTACATCTGTCTTTGTCTCTCTCTCTCTCTCTCTCTCTCTGTCTTTGTCTCTCCCTCCCTCCCTCTCTCTTCCTCAGGAGGCTCATGTGTTCCTCAGTGCAGGTTCTAAAGAGGAGATTACAGAGGAGCGGTTCCTGGAATTTGTCAATAAAACCAGCCAGCAGAAGACAATCCAGAGATTAAGAGAGAGAGGAGACTGTTGTGAGACTGAGCAGCTGTGCAGTTCTTAACTTAAAACCCCTTGAAGCCCATGGCGACCACCTAAACCATTTTGATATCAAATTTTCTTTGTGACCCCACCATGTAAAAAAAAAGTGATGTAATCAACGGCCAATATTAACCTTTTTAATTTGGGCTATGACAGTCTATTACAAATCAGTCTGACAGTATTCGGACTTTTTTTACAGTATTTTAATCTGAAGACGGTATGGTCTGAAGTGACTGAAATGCAACAGAAAGGTATTGGGAGGTTCAGAAGATCATCAGGCCAATAATGTTGTATGATCTTCTGTTTCCCCCAGTCTGATTTAGTGCCTGGTAGTGTCCACTCGGTTCTAATGGCTTGTGGATATAGTAAAGGGAAACAATACATACTGTATACGTACGTGTTCCTGAGAGTCTTTATCTTTCAGTGATGTGGTCATAATCTATAGTATCTTAAACCATTAAAAAAATATAGCCACATTTGTATGAAGAAAACAGAAACCGCTCTGTTTATTACAACCACCGGAGGCTACTGATGTAACCCCAGTTCTATGAACCAAGAGCACATTTTTCATTTTCAAAGCAGACGACCCCTAGTTTGGGAAATTCTCACCTAATCTGATGTTGCTCTAAAATAAATTCCCTCTGACCATATAAACACATAAGAAAGAAACAACAGCTTTGTTAGTTCCTCTGTCTTCTTCAACAGAGTACCAAGTACAAGCGGACAATGGCTGCTGCCGAGATCCGGAGGGTGAACAGAGATTCCTTCTGGGCAGAGGTGAGTAGGCTGGGGCCTGGTCTTAAAATAACCTCTGTCACCTAAGCGAACCCCCAGGACACTTGTGAGAATTTGAAAGTATTTGATAAGCAATGTAAGCCTATCTGAGGTTTATTAGTATAACATTGCTGTGTCTATCCTGTCCATTTACAGGCGTTAGGGACTAGAGTTAGATGGAAGCCAGACTCTTTGACCCTTTTTTCAATCCCTCTCTCACCCACAGAGAGAGGAGGAGGAGGAGGAGGAGGAGGAGAGGAGAGAGGAGGAGCGGAGAAGGGCAGCAGAGGAGAGGAGGCGCAGGGAGAGGAGGGATGCAGAAGAGAGGGAGAGGAGGATGAAGGAGAAAGAGGGAAGGATACAGGAGCAGAGGTCAGCCATGCAATACACACATGAACATTCACACATTTATACACATTCATTTCACTAATTTATCATTTGTTCTCCCTTTTTCTCACTCTCGGGAAGCTGCAAGCCCAGATTGAAGCAGACACTCGCAAACAAGAAAAACTAAAATGGGTACGTGTGTGTGTGTGTGTGTGTGTGTGTTAGTGATGCATGGGTTGACTCATAACCCGCAGTCCCACGGTTATATCCACGAGGCGGGTGGGTTTAGGGCCATGTATTGTGTGGATGAAGGGCAGGTAGGTGGCGGGCAGGTTGAATAAAGATTTTAAAAAATGCATAAAAAATCCATAAAACGATAGTATTTGTGTAATTCATATATATAGGCTACATTGAGGTTTTTCTTTCATTCTTTTGATCTGGCGTTAGTAGGTAAGCCTAAGCTTCAGGGCCTATCTGCACGTGCGTCAAATACACGCCAATTGCCAAATGCTTTTGTGAACTTGGGCAGAAAAAGTTGACGTCGATCCATTGAGGCAAGAAGGACAATGTCAGAGTTTAATTCAATAAGAGAAAAGCTGTGAAATATAGAGTTGGAAATAAAGAGAAGGGAGGGCCTGAACAGTAGCCTAATGTTTGGGAGATATGTTCTGTGTGAGGTGCTATACAAATTGTACAGCCACAAGACGGACTGGCACGTCAGGGGAACTTTACTGTTCAGATAGGTTAAATGGAATTGTAACTGAAATCTGGACACTGACTGTAGGTCTACAACCTCTCACATAACCTAATATATAATATGAACTCCTGCAGAATTAAGCAGTTGTTGCAGTAAAATGACATACCAATGTACATTTTGATTCGGGGAACAGAATTTGAGAAATATTTATTTATTTCAGCATCTTGAGAGAATAAATGCGTGGTTAGGGACCTGTAAAGGTGCTATCTTTATCATCAAGATAAAAGCTGATAGTATTTCAACAACATTAAATACGCATACAACCCGAACTGAAATCTTATCTCAAACACGTTGGGTCATTTTCACAGCTTTTACTTCCCTTAAAACAGTCAAACTGATGTCAAAGAGGGCAAAATGATAGCATTTTTTTTATAGCATTTTCTCCCCAATCCCTAAATTATTTGCTGCATGTATTTAATTATAGACAAGTTGACTAGCAAATAGCCTACTAAAACGTTGGGAATTATAAGCAGAAAGAAATAATTGTTACGGCATCTCTGACTGTACAGCGTATTTTCTATATTTGCGGGTTAGGGTTGGGTGCGGGCCTCAGATTTTCACTTTAGCCATTGTGGGCGGGTGCGGGTGAACAAACAGCTGACCCACGCATCACTAGTATGTTTGTGTGTGTGTACGCGTGTGTCTGCGTGTCTGCCTGTTTGCCTGTCTTATGTATTACATCCCCACATAGATAAAAACAGTTTACTATAGAATACTACAGTACTTACTATATAAAGCTGTAGTAAACTGTAGTATACTGTAGAATACTATACTACACACTGTAGTATTCATTGATCATGTGCAGTACCTAGTATAGACTTTGGTAGTACACTGTAGAATACTATAGTAAATACTACAGACCATACATTGTGTTCCCTACAGGTTATAGAAAAGAGCAGAAGCTCTGAACTCTTCATTCAGACCCCAGTCCTACCTACCAACAGGTTATGGAAAATGTGTTATTTATGTATTTATACAGTAGCTATCCTCAAGGAGAAAGCCCACCACTTCTATGTCAAATATTATAAAACCAAAACACTTTTAGTAAATACTACAGTAATGTCCGTAAAAACACTACAGTAAATACTGCAGTATACTACAGTCTGCAAAAATACTACAGTAATTACTATAGTATATAATACTCATTTTTTTACTACAGTATTTATACTATAGTAATCTGTAAATACCATAGTTACAGAAAATACTATAGCAAAGCCTGCAAAAACATTTCAGTGAATACTATACACTACAGTATTTTTTTCATGTGGGTCTCCACCATGTCCAGGGGCAGAAGCGGAGGGAGCATGAGCACATTGATTCTGTACCGAGAATAGCTGTGAGTACTACTTCCCTATTTTGTAACGTCAAGCTACTCAAATACTGGCTTTTTACCTACCCACGATTACACCCTTATTATTAGATTAAAGAATATTTATTATCTCTAGAAAACTTTTGGATTCACTATCAGATTAATTTGGCCAGTTGGCAGACGACTGTTTAACTCAGGGGCGTAGCCTTCACTGGGGACGTGGGGTCATGTCCCCCCCCAGGTCATCATTGCAATGTGATACAAAACAAGGCAACGTTGTGCTTTAGGACCATGCAGACGACTCCGAGCGGTCGAGGTAGCCTGTTTGGAGTGTTTATCCGACTGGATAAAAAAATAATAATAATAATAATTATGTCCCCACCCACTTCTATAACCAAAGTTGCACCCCTGTTTTAACTAATGGTTCTTAATGACAGACTGTATCTAGCTATAACCATAGAAATGCACTGCAATATAGCATGTTTGGTATAATACCCTATTTCCCCTGCAGAAGGCAGCAGTGCTCATGTCTCAACACTGCAAACCCTTGGGAGGTTTTTAAGCACTTGACCTACTCCTTTGATTCTGCCTCACCCTCCACAGAATCCCCACTCACAGGTGTGTGTGTGTGTGTGTGTGTGTGTGTGTGTGTGTGGATGTGTTTAACTATACTTGTGGGGACCGGAAGTCCCCATAGGAATAGTAGACAAACAAACATGTGACCAACTGGGGACATTTTGTTAGTCCCCATAAGGTCTAATGCTATTTCTAGGGGGTTTAAGGTTAGGGTTAGGAGCTAGGGTTAGTTTTAGGATAAGGGTTAGGAGCTAGGGTTAGGAGCTAGGGTTAGGTTTAGGGTTTCAGGTTAGGTTAGGTTTTGGGGTTAAGGTTACGCTTAGGTTTAGGTTTAGGGGTTATGGAAAATATGATTTTTAATGGGACTGAATTGTGTGTCCCCACAAGGTTAGTTATACAAAACTGTGTGTGTGTGTGTGTGTGTGTGAGAGAGAGAGAGCAGGAGGGAGGGAGGGATTTTATTGATATCAACTATATGCTGTCATGGAATATGCATACTAGACTGTATTGCCATTTCCAGCCATATTCCTTCCATCTTCTTTGTTTGTATCCGCGATTAGAAGTTCATGTTATTTTCATGCAAATGTCTTCCACCTGACATTTATATTTCTGTATTCTCCATTCTTTACATAGCGAGGCCTACAGTCAGACGAACCCTTTCATGTTTGGGAAGTCAGAACCCTCCACTCCTCCACAGCCAAAAAATGGTCTCTCCCTTCACCCAGACACCCACTCTCCCCTGTAGTCCAATAATGGTTTCTCCCAGATCTCCTTCCAAATCCGATTCTATACATCCCCAACAACCATCTCAAATCAAATTGTATTGGTCGCATACACGTGTTTAGCAGATGTTATTGTGGGTTTAGCGAAATCCTGTGTCGAGCCTAACACTCCCTTCTCCATGTCCCCTCAGGCCCCTTTCCCCTCCCCTAACCCTGTTCTTCACCCATCCATGGACCCCCTCGGTTACACCCCGGACCCTCTCTCTCTCCCAGGCCAGCCTGCCCCCCTCTAGGCCACTGCCTGCGCTGCCTGAGACCCCATGCAGACTGAGAGACCTGGAGACAGAGCTGGCAGAGGAGGAGGAGGAGAGGGGAGGAATTCAAGTGGTATTTGAGGAAAGAGAAGAAGAGGAGGAGACAGAGGAAGAGGTACTAGAGGAGAGGGATGTGTGGTGAAAGAGGAGAGATGAGGATGTGGGGATGGAGTAGAAGAGGAGGAGGAGGATGATGTGATTGAGAAGGATAGTAAGACTACTGAGGAAGAGGAGGAGAGTGTGAGCGTGAGCGAAGCAGAGGATATAGATGAGAGGAAGAAGCAGACACAAAAGCCTCAGCCATCGAGTTAGAACCTTCCTGAACCTTCCTTCATCCACACAGCTTTAGAGGAGAAAGACTACTCTACCCAGATCCCCTCAGACCTTCACCCAGCCTCCTCTCCTTCTGATCCAATCTTAGAGGAGAGTCTGTCTGCTCTGGGCTCTCAATGTCTACTATAGAGACCCCATCTATTAGTCCAATGAGTCAATCCATAGACAGTCAGTCTATCGAGCACTGCATTGTCACCAACCCCCATGAAGCTTGAAGACGACCCAGGTGGAGGTGGAGGAAGAGGAGCCAGCCAATAAGATAGTCACAGATGAGGAATGGCTTAAACCTGAATTTCATCCATCCAATGGGTCGAGGGATAATGGAGTATGTGTGAAACTGAATGGCTCAGGTACAGAAACCATCATAAAACACAGTTAAACCATGAAACACATTTTAAACTAAAAGTATGGTTTAGTTGTCAATGTTGACACTAAAATGATCAAAATCACATCAAAATGTACCTCACAATATAACCTCTTTACCCCACTGAAGAAGATCAGGACCCAAAATGGCCATCTATCACTTTTATGAATGATAGAGGAAGACTTCCTCACCGTGACTCAGGTAGAGAGGAAAGCAGTGAACGAGTGGAGGTAACACACACACACACACACACACACACACACACACACACACACACACACACACACACACACACACACACAGGAGGTTGGTGGCACCTTAATTGGGGAGGACGAGCTCGTGGTAATGGCTGGAGTGGAGCAAGTGGAATGGTTTCAAATACATCCAACACATGGTTTCCATGGTTTTCATGTGTTTAATGCCATTCCATTCACGCTGTTCAGCCGTTAAGCGCATGCTTTAGCATGACGCAACAGTGCCACGGTTCGTCTGTTGGCATCCTGCCTGGTTGATTGCCCTAGACTAAGGATCATAGTTGGATATCTGATTTTGGCTTGGGTGCCTGTTCTTGTACAACTAGTATCAACCAGGTTAAAGCTACCATGAGCCCACAAGGCGTAGTGATACGGTACACCTGAGACAGTCAGTAGAAGACAAACTGGTTTAGCACTATAACTGATATTTTGTCAGTGTTGCATTGAAAACAATGGTACTATAAGCTTTTTTTTTTACCTCTGGTTTATAGGCTGTCTGCACCTAGGAACAAACAACATGGGGCTGAATAATATGATCTCTTATCCCTTCCTCCATTTCTGTTTTCTGTCCTTACCACTCTTTTCATCCCTTTCTCAACTCAAATACAGGCAAATATATTGAAAGAAGTCACCATGACCTAGTGAGGTTTACACAGTTATCACCTTCACGCCAGGGTTAGCCTACACGAAACACAGCCCTTATTTAAAGTGTTTCTAAATCCTCTATGGGAAAAATGAATGGTGGAAAAACTATTGGAACCATCCTTGTTTGACCGCTAGGTTTTATGGGTATTGTGACTCATGCTGTGGTACTCTATGGCAGGGTTCCCTAACTGGTAAATCTAGTTGATGATCCCTGCTTTATGGGGTCTGTTCGAATAGACTAAAAAAACATGTCATGCTAGCTCCATCCTGGTAGCACAGTGGACTAATTCCCTGGCTAGAAAACAGAAGATCATAGGTTTGAATCTCTTTTTTTTTTTTTTTAACTAGGCAAGTCAGTTAAGAACAAATTACAAAAATGCCTTGCAGAACTACAGATTTTTATCTTGTCAGCTCAGGGGTTCAATCCATCAACCTTTCAGTTACGGGCTCAATGCTCAAACCACTCGGCTACCTGCCGCCCAATCATAACATGCCACAATGAAAAAAGTATTTGCATGATTAATGCCTAACCAAATTAATTTCCAAGTGTCCTATCTGTGGTAGGAGTTCAAAACAGTTAACCCAAACTAAGCTAGAAGTGTTATTAAAAGTGTTATTGAAACATTCAGTGATAGTTTTAAGGAAGTTATAACAAAAATTCTAAATTACCAATAATTTCTGTTCTCAGAACGTTAATAAAACCTCCCAGGAAACCTTCGGAGAACCATAGTAAAACGTTCTCAGAACCTCCCTGCAACATAAAAAATGACCAATCCCAGAACAGTTGAAATGTTTACTTCTATTCATAGAACATTTAAAAACATTCAGTTTCACCAGTCAGGAAACTATGGCTTCGTTCGCAGAACCAATGGGAAACCAAAAACATACATTCCTACATCTTCCAAGGACCCAAACGTGCTAGCTGTGTTGTTTAATCATATTAAATCCACAGTAGCCAAGTCTCCCATTTCTCAAGAGTTAGCATTTTAGAAATGTCAAGGAAAACAGAAAAATAGCACACTGAACGGTAAATGCAGAGGATGAGGAATAATTCAGAAATAAATTACTATTATAGTTGGCGAAGATGATTAAGGAGGAGTGCTTGTGGTTGGTCTCAGGGCCGGATTAATGCAGGGGCTTACCGGGGCTGAAGCCCCTGGGCCCAGACCCGTATGAGGGCCCAAGAGGCAGCAAAAAAAACAAGTAAAAAATACAATTATTAAGGAAATATATACTGTATATTCTATATACACAGTATATCACTGCAACCGTCAACCACAGAAGGACTAACAAGTCCACTCTCAATGAGTGTAGACAGCCTGCTGCTGTCACTCTGCTAATCATCAGATGGGGGGAGGAGCCCTCTCTCAATGTTCAAAATACACCAGAGCATAATTAAGCCACAGAGGATCAATAGTTTATATAAAAAAAAACGGTGGATTTGGTTTCACAAATACATATAGGTATCTGACAAAAGTAAGGAAACACAAAGTGTCTTAAAAGGGTGTACTTTGTATCCCTTGTTTACTCAAGTGTTTCCTTTATTTTGGCAGTTACAGGTATGCCTACAATCAGGAAGGCTGCAGTTTGGGCAGCACGCCCAGCAAATACAGGCTACAGCTTGTCGATGGTCCCCAGTGGGGGTGATGAGAGTAGCGTGGTAGGAGGGTCTGAAAAGAGTAGTAGAATGGTCCCACTTAAATTCACTTTCAAAGACACTTTACTTAGGACAGCTAATCAGCCGTACCAGTGTTTAAACCACTTTAAACACGCAGCTACAGTTATGCGTCTTTCTGGTCTAAATGTTAATTTCTTTACCAATCCTTTCATGCAATCTGGTCGAAAGGGGCGGTTCCGTCAGGATGACACGCTCTCTGACCTCACTCTGGGCATGACTGCTTACTGTGCAAAGTTTATGTGAAACAATTATCTCTTATGGCTCCTAAAATCACATCCCTATCTTAACAAAAATACTTTAATCATTTTTCATATTACATGCACAACTTATTGGATGGACATTTCATACATGTAGTGGGTATACTTTCAAAGATACAGTATTTCCTTTATAAAATTTTTAATGACATCACAAAATAATAACCCAATTGACATTAGTGTTCTATAGACCGCCACTGACCATTCCCCACGTTCTATGTTAGAAATATTGTTCCAGTATTCGCTTTTAAACGTGTCTGTTCTTGAATTACGACCGGGTGTGAGGTGTCAACCCCCCACCAAACCTGATCTGACCAATTTGGATCATCACATAACAGTCATGACATCACCCATTCAAAAGACAGACAGAAGTCTGTTGAATTCCCAATGTGTCATCACTATGCTTCCAACCATCTAAAAGCACATCCAAATTCCAATGGAAAAACAATGTCAGACATTTGGTTTAGGTGTCATCTAATTGTATTATCACTGCTCTTTCAACCGTTTAAAAGGACAACAAAGTTCAAATGGGAGATAGCTATTTACTGTATTACAAAAGTATTATTGATTTGTGTTTGGTTGACAATAGAACCAAATATCAACATTTAAATTATATATAATGTTTGGATAGTTTCATCTGAGCCACTGGCTTAATCCAATTATATTATTTTTGGTTTAGTTGGAGACGTGAATCCAAAATCTAATTTGTTAAAAGGCTATTTACTGTATTGCAAAATTGTAATTGAATTGTGTTTGGTTGTCAACGCAACCAAATATCAACATTTTAAGGAGATGTATATGGAGATGTATATTTTGTGCCACTGACTTAGTCTGGCTTTAAATCCAGTTTGTCTACAGATGTATAATTCAACGTCAGCACAAGAATTGTTCGTCGGAGCTTCATGAAATGGGTTTCCATGGCCGAACAGCCGCACACAAGCCTAAGATCACCATGCGCAATGCCAAGTTTCGGCTGGAGTGGTGTAAACACGTTCTCTGGAGTGATGATCTGTCGCTTCACCATCTGTCAGTCCGACGGACAAATCTGGGTTTGGTGGATGTCAGGAGAATGCTACCTGCCCGAATGCATAGTGCCAACTGTAACATTTGGTGGAGGAGGAATAATGGTCTGGTTCTGTTCTTCAGTGTTCAGGCCCCTTAGTTCCAGTGAAGGGAAATCTGAACGCTACAGCATACAATGACATTCTAGACAATTCTGTGCTCCAATCTTTGTGGCAACAGTTTTGGGAAGGCCCTTTGCTGTTTCAGCATGCCAATGCCCCCGTGCACAAAGCGAGGTATATACAGAAATGGTTTCGGTGTGGAAGAACTTGACTGGCCTGCACAGAACCCTGACCTTAAACCCATCGACCACCTTCGGGATTAATTGGATCGACGACTGCGAGCCCGAGCCAGGCCTAATCACCCAACATCAGTGCTCAACTTCACTAATGCTTGTGGCTGAATGGAAGCAAGTCCCCGCAGCAATGTTCCAACATCTAGTGGAAAGCCTTCCCAGAAGAGTGGAGGCTGTTATAGCAGCAAAGGGGAGACCAACTCCATATTAATGCCCATGATTTTGGAATGAGATGTTTGACGAGCAGGTCTCCACATACTTTTGGTCATGTAGTGTACGTCCCTCAAAGATGTCTACATTTCACCATCTACAACACAGGAGACCGGCATTGACAAAAAACTATTATTTAACAAGAAATACGTACGCATGAGTGAATGGCTGTCATTACCAATGATGAACAAAACACCTTTTCTCAGCAATTTCTTCCATATTCTGGGTAATTATGTGGACTATTCTGATGCCAAGCCTTTGGCACTCTGCCACAAGCAGGTTGGACTGGTCCGACTTCCAACTCCAAGCAGGAAGAACTCTGGGTATACACCTGCCTGAGAACGTTGGACTGAAATGTTATTCAGGTGCACATAACAGGTGTGTTTTGGTATATGTGTGTGACAGGGAGAGGTGTCAATACCGTCTTGACTGTGGAGAGTGGGAGGAGACATACAGAGACAGGAGCTGAGTCTGTATTGTAGCTACATCTCTGGAGATATAAACCCTGATCTATAGAGCCTGTGGATACGCTATAGCCTGTTGTGGTGGCCTATCCATCTCCATTCTGTCTCTGAAATCACAGGTGAGCAGCACCACTAAATACTTGTGTTACTTTCTTACAGCTTGGTTGATGGTTCTGATATCATCTTGGTTTCTTCCCAATCCATAAATCTCATAGGTGATTAGAGGCACTGATGTGGTCAAATCTTGGAGCCACTAATACTACTCTTGGTACTGATGGTATTTCCTATCAAATGTATATACGCCATATTCTTGTTTGATTTAGAGTAAAATTGTCATTAAATGTCATACAATTATTCAATACAGGGGATAAAAAGGATATGGAATTCAATTTGGATTCACTAGTACAGTGAAATGCCTTTCTTGATTGCTCTTTACCAACAATTCAGTAGTACATATTAGTAGTACGTATTAGTAGTACAAAAAATCTATAAAAAAGTAATGTACATCAAAAACGAACAATAACTAGAAATAATAAAAATATGAGAAAGTAAGTAAGCTATATACAGGGTCAGTGCCAATACCATGTTTACAATGTGCAGGGATACTGTAGTGGTAGGGTTAGATATGTACAAGGTCAGTACCAATACCATGTTTACAATGTGCAGGGATACTGTAGTGGTAGGGTTAGATATGTACAAGGTCAGTACCAATACCATGTTTACAATGTGCAGGGATACTGTAGTGGTAGGGTTAGATATGTACAAGGTCAGTACCAATACCATGTTTAAATGTGCAGGGATACTGTAGTGGTAGGGTTAGATATGTACAAGGTCAGTACCAATACCATGTTTACAATGTGCAGGGATACTGTAGTGGTAGGGTTAGATATGTACAGGGGTAACGTGACTAGGCATCAGGATATATTATTAACAGAGTAACAGCAGTGTATATGATGACTGTATGTGCATGTGCGTGTGTAGAGTCAGTATAAATGTGTGTTTGTGTGTGTGTGTGTGTGTGTGTGTGTGTGTGTGTGTGTGTGTGTGTGTGTGTGTGTGTGTGTGTGTGTGTGTGTGTGTGTGTGTGTGTGTGTGTGTGCGTGTGTGTGTGTGTGTGTGTGTGTGTGTGTGTGAGTGTGTAGAGTGAGTGTGTAGAGTGAGTGTGTCAGTGTGAATGTGTAGAGTGAGTGTGTAGAGTGAGTGTGTAGAGTGAGTGTGTAGAGTGAGCATAAAGTCAGTGCAAAAATACAAAGATAATAGAAGGGTTACTATATATTGTCCAAGGAGCCATTTTGTTATCTTGGGAATAGAAGCTGTTCAGGAGCTTTTTGGTGTCAGACTTGATGCTCCGGTACTGCTTGCTGTGCGGAAGGAAAGAGAACATTCTATGGCTTGGGGGGCTGGAGTCTTTAACAATTTTCCAGGCCTTTCACACCGCCTGATAAAGATGTCCTGGATGGCAGGGAGCTCAGCCCCCGTGATGTACTGGGCTGTCCGCACCACCCTCTATATTGCCATGCGATCAAGAGCGGGACAGTTGTCATACCAAGCAGTGATGCAGCCAGTCAAGATGCTCTCAATGGTGCAGCTGTAGAACTTTTTGAGGATTTGAGGGCCCATGACAAATATTTTCAACCTCCACAACAACGATGTAGACGGGGGCGTGCTCTCCCCTCTTTCTGCTATAGTCTACGATCAGCTCCTTGGTCTTACTGACGTTGAGGGAGAGGTTGTTGTCCTGGCACCACCTCCTAAGCCTGTCACGAAGTCCAGGATCCAGTTGCAGAGGGAGGTGTTCTGTCCCAGGGTCCCAAGCTTGGTGAAAGGTTTTGAAATAATGTGATTAATTGCTGTGCCAATACCACATTGAATTGCCCGAAGCTATAGAAGTACTCGTGGAAATCCCAGACCTAGGGAAACAGCAATGTGCAAACAGAACAGTGTAAGCTGGAACAGAGGCAAGCCGTCTGCTTAGGGAGGCTACTATTCAGGGCCGGCTCCAGGCATAAGCGACACAATTTCTGCTCTGACCACCAGTGGGCCCACATTGATTAAGTTATTCCCTTTCACTGTCAGAGCTAGAAACACAAGCATTTCACTACACCCGCATTAATATCTGCTAAACATGTGTATGTGACCAATACAATTTGATTTGATTTGATTTTCACTCACACTTCATTAACATGGCATAAGTATTGGCAAAATGTGTAGAATTGCAGGAAATTAGCTGTAAAACTACAACAACAAAAAATCTCCCTGCCCTATGGCAAAATGAGTAGAACTGCATTACATTTCTTAGAAAATGTATGAACTTATCTCCGCCCCATAGCAAAATGTGTAGAATTGCAGAAAGCTTGCTTTAAAAAGGCAACATTTTATCTACTCCCCATGGCAAAATGTGTAGAATTGCCGTAAATGTACTTTAAAACTTAAATATTTCTTCCTCCGTCAAGAGGGGGGCCAGTAAAATGTTTAGACGCCTCAGAAACCAACCGCTGGTTCAATTCAGCAACACACAGTGAAACTGGACAGTCTGTCATGGTTAACTAAACTTGGCAAGAAACACGGAAAACACATTCACAGTGTGATGACATTGGACACATTTTATTAATTCAATTTTCAGGAAATAATAAAAGAAAAACAAACTTCAATTCACATACGTAAGAAAGACAATGAAAGAGGACCATATCAGAACCTATAAGACAGACAGATCTAGAAGTAGATTCATCAATGCCTGGAACAGCATATGAAAAACATGACAGATACATGAGATACATATTTAAGACACAATATATAGTGCAGAATATGTATCTCAAAAAAAAAAATGTGTAATAAAATGGCACAAAGATGTGTACATGTCTCACAGGATCAAGTGCGAGAGTCTGCCATATTCCGTCTCTGACTCTCCTCCACTCCAATCTCCGAGCTCGGCAGGCACATACATCATTTATCCAATGATATTTTTAGAAGGGTGAAATGTTACACAACATTCAGATGAAAAAGAATTGTGTATAACATCATTATCCATTTAGCAGAATAGGGGATAATGTTGGGTTTATATGTTGCATTTCTATCTGTAATGTTGTGAACGCTTCACCTCACCGAAAGCACCCCTAGTCTATGATTGATCTGTCCTCTCCAAAAGAACACAATACAGAACAGTTAAAAGTATAGGAAACACTGGCTGCATTGATCAAGCCTCTGATCTATGCCGTGACCACAGTCAGCTCAGTAGCATGTTTGCCAGTTCTGACAGCATGCGTGTTAACATTGGTACCAGTGTGACAGGAACAAACACATGGTCATCATCAGTTCTATTTTGGAACACGATTACTATAAATCAACTGTTGGCCATTGAAAACCGGTTGAAATGTGTGCAGTAGTCAAAGTGGTTTAAAATTGTCCGTTCATCAGTCAAACTCATTGTTTGATTTGCAGGCAAGCCTCAGTCAAAAGGTTGTATGTGCACTGTATGTTGTTGATGTGTGAGAGATTATTGAGTAAAAGCATAGCATTTTTTAAACTATGACTGTCATTGATGAATTAACATGATGCTGTTGTCTTCTTCAGTATGTCGTGTAAACATTGTGGTAATGTTGTGCATGTATTGTGTATGTGTTCTCAGGTAGAAAATATGGCCCATGGGGAGAACCAGGATGAGAGACCCTCAGAACAGGAGGAAGAGGTGGGAGAGGTGGGAGAGAAGACCTTCCTCAAAGACCTCCATCTGTACATGAAGAAGAGAGATACACCCATAGAGAAAATACCACACCTGGGCTTCAAACAGAGTGAGTATACTGTACTGTAGAGAAAAATGCATGCTTGCATGCCCACACACATACACAGGCAAGCATGCACACATATACAGTGCATGCACGCGCATACACAGTAATTGTTGAGATCTCTAAGAATGAACGTACAGTTGATATTTTGTTCAATGTTTCTATATTTCTAGTCGATCTGTTCATGATGTACAAGACTGTGGAAAGCTTGGGTGGCTACAACCAGGTAAAATAACATCAATAATTTCTAATATTTATTATGTTTAAGTGAGATTTTTTTTGTGGGCTCTTGGTTTCTGATTAAAATAGGTGTGAGCAATTCATATTTAAAGTCAAACCACAGTTTCAACAGAAAATCATGTTAATTTGTATTGACAGTAAACTATGCTCCTATCACTTAAATAGCACCCATAGCCTTATGTCTGAGCAGGAAATGTTAAATATGTTTCTTTAGTAAACAGAGGTACACCAAACATGTTCGTCAACAATCCATTTCTTTCTCAAGGAAGTTACTGCATAAATTTGCTTAAAGAAACAAACTCAAATGACTGTAGCAGCGGCAGGGAGGTATTACTAGTGTCATATGATAGAGATATGCAGTATGGCTTATAGCACTTTGGTAGCTGCTACTATTACAGGCAGCTAGACTGGCATTCCTATCAAGGTTTTGATGCAACATGATCTCTCCTTGACAAGTTCAAATCAGTATTTATCAAGAGATACAACAACAACTATGAATGATATTGACTGGAGAAATAAGCGTATTAAACTAGTCTGTTTTACATCTGTGCATGTGGTTGGATGGTTTATTATACCTGTTAGGGTGTTGCAAAAACATGTAATGTATGGCATCATCATCTATGTTACATTCAGTATACAATGGTGTTAAAATAATCCTGAATCTTTCCCAGGTGACGGCCCGGCAGATTTGGAAGCAAGTATACAACACCCTGGGAGGAAACCCCAGAAGTACTAGTGCAGCCACCTGCACCCGTAGACACTACGAGAAGTAAGTCAGAGCAAACTTATTATACAGTTGAAGTCGGAAGTTTACATACACCTTAGCCAAATACATTTAAAATCAGTTTTTCACAATTCATGACATTTAATCCTAGTAAAAATTTAAGAATGTGAAATGTCAGAATAATAGTAGAGAGAATTATTCATTTCAGCTTTTATTTCTTTAATCACATTCCCAGTGGGTCAGAAGTTTACATACACTCAATTAGTATTTGGTAGCATTGCCTTTAAATTGTTTAACTTGGGTCAAATGTTTCGGGTAGCCTTCCACAAGCTTCCCACAATAAGTTAAGTGAATTTTGGCCCATTCCTCCTGACAGAACTGGTGTAACTGAGTCAGGTTTGTAGGCCTCCTTGCTCGCACATGCTTTTTCAGTTCGGCCCACAAATATTCTATCGGTTTGAGGTCATTCCAATACCATTCCAATACCTTGACTTTGTTGTCCTTAAGCCATTTTGCCACAACTTTGGAAGTCATTGTCCATTTGGAAGACCCATTTGCGACCAACCTTTAACTTCCTGACTGATGTCTTGAGATGTTGCTTCAATATATCCACATCATTTTCCTTCCTCATGATGCCATCTATTTTGTGGAGTGCACCTGTCCCTCCTGCAGCAAAGCACCCCCACAACATAATGCTGCCACCCCTGTGCTTTACGGTTAGGGTTCTTCGGCTTGCAAGCCTCCCCGTTTTTCCTCCAAACATAACGATGGTCATTATGTGCAGTTGCAAACCGCAGTCTGGCTTTTTTATGGCAGTTTTTGAGCAGTGGCTTCTTCCTTGCTGAGCGGCATTTCAGGTTATGTCGATATAGGACTTGTTTTACTGTGGATATAGATACTTTTGTACCTGGTTCCTCCAGCATCTTCACAAGGTCCTTTGCTGTTGTTCTGGGATTGATTTGCACCAAAGTACGTTAATCTCTAGGAGACAGAACGCGCCTCCTTTCTGAGCGGTATGATGGCTGCGTGGTCCCATGGTGTTAATACTTGCGTACTATTGTTTGTACAGATGAACATGGTACTTTCAGGCGTTTGGAAATTGCTCTCAATGATGAACCAGACTTGTGGAGGTCTACAATTTTTTTCTGAGGTCTTGGCTGATTTCTTTTGATTTTCCCATGATGTTGAGCAAAGAGGCACTAAGTTTGAAGGTAGGCCCTGAAATACATCTACAGGTACACCTCCAATTGACTCAAATTATGTCAATTAGCCTATCAGAAGCTTCTAAAGCCATGACATCATTTTCTGGAATTTTCCAAGCTGTTTAAAGGCACAGTCAATTTAGTAATCTGTCTGTAAACAATTGTTGGAAGGATTACTTGTGTCATGCACAAAGTAGATGTCCTAACCGACTTGACAAAAATATAGTTTGTTAACATGAAATCTGTGGAGTGGTTGAATAATTAGTTTTAATGACTTCAACCTAAGTGTATGTAAACTTCCGACTTCAACTGTACCTGTGTGATTGCGCGTATGGGTGGACGCTTGCATATCTTCGCATGCCTTTGAGGCAGATATTTTGTATAAATAAGTACATAAGCATTATGTACATTATGTGCATGTGTGGTATGTGTAAATTGGCTCAGTCTCTAAAAATGTCCTTTATGTTGCTGTAGGCTGCTTCTGCCGTATGAGTGTCACGTAAGAGGAGAAGACTACATGGAGGTCCTGCCACAGTGCCAGCAGAAGCGTTTACATTACAGTAGGCTCAGTGAGGAGGACGAGTGCCCCAGCACACCTAAGCGTAGCATGACTTACAGACCTCTACAGACACCCCTGCACCAGGTACTGTACACACACTAGCATGTACGCACACACATTTAAATGAATTGACTAACCCATTGTTGTTCTGTTCTCTCAGAACCCCATTAACTTCCTGACAGACTCCAGAGTGAGGATCCTCCCTATGCCTGTGCACTACCGTCAGTACTACCACCACCCCGTCAACCTCGTCCACCCTGATCTGCTCCCCTACGTCCACCCACCTGTGATCCCCAGCAGCCAACCCAGCAGCCTCCCCTCCCCTCAAGGACAGACAGATAGGATCGAGCAGCCTCTGGAGCGCCTGCGCTTCCTGGCCAAACAGTACAAGGATTTCTCAGGCTGGACTGAACCACTCAACCTCAGTCGCAAGAGCACTGGTCTGGAGTCAGGCAGTCACCCTGCTTCATCCTTCGCCCCTCCTCCCTCCAACAAATCCCCAAAGTTCTTGAATACGGCCTCACCTCTGTACCCCGCCAAGGGGCTGGTTAAAGACGAGGGCTGTGAGACGCCGGAGGGGGAGGTGCCCTTGAGGAAAACCTACCCCTTGGCGACCAGAGACGGCTACATCATCGACCTCACTTCCTCCTCCTCTGGTGGTTCCTCCCACAGCCCGATTCCAGCCTCCGGCCCAGGCATGAAGAAAGAGTCCCCCATCCCCTCTTCGCTGCAGAGTCGCAGGGACAGTGACCCCTCCATGGTCCCCAAACCCCAGAAGAGAGAGTACACAGATTGGCCCAGTGGTAGGAGGAGAGTGGAAAGCTCCAAGCACAGTCCGGGGCCTCTCAATTTTAGTCGCGCTCTGCCCAGTACCCCCAGTGGGACAGGGGAAAGGATGGAGATCCAGATCCCGCTGGAGCTGCTCCATGACTGGGTAAAAGGAGGCCTGCTGTGTGGGCCTGCTGGCGCCCGGCCTGGGGATATATCCCTGCAGGGTCCAACCATGGGCCAGACCCCAGGCTCAGAGCCCAGGGAGAGTGAAAGAGCAACAGCCCTGTCTGACACCTCTCCCACCATTGTGACCCATGCTGACCATGTCGTCCACAGCCATCACAAAGAGCAGGACAGGGGTTCTGGGGATCTGAGAGAGAGGAGTCTGAAGAGGCAAAGGAACCTGCCTAGCCCCACCACCACCACCTCCCCTAGTACCAGTCCCCGCCGCCCCATGGCGCCCTACCAGTTCTCCAGCTACAAGCCTCAGCCATCAGGGAGCATCCTCCGTAACCCGGACAGCTGGAACTTGGATCCCCAGGAGGACACCAGGAGGCCCTACCACCCAAAACTCATGCACCCCCAGGATCTATGGGACAGAGCCCAGGCTATCCCCTTAAAGATCCACCCCAGGAGCCAGGCTCTGGAGCAGGATGGTGTAGGCCCCACGTCCTCGGCCTATTGTCCAGACACATCCCTGGGAAGGGTGGAGAACCCTGGGATGGCTCTGATGGTGAACCCCTCATCTCCCTTTCTTGTGCCACTGACACCTGAGGAGTTCATGAAGTTAAAGAGGCTCATCTCAAGTTCCTCGTGAATAGAATGAAACAGCAGGACAACAACTTGTTAATTAATATAATGGAACAGCAGGACAACAACTTGTTAATTAATAGAATGGAACAGCAGGACAACAACTTGTTAATTAATAGAATGGAACAGCAGGACAACAACTTGTTAATTAATAGAATGGAACAGCAGGACAACAACTTGTTAATTAATAGAATGGAACAGCAGGACAACAACTTGTTAATTAATATAAAATATGATGCACTCTGGACGAAAAGCTGTTACATTACTGTTCAAAATCAAGAGACAACTACTTTTTAAGCAGAATATGAATTCAGTCTTTTAATCTTGTGTTTTTATTATTTTAAGCTCGCTAACAATTTATTGAACATGTTTTGTTTTGAACATGAAGTACTATTGAAAAAAATAATGTAGCCTCTTAATAACAGTAAAAAAGCTTTCCCAGTTGACCACCCAGACAGCAAAGGGACATTTTGTTCAGGTGTACTTGTCATTTTGTTAAGAATTGTTGAGAATTGATGTTAAGCCAGTCATTCATTTTTGAGGAGAAACAATTATATAAAAATATAACATATTTTGTTCTGAATGTGAATGTTTTTATACATATTTGTAAATGTCATATTTTCTTATTATTATTACTTTACTACGAGTAATGTTTAATTATTTTAATCCTTTTCAAGTTTACTAATATTTCACATGATAAATATTGACGTTTTTTATTGTTTGATTCCAGAATTGTCTATTATTTCTTCCTAATATTTACATAGTATTGTACAAACATAGCCTAATCTAACACCTATATCAGCTCATTATGCATAGTCAAACCTTAAGCAAGGTAGAACTTCAAAACGATCAGCAAGAATGTATTGTTTGTAGTTGGAACACAAATATGAGACACCAGGCAGTGTCAGTGTGAAACCCCATGCCAACTATATTCCTTATATATAACATGTTGATGTGTGTACTACAGCACCGTTCAGTTGACCTTGGACCAGAGCTTGTTTTGCCAGATTTTACAGGAAATGCCAAATTGCATTGCAGACACCCACTGAAGCAATAGCTATCTCAGAAGAATAAGCCTTTAACAGGCTGATATAGCCATAAACACAAGTTACCCCTGGCTGAAGAGGGAGAGAATCAAGAAAGAATAGTCCTGAAATAAGAACACAAGTCAGCTGACACTCATAAGACAGAAGCAATCATCTTGTAATTAATCAATCTTTCTCCAGTTTGATGTGGTTTGTCTGACATAGCATATTTTATTTTACCACATAGCGAGGCATTGCTCAAATCCAATCAAAGTTTATTCGTTGCGTACACAGTTTAGCAGATGTTATAGCGGGTGCAGAGAAGGGATTGTTACTAGGGGCTCGCAGTGGCGCAGCGGTCTAAGGCACCGCATCTTAGTACAGGAGGTGTCACTGCAAACCCTGGTTCGATCCCGGGCTGTATCACATCTGGCTGTGATCCAGTGTCATCTGGGTTAGGGGAGGCCGGGGTAGGCTGTCACTGTAAATAAGTATTTGTTCTTAACTGACTTGCCTAGTTAAATAAAGGTTACATTAATAATACTAGCTCCTAACAATGCAGCAAAATGTAAAACAAGTATGCACTTTACTTTTTTTTTTTATCCCTTTTTCTCCCCAATTGGTAGTTACAGTCTTGTCCCATCGATGCAACTCTATTAGGCCATCCTCCGAAACACGACCCCGCCAGCCGCACTGCTTCTTGACACAATGCACGCCTAACCCGGAAGTCAGCCGCACCAATGTGTAGGAGGAAACACTGTACACATGGCGACCGTGTCAGCGTGCATGCACCCAGCCTGCCACAGGAGTCCCTAGAGCACGATGGGACAAGGACATCCCAGCCGGCCAAACCGGCTGGGATGTCCTAACCAGGGATTCCCCTAACCAGGTCGATGCTGGGCCAATTGTGCATCACCTCATGGGTCTCCCGGTCGCGGTAGTGATGCAGCTAGCACTTGTAAGGCAACAAAATAGGAAAAATGCTAAGGGGGGTGAATACTTTCCAAGCCACTGTACCATGAATGCGATCTCCGAGAACTTCAGGAAAATTGCCTTTAAAAAGGCACATTGTGGACAGTGCAATGCACTTGTCTACAATCCCAGCCTTTGATTTGATTGCATGCCTACCTTCCCTGTTGTTTGGCAGGCAATGATGCTAATGCTAAGGTGTGGGTGATTTGTGTTGTTCGAGTGAACATCTAGAATGGTTTGCAGATGCTTTCATGCAGAACCAGTTAACTACTGGGAGTTACATAACTTAACAACTACCATAATCCCATCTATCTTGTTTATTGAATAGTTCAACAGTGGCATGTCGTCCAATGACAGCATTTCCAATAACAATAATTATCTGTTCCGAGCTTTGATAGGAAGGTACATATAATTATTGTTTTGCAACACTATGAAACTCTCAGTTGCACCAACTAACCAAATAAAATACCTGGTCATAAAACGTATCGTATGTATTAGTTGAAATATTTGTGGCACTGCAGCATCAACCTGACACTCCAGCGGTCACTGTTTCATAAAACCTAGTAGTTGCTTTACCAGTCGCACTGGTTAGTAATACCATTTGGGGGTTATATTACAAAAGATGAAAACTGACAAAGCACTATGCCAAGAAGTAACTCAACTCTGTTGTGAGATTTGTTGAGGATATTTGCAAAACCCCAGTTAAACAAGGAAAGACACAGCCACTTGTTGTGTTTGAAGACAAACAGTATGTATCATCATCAGATGTTAAAACACCATTAGCAAACAACTTTAACTTCTCAAGAAACACACACACACTCAGGACTGAGTCATCTGTTATCAATTCACATGAACGTTCAAGTTTCTCCCTCAACAAGTAAACTGACAATGCACACAATTCCAGGAAGTTTCTTGGGGATTTCCCAAGTATTTCCAATTCACTATGCCAGGAAGTAAGTCAACACTGTTGAGATTTGTTGAGGATACAGTATTTGCAAAACCCCAGTTAAACAAGGAAAGACACTGCCACTTGTTGTGTTCGAAGACAAACAGCTTCACAATCTCCTTCATATACTGTATGTATCATCACATGTTAAAACACCATTAGCAAACAATAGTTCTGGAGTGACAACAATCATGACCAGAAAACATACAAATAAAGGGTTTTAGGTTTTTATTGGTATCCTAATGTTTGAGATACATGCTTCGCATTCCAATCCTTATATTTTCTTATTTTCAAATCCATTTATTCAATGCTTCTGAGAACAATCTTGTAAAGCAGATGCGCATTTTATAATTACAATTTAAAACTTGTTAACACCTGACATTAATGACTGACATTCAGTGGTCAATTTAAGCTTTACGTGCGTAGTTGTGCACACGCGGACGACTGCTTGGGTGGAGTCAGATTCCTTACTGACATAAACACCTTAATCCCTCAAGGAAGTATAGGCACATACCATCGTCATCATAGCCAGTAAGTCTGACTGAAAAATACAGCACACTGGCACCACAGATCTGAACACACTCCTTTGACTGCTTGAAGACAGACATGTTAATCGTCAATTGCATATGTCTACCCATATATTAATCATGCTGTCATATCAAGGTGCATCGGTTATTTTCTTTAGGAATGTAGTGAAGTAAAAGTTGTCAAAAATATAATTAGTGAAGTAAAGTACAGAAAGTACCAAAAAAACTACTTAAGTAGTACTTTAAAGTGTATTTACTTAAGTACTTTACACAACTGGATGTGGCTATGAGAAGTGTGCAAAGGCCAGACAGAAGAGATTGCGCAAAAGAAATCTAAATGTTGACAGAGGAGTGAGGGTAAATTCTCTATGCAATTTGTTTCACTTTTGGAGGTTCTGCTGGATAATTTAGCACGCTGCTCAGCTAGCTAAGTCGCTAGCTAGCTAACGTTTGCTAGCACCTCTGTCCTACCTAGCTAGCTAGGAAACGTTAGATAGCTGGCTAGCTTGCTAGCATTAGGTAAAACCTAAAACTTATTTTTGAATATAGAAATTCTGCTAGACGATTTAAAAATATATATATACTATTTCACCTTTATTTAACCAGGTAGGCCAGTTGAGAACAAGTTCTCATTTACAACTGTGACCTGGCCAAGAAAGGCTTTTATAACAATACTGTTATACCACAGAGAAGAACTACTGGCCAACTGATTAATCTAGCTGAATGTGTACTTTTATAACAATGCTGTTATACCACAGAGAAGAACTACAGGCCAACTGATTAATCTAGCTGAACATTCCAAAAGAGGACCTGTGTTGGGGACCTTGCAGAGTACAGTAGGCTACAGGTACATGCTTTGTCACAATAGCAGGTGCAGTTCTCATCTGCAGGTGGCTGCATATCAAAATAAAATTATCGGTAAGAAACAATATAACCAAAAGAAGGGTAAACGTTGCGGTCTTAAATTAAATCACTCAATCACTTAATATCCTAGACTAAAATACGGCGTGCATTAAGAGACTCTCATTGGCATGATTAGATACTATATACTAAAGTATCAAAAGATTTTGATTTATTATGACAGGATTATGTTTTATAAGGTCATATGATGAAAAAAACCGGCACTCCCTAATTATTTTTAGTAGCACCCTCAACATCCCATTCCGCCCCACACACACCTTGCCAAACGGTACAGGGAAGTACCGGTGTAAGATTTAAGATCATCAGCATTCCTTTGTCGTCCCCCACCCCCACCCCACCCTCACTGCAGGATCGTTAATACAGTGATTACTGATGTTGAGAAGCTGCCAAACTGTCATCAAACTGCCAGGTAGGCTGGGGTGGATGTCACAAGAATTTATATCTCAATGTTCTAAATGAACTCTTTCATAACTCTATCTGTATCCTGAAGGTTGTAAGGCTTCAGTTTAAAATAATACAGACAGAGCCCCAGCTTGCAATGGTCAGTTCTTTATTCAGAGAGCTCTGCCCTCTAAATTCAGGGCCCATCTTTTATACACACCTCAGTGAGAAAACCCCCACCTTGCTTGATGGGGGCTGTAAATTCTTAGGGTCTGCCTAATCTCCCCTTTCCTGTTCTACAGCTCTCACACCCATCTGTAGATCATTCCTCTTCTCCTTTGTTATCTTAACTACATACTGACTATTTTGTCAAATAGTAACATACTGACCTAGTCTTGACTTGTCCTATACACACACATTATTAGAATTATAATCTTATAATTCTAATACATTTCACACATTACACAGTTTAAGGGTGGAATATTTTAGTCATTACTTTAAACATACAAATTCCTCTATCAGTGGATGACAAGTCTCAGGGGTTATGTGTGGGATAAGGAAGGTCATAAGCCTGTGATAATTAATAACACTTTACATGTTGCGTTTATATTTTGGTTCAGTATAGTTATAGTTCCTTTCAGATGACCACAACCGCTACTGACCTGGCCACTGTGATCAAAAGTGTATGTCAGTTTATGGTCAATGTTCTATACCACCTGATTCAGCTGATCACTAATAACTTGATTAGATGAATTGGGAGTATTAGTGCTGGGTTGAAATAAAAGCCTGCACACAATGTGGCTCTCCAGGAACAGGAGTGAGGAACCCAAGTCTACAACTATTGACCTTACAAGTGCAGTATCTGTGACTAACGTCTCACAGACTACCCCGTTGCACTCACCTCGGTCCACGCATTTCAAGGCTGCGTTGAAACAATGACTTATCAATGACCCAAGACCAGCTCAGTTAATCCCTACCACTGTGACAATGAGCCATCATAATGCTGTATCAAATGTACATGATCCTAGGGGATTTGGCAGACACAATGTAAGTAACTTAATTTAGATCCCCCTAATTGCCCTCTGTGTTCGCCTGTTAAGCAGTGCGTTAATTGTTGTTTTAGTATGTTTTTCGTGAGTTATTTTTGCAACAGTTTAACTATAATAGTTCAGGATTATGGAGTGCTACTGTTTTACGAAGGTTTTAGCGGTCCTTTTTATCACTGAGGCACTTTTTTTTTTTTTCTCAGCGCCGAACGTACACACGAGTCCTCAATTATTTACAACCGAGCCCAGCTCCTGGATTTGTACACACAGCGCTGCTGCATCAAGTTTGATATTCCGGACAAGTTGAAAAGGCGTGGACGCAGGGCGGGATTGAAGTGTAAAGCAAAGCTCAGGAAATACAAGCCGGATATACTGCCTATCATTACGGGCAACATGAGATCGCTACATAACAAGATGGACGAGCTTCAGGGTCTGGTCCATGGACAAAGAGACTATCAGGAAGCTAGCCTATTGTGCTTTACAGAGACATGGTTGAATGATAACATCCCCATAGATAATGTCACTATCCAGACCATCAGAGCGGACAGGGATAGCGTTTCTTCTGGTAAGGGTAAGGGAGGGGGGCTGGCTTTATTAGTTAACAACAGATGGTGTAATCCGAAACAAAGATGTATCACATCTTTACTAACGCTGCAGAAATTTGCTTTAAAGCAGTATCAAAATCCATAGGATGTTGTGATCACAATAGAGCAGCCATATCTAGGAAAACCAAAGTTCTAAAGGCTGGGCCTAATATAGTATATAAGAGGTCTTACAATAAGTTTAGTAGTGATTCATATGTTGATGATGTAAAGAATATCTGCTGGTCTGTGGTGTGTAATGAGGAGCAAACAGACGCTGCAGCCATTAAGAACATGACTGATTGATGAGGAACTTTGTATGGTTGAGAGGGATTAGCAAAAGGTAAATCTGGCAAAAGTACTGCAAATTAAGAAATCATGTGACGAAACTAAATCATAAGAAAAATAAACTAAACTATGAAACAAAAAAGGAAAACTTGGCTCCATCATTCATTGAATCAGATTGAATCATTCATTGAATCAGATTGAATCATTCATTGAATCAGATTGAATCATTCATTGAATCACATTGATACTGCCAACTACTTTAATTACTTTTTCATTGGCAAGATAAGCAACATAGGTATGATATGCCAGCAACAAACGCTGACACTACACATCCAAGTGTTAGGTGAAAAAAAATGATACAAATTTTGCACGTTTTCAGCACGCTTATAGGGAAGGACACTCAACAAGCACAGCACTTACACAAATGACTGATGATTGGCTGAGAGAAATTGATGATACAATTATTGTGGGGGCTGTCTTGTTAGACTTCAGTGCAGCTTTTGACATTATCGATAATAGTCTGCTGCTGGAAAAACATATGTGTTATGGCTTTACACCCCCTGCTATAATGTGGATAAGAGTTACTTGTCTAACAGAACACAGAGGGTGTTCTTTAAAGGAATCCACTCAAACATAATCCCGGTAGAATCAGGAATTCTCCAGGGTAGCTGTTAAAGGCCCCTTAATTTTTTTACTAACGACATGCCACTGGCTTTGAGTAAGTCTGTCCATAATAAAGCACTGCTCTACCTTCTTAACAACATTATCAACAAGGCAGGTCCTACAGGCCCTAGTTGTCGCACCTAGACTACTGTTCAGTAGTGTGGTCAGGTGCCACAAAGAGGGACTTTGCAGTTGGCTCAGAACAGGGCAGCACGGCTGGCCCTTAAAAGTACACTGAGAGAACATTAATGACATACATGTCAATCTCTCATGGCTCAAAGTGGAAGAGAGATTGACTTCATCACTATTATACTGATGTACTGTTTAATATTTTGTTTTATATGTAATGTAAGTGTTTTTAATATGTTTAGACCCCAGGAAGAGTAGCTGCCTTGGCAGCATCTAATTGGGATCCCCAATAATACATTTAAAAAAGAAGTGCTTGAGAAGCTGGTTATGGCCCACATCAAGGCCAGCATGCCAGGCATGCACAGATCGAAGAAAGATGCCATTTCCATTGCTATTCACATGGCCGTAACACATCTGAACA
This sequence comes from Thymallus thymallus, assembly GCA_023634145.1. Taxonomy (NCBI): domain Eukaryota; kingdom Metazoa; phylum Chordata; class Actinopteri; order Salmoniformes; family Salmonidae; genus Thymallus; species Thymallus thymallus. Next base: position 35,607,850 of record CM042403.1, on the reverse strand, counting down.
TGAGGAAGACCTATGTGAGAATGGTCTTCATTGACTACAGTTCAGCATTCAATACTATTGTTCCCTCCAAGCTAGACACCAAGCTCAGAGCCCTGGTTCTGGACAACACTCTCTGCAACTGGATCCTGGATTTCCACAGGCTGTGAGGATTAGCAACAACACCGCCTCCACACTGACTCTTAACACAGGGCCCCTCAGGGGTCATCCTCAGCCCTCTGATGTACTCCCTGTCCCCCCACAACTGCGTGACACCAACGCCATGATCAAGATTGCTTACGCCACCATGGTTGTCGAAATGATAACCAACAACGCCCAGTCAGCCTATTATGAGGAAGTAAGTGAACTGGGATTGTTGTGCCAGGACAACAACCTCTACCCCAATGTCAGCAAAACAAAGAAGTTGATTGTTGACATCAGGAAGCAGAGGAAGGTACATTCCCCGATCCACATCAACGGGACTGCAGTAGAGGCGGATGAAGAAATTTGGCATGGTACCCTGGGTTCCTCCAAATACTACTGCTGCACAATCGATAGCGTCCTGACCGGTTGCACCTCGGCCTGGTAAGACAATTGCTCCGTCCATGACCGCAAGGCCTTCCAGCGGGTGGTGAAGACGGCCCAGTACATCACTGGGGCCGTGCTCCCACCCATCCAGGACATCTACTCGAACTGTTCAGTCCCTTACCGTCGGGCAGACAATATCGGAGCATGAGGTCTGGTACCAACAGGCTCAGAGACTGTTTTGATCTTAAAGCCATCAGACTGCTTAAGACTTAAACCGGACTGGCCTCATATCTCATAACTAAGCTAAGGACCCTGGGACTAAACACCTCACTCTGCAACTGGATCCTGGACTTCCTGACGGGCCGCCCCCAGGTGGTAAGGGTAGGTAACAACACATCTGCCACGCTGATCCTCAACACGGGGGTCCTGTATTCCCGGTTCACCCATGACTGCATGGCCAGGCACGACTCCAACACCATCATTAAGCTTGCCGACGACACAACAGTGTTAGGCCTGATTACCGACTTCGATGAGACAGCCTATAGGGAGGAGGTCAGAGACCTGGCCGTGTGGTGCCAGGATAACAACCTCTCCCTCAACTAGTCATAGACTCTTCTCTCTGCTACCGCAAGGCAAGCGGTACCGGAGCGCCAAGTCTAGGTCCAAAAGGCTTCTTAACAGCTTCGACCCCCAAGCCATAAGACTCCTTAACAGCTAATAAAATGGCTACCCGGACTATTTACATTGACCCCCCCTCCTTTACACTGCTGCTACTCTCCGCAGACTCTCTATCTATGCATAGTCACGTTAGCTCTACCTTCATGTACATATTACCTCAACTAACCGGTGCCTCCGCACATTGACTCTACTGTTATTTTACTGCTGCTCTTTCTATTTTTTACATACTACTTATTTTTCTTAAAACTGTATTGTTGGTTAAGGGCTTGTAGGTCAGCATTTCCCTGTAAGGTCTACACATGTTGTATTGTTGGTTCAGGGCTTGTAGGTAAGCATTTCACTGTAAGGTCTACACATGTTGTATTGTTGGTTAAGGGCTTGTAAACACTTCACTGTAAGTTCTACACGTTGTATTGTTGGTTAAGGGCTTGTAGGTAAGCATTTCACTGTAAGGTCTACTTATGTTGTATTGTTGGTTAAGGGCTTGTCAGTAAGCATTTCACTGTAAGGTCTACACATGTTGTATTGTTGGTTAAGGGGTTGTCAGTAAGCATTTCACTGTAAGGTCTACACATGTTGTATTGTTGGTTAAGGGCTTGTAGGTAAGCATTTCACTGTAAGGTCTACACATGTTGTATTGTTGGTTAAGGCTGTAAGTAAGCATTTCACTGTAAGGTCTACACATGTTGTACTCGGCACATGTGACAAATAACATTTGATTTGATTTAATACAACTATAAATCACCCCAACAGCCATTTGTGGTTAGAATCTAGTCTGTGATTGACATGAATGGCATGGCAGGTGAAAGTTGTGTATTGTTGGCAGTACATTATTTACACACCCACTATATTGTGACACATCTTGTGAAGTTGATGTCTACACCCTCACCTGGGGAATATGGCGTGACTGAGGAGAAGGATTTCCTTGAAATAATGTCTCCTCTTTCCTTCATTCTTCTCTTACACTCATCTTTCACATCTTGTCTTCCATCTCTATATCAGTCAATCTCATTCTGTCTCTCTCTTGCTCTCATTCCTGAATGTTTGGAATGTTCTTCAAAGAGCAGTCTTGCCACAGCTCCCTAACCACACAATAGGTATTGATGTATTCTGGTTTCCCTTGTCTGCAAAGGTAAATATTGTAGTGACTGGAGTTGAATAGGGCCATGATCCATCAGTCATTGCAGTATACTTAACAGGTATTGGAGATAATGCAACCATTGTGCTTCTATATATGCCGTTGTCTCGGGCCAAATAATCAAATAACACCTTATATTTGTATCGTTCCTTACTCTTTTTTTCTCCCAGCCTCTATCGGAGAAGGTTTGAGAATGTGCAGACATACGTGATGAGAGTGTGTGTTATTGAATAGTTACCTATTTCGTGGTAAAGTGACCACTGCTTCGCCGTGACCAAATTTGATTTCCTGGGCAAGGGCACCTCGATCTTCATCAGGTCATCACAACACTCCTTCCACTGACCTGCAATGAGAAGTAGACATGTCTTTGTAAAATGTATTTAATTGAAATGTTACTATTATTTATTTTTTAGCATATGTTCAGTTCATCATCTTGGTGAAATGTACCACTCACTTAGAAATTCAAAGCAGAGTAGGTAGTATGACAAGAAGATTCATTTCAGTATAATGCCAATCAAGACTCTTTATCCAACTAGGTTATTCTACTTAGTGTACACTGTAATGGCCTTATGCATGCAGTATCCCTGGACCATAAATCAGTAGGTGTATTCCAGATGTCAGGCCTCTGTCAGCACATTAAGACAAGCACCTCAACACCTGTCATTAAACGTGTGGCAGAGAATTCAGTGTCTGTACTAACACGTTCCAACTGAATAGCACTCTTTCTAAGGAGGAGAGCAGGTGTATCAAGGATTCAGAAGAATGGCCAGCTCCAGAATGACTGCGGTGATGGTGGTGGTAAGGTGTGTCACCAGGGTTTTTCACAGCCACAACATCAATAAGAACATCATCAGGGTTTTCTTTACGACCCTGCACTCTTCAGAGCTAACATCAATCATAGCTATTTTCCTGTTTTTATTGGTACGCTGTTCTGAAAACAAAAGATTTGGTTAAGAAGGAAACAGAATGTGACTGGCAGAACGGGTGCTGTATGTGGAGGATGAGGGCTGCGGTAGGTATCTCAAATAGGGGGGAGTGAGGCCTACGAGGGTATACAGAGATGACCAGTTTACAGAGGAGTATAGAGTGCAGTGATGTGTCCTAGAAGGAGCATTGGTGACAAATCTGATGGCCGAATGGTAAAGAACATCTAGCCGCTCGAGAACATCCTTATCTGCCAATCTATAAATTATGTCTCTGTATTCTAGCATGGGTAGGATGGTCATCTGAATCAGGGTTAGTTTGGAAGCTGGGGTGAAAGAGGAGCGATTACGATAGAGGAAACCAAGTCTAAATAATTAAAACACATTTTTCAACCACTCCACAGATTTCATGTTAACAGACTATAGTTTTGGCAAGTCGGTTAGGACATCTACTTTGTGCATGACAAGTAATTCTTCCAACAATTGTTTACAGACAGATTATTTCACTATATCGAAGATGACTGTTCCATTAAACAGCTTGGAAAATTCCTGAAAATTATGTCATGGCTTTAGATGCTTCTGATAGGCTAATTGACATAATTTGAGTCAATTGGAGGTGTACCTGTGGATGTATTTCAAGGCCTACCTTCAAACTCAGTACCTCTTTGCTCAACATCATGGGAAAATCTAAAGAAATCAGCCAAAAATAGAACTCCACAAGTTCATCTGTACAAACAATAGTACGCAAGTATAAACACCATGGGACCACGGAGTCGTCATAACGCTCAGGAAGGAGACGCGTTCTGTCTCCTAGAGATGAACGTACTTTGGTACGAAAAGTGCAAATCAATCCCAGAACAACAGCAAAGGACCTTGTGAAGAAGCTGGAGGAAACAGGTACAAAAGTATATATATCCACAGTAAAACAAGCCCTGTATCTCTCAGGTTTGCAACTGCACATGGGTAAAAAAGATTGTACTTTTTGGAGAAATGTCCTCTGGTCTGATGAAATAAAAATATAACTGTTTGGCCATAAGGACCATCGTTATGTTTGGAGGAAAAAGCAGGACGCTTGCAAGCTGAAGAACACCATCCCAACCGTGAAGCACAGGGGTGGCAGCATCATGTTGTGGGGGTGCTTTGCTGCAGGAGAGACTGGTGCACTTCACAAAATAGAGGCATCATGAGGAAGGAAAATTATGTGGATATAATGAAGCAACATCTCAAGACATCAGTCAAGAAGTTAAAGCTTGGTCACAAATGGGTCTTCCAAATGGACAAGCATACTTCCATGCATACTTCCAAAGTTGTGGCAAAATGGCTTAAGGACAACAAAGTCAAGGTATTGGAGTTGCCATCACAAAGCCCTGACCTCAATCCTATAGAACATTTTTGCGCAGAACTGAAAAAGTGTGTGCGAGCAAGGAGGCCTACAAACCTGACTCAGTTACACCAGTTCTGTGAGGAGGAATGGGCCAACATTCACCCAACTTATTGTGGTAAGCTTGTGGAAGGCTCCCAGAAACGTTTGACCCAAGTTAAACAATTTAAAGGCAATGCTACCAAATACTAATTGAGTGGATGTAAACTTCTGACCCACTGAAAGAAATAAAAGCCGAAATAAATCATTCTCTCTACTATTATTCTGACATTTCACATTCTTAAAATAAAGTGGTGATCCTAACTGACCTAAGACAGGGAATTTTTACTAGGATTAAATGTCAGGAATTGTGAAAAACTGAGTTGAAATGTATTTGGCTAAGGTGTACGTAAACGTCCGACTTCCACTGTATGTATACTCAAGCTAATAAAGTAATACTAAGTGTATGTTGTGTAGTAAGCTGTTAGTAGCCTATGTGCCTCACCCTAATAATTTGGTCTATTTTCACCTCTTAATGTTGCCTATTGTACTGACTTGGTGGTGCACATGTAGCCTATAGCCTGTTTTAGAGAAATGTAATCATTGAATATTGTAAGAGCTTTCATTGTCTGCTTATATGCCCCCTTTATTTATCCTACGGTTCTGACTTGGTGTACAGGGAGAACACTGTAAGATCGGCCCATGTTCTGAATTCTGTCGCTGTACATTTCAAAAGTGCTGAACAAATAGTTATATTGACTACGTCCGTCCTAGCTTGCTCAGTAATGTCTTAATCGAAATTACGGATTGCCTCTTATCTACTCGTCGTCCCTTTATGCCATAGTTTTTTAAAGACAGTAAATGAGGCTGAATTAACTGTTTCACTGCCAGACAAGGCTCCGCTGATAGCCAGGTGTCGCAGTGGTAAGGTGTTGGGACTCTGCAGTAGGGACAGCTTTATGTAGACCCTAACAGTTTGTGGGCACCGTTTGTCACCGTTATAGTGCAATTCATGTACTGTTTTGTGTTGTGTCTTGCTCGCATACATCTAAAAAACTTTATTTTTTTGCCCCACCAAGATTTACATGCTAAAATCGCCACTGCACCCATCATACTATTCTTGATATAATCTTGTCTTTACATATACTAAATAATATATGTGTGACATTTTTATTGAGAATGGACCATTATCATGCACCGATCTCGATAAAATACCATGTCATCGATGCAATTACATAGAGAATGAAGGACGCTTTCCCGTGGTTCATTTTCATGTGGTATGTGAACACCCCTTCAAATTTGTGGATTCGGCTATTTCTGCCACACCAGCCACAGGTGTATTAAATAGAGCATGCAATCTCCATAGACAAAAATTGGCAGTAGAATGGCTCATACTGAAGAGCTACTTTCAGCATGGCACCGTCATAGGATGCCACCTTTCCAACAAGTCAGTTCGTCAAATTTCTGCCATGCTAGAGCTGCCCCGGTCAACTTTAAGTGATGTTATTGTGAAGTGGAAACAACTAGGAGCAATATCGGCTTAGCCATGAAATGGTAGGCCACAAAAGCTCACATAACGGGACCGGCGAGTGTTGAAGCGCCTCTGGATGCAACGTCAGCACAAGAACTGTTTGTCGGGAGCTTCAACCCTAAGATCACCATGCACAATGCCAAGCGTTGGCTGGAGTGGTATAAAGCTTGCCGCCATTGGACTCTGGAGCTGTGGAAACGTGTTCTCTGGAGTGATGAATCACGCTTCACCATCTAGCAGTCCGACAGACGAATCTGTGTTTGGTGGATGCCAGGAGAATGCAACCTGCCCGAATGTATAGTGCCAACTGTAAAGTTTGGTGGAGGAGGAGTAATGGTCTGGGGCTGTTTTTCATGGTTTGGGCTAGGCCCCTTAGTTCCAGTGAAGGGAAATCTTAACGCTACAGCACACAATTCCATTCTAGAAGTTTCTGTGCTTCTAACTTTGGGAAATGCCCTTTCCTGTTTCAGCATGACAAAGCCCAGCAGCAATGTTCCAACATCTAGTGGAAAGCCTTCCCAGAAGTGTGGAGGCTGTTATAGCAGCAAAGGGGGGACCAACTCCATATTAATGCCCATGATTTTGGAATGAGATGTTCAGGTGTCCACATATGAGCAGGTGTCCACATACTTTTGGACATGCAGTGTACCTTGCAATGGCCTTAATACGGGATCCCTTTTACCATTAACAGCGAACAGCCCCAACAGCACTACAAAGAAAAATGTGTACTCAGACTTATAAATCGTTTTCAAATACAAACGTTATATGTCTGAACTCAATTAATCAAAAATCCCATGGGTACACTGATTTCAGATGTCTCCATGTAAACAGGCCTATAAGTGAAATCGTTATTCTTGCAAAGCATGTACATGTTTTAAACTAACTATATTATTTTAAAGTGACTATCCACAACAATCGCATTCTTGTGTGCATGTAGCCGTTCCTACTGGACGGGAGGTGCGTTTTGTGTAGCGAAATGTTACCTCTAGTGTCGATAAGAGTGTTGAAATGTCCCTGTTGCAGAATTTCGAGATCAGTGCCCAGCCCTTTGTTACCGTGGCTCTCGACACCCGATTTCGCACAATATTGTAATAGCCTACGATGTGAACACAACTTTGTCAAATCCTACGATACAGATGCGTAAAGACACGCACTACTGGCTACAGTAACCTACCAGTAGGCTAACTAGGCTATAAACGATCGAAAAATGAATACAATATTTGATAAATTAATAGTTGAATATTTAATCCTTAGGTCGGTAGGACATCATCGGGTCGGCACTATTCTAGTTCGGCGACAATATCAGGAAGAGACCATCTCATGCTAGACATTGCACTCTGATGCCTGGCTGTTAGTATTCCAAATTAATAATTCACTTGCTAAGGAGTTTGAGATTAAAATAAATGTGTAGGCCTATTTATTAAATTAACTCGGAATCCCATTATGTCTAAATTAACAATTATAGCCCACAAAAATGTATTACATGCTGACCACAACGCTTGCTTCGTGTGCGCGAGCGTTGCAACATAAATGTACACATTATCTAATTGTTGCACCAACACTGCTCTCGTACATCAACAAACATCTGCGTGGCCAGGCGCTAAAAGGAACTTGGTTCTATTTGTGACGCTTGAAGCGATGCAAGTCCCGCCTCTCCCATCTCATTGTTTTGTAGGACCATATACATATACACACGTGGGTGATTGAAAGATGAACTAAGGTCCACACTCCAGTCCAGTTGGGATGGTACCACACCTTAAAGTTGGTTGCCAACCGCCATATAAAGTCCAAAGAAGAAGACGCCTGAAGGAGGAGAGATTACTAGGAACTAACTAGGTTTACCCTTTTATTTGTGGATTACTTGTCAGAGTAGAGGATCTTGTGCATTTCAGGTAAAACAACAACCCAATTGGGTCTCCTGAGTGGAGCTGTGGTCTAAGACACTGCATCTCAGTGCTAGAGGCGTCACTACAGACAACCTGGTTCAAATCCAGACTGTATCACATAGGGCGGGGCACAATTGGCCCAGCGTCGTCCAAGTTTGGCAGGTGTATGCCGTCACTGAAAATAAGAATTTGTTCTTAACTGACTTGCCTAGTTAAATAACGTTTTTTTTATGCTACTTAAATGGCCATGGATGTTTAATATGTTTCGACCTGTCCCCAAATTAATAGAGGTGGTTCAGAGTTCGTTTTGATATTTAACCTGATCGTGTCTGGTGTGGCTGGACTACTATAAATTATATCTCCTTTCAAATCTCTTTTGGCTAACTGGTCTACAATTTCATTCCTTCCACACCCGAATGTGCTGGTACCCAGCAGAATCTCACGTACGTCTTCCACCCACTAGAGGGCAACTATTATCGCCAACAGTTCGACTGAGTATACTGACAGTCCACCTGTTAGTCTTCTACATATCTACACATCAAATTCAGGAACGTAAAAGCATGCTCCTGTGCGCCCACTATCTGGGTCCTTGGATCCATCTGCGAAAAGCGGTAAAAAAAAAGCATACAAAATTCTACGAATGTAATTGTCATCCATTTCCCCTATATCACTGACTTCTGACCAATCTTTCCTTTTCCCTACCAAGGTTAGATGAACAGGATCTGGGAGTAACCATGGAGGAAGAACCCCTATCACCACAGAAGGGCCAACTCCAACTCCCTCAGGCCGCTCTCATCAGCAAGCTTTCCAACTGTCTTCTAGTATATTCCCAACTGTCTTCTAGAACAGTAGCTGTGACGGATGATCAACGTCACAGTCTTTCAGCCTAACCCAATAAGATAATTAAAACATTTTTGACACCATATATCCAAAGTCATCTCTGATGCTCAAAACCCGATTGACGGGTTATAAATTGTCAGTGGCAAAGTCTTGTTGCATGTTCTTCTCGAAGAAGAAAGTTTCTGATAATATACAGTTGTTTCTGTATGAACAGCCTATGGGGAGGGTTTCTAAGTACACATATTTGTGTCTATGTGTCAGAAGGTGGTTAATCTTATGCGCGCAGTCTCTGGTTATGAATGGGGTGCTGACAGACAATCGTTGATGGATATCTATTATAGATAATAGAGCTCTGATCAGGACGGGTGTATAGTTTATGGAATAGCTGCGAAGACTTGGCTTCAGAGGCCGGACAGAATCCAGTATATAGCTTTAAGGATATGTATTGGTGCATTTAAATCAACATATGTATGTGCCTTACTAGTGGAGGCAGTATAGCCACTAGAGCTTGTTGCAACCAATTTAACCAATCACATCCGGTTTTTAGCATTCCGACTGTGATTGGTCACTAAGCCCAATAGGAGGCCATGTTGAAATGTATAAAAGCCTCATTCTTGACTTGTCCCATCTGTAAAATTCATGCACCTTGGTTGGAGAGTGAGGTTACAGCAATGTTTCCCGTCCTCATGTCTTTGGAGCCACTACCTGTTGAGATATCCAACACGGTCTACTCTAGGCTGTATGTTCAATCTTAAACTGCAGGAGTGAGACAGAAATATATAATAGAGTCTTGGTGCGTCTCTTTGAATGTATCTCCTTGTGTCTTTGCCTACATCGAGTGAAGTTAGCTCATGTCGATATTCGTCTGACATTCTTTAAAAAATATGTATTTTTACAAACACCATAAAGTACAAATCACTTGTGAGGAGTAAGAAACTGTATTTTGGACATTTACTAACGAAAAGTAGGCTCCTGGGTGCTTAATGGAAAAATCCACTCAAAAAATATCTTGTGGTATTTTAAAAAAAATTAGTCCACTGTTGATACAGTCCCAAAATGTTTTGCATGTCAGCAGTCAAGTTTTCAGGAGAAGAAAATAAAACGGGTGAATTATCAATTAATGTAATTTATTTGCATAGATTTAATCTATAAATCAAGTAGTGAACATAAATCATTACTAGGTAGAATTGCAGGAAAAACAGCAGGTGTATTCATCCATCTCAATAAACTATAACCTAAATGCATTATTACCTCCAACTTGGCCAAATTTCCATTTCCATTTTCCCACCCCGACATATGCTAGAACGGGCCATGCGTCTCAACCAATAGCCAATAGGCTAAATATCCCAAGCAGGGCTACAGCAACTTCCAGAGAGCCTCCAACGGGCCTACGCAGTGCACACCTGTAGCCTATAATTAGTTATTCGCCACAGAAGATAGGGAAGACACCACCATTACCTACCTCTAGGCTGCTGTAGCCTACATATTTATTTGGTATCTATCGTTTTTTATGGAATTTGTGGTAATTAAATAGAATGTATTTACAATCGATCAGAATATATTTTCCATGTATTCTCATATTGAAAAAAGTGAGGCCTCGCGCTCCCCCAGCGCTACACATCTGCTTACTTGTGAAGTGAAGGCAGCTGCACAACCTTAATCAATACTTTTTTTTCTCACAAAAGAAGTGCACTGGGCGTTTACTAGTCCTGTATTAGCGGACCGCTATAGCCTTCTGTAGCGCAAAGTTTTTTTTATAGCGCCGCAACCACCAAACTACTTCCCACGGCTATGTTATCTGATTATGCCCAAGAACTACACCCTCCTTGCTGTATAGTATTTGGCTCTATCAGAACATAGTGGACAGTGTGCCACATCAGTAAGACCACAAACTCATACATTCACCCCTTCTGTGCTGTGGCCCATAGTAGTAGTGTCATGAAGTCCTGAACTGAATATGAGACGCATGTTCTGTGAAATCACCACTAGGTGGAATCATGGTGCAGATTTTGACTGTCAGATCTCCCTCACTGCAAACCCACTACATTGTCAGCTGTCTGGTGATAATAAAATCTCACTAACCTAATTTGAACATCAGGATATTGTAATATATTCAGCTAAACATATCAGCTGTGTTGGCGCCACGTATGGGGCTGGGGTCGAGGGCATAGCTCCTGAAGGGGTCAATGTAGATGGGTAAATTGATAACCATCTCTGGGGACTTCAGTGATACTTGCACAGGCCACAGGATTTTTGTTGCAGCTGCTTGACAAAGAAATTTCCCCCTCGGGGGATCAATACAGTATCTATCTATCTATCTATCCATCTATCTATCTATCTATCTATCTATCTATCTATCTATCTATCTATCTATCTATCTATCTATCTATCTATCTATCTATCTATCTATCTATCTATCTATCTATCTATCTATCTATCTATCTATCTATCTATCTATCTATCTATCACAAAGACACAATGTAATTGCCATTAAATATCTCAGAATTCCACGATGATCCTTTAAGTATTGCACTGACATAAAGGGTTTTGCCCTAATGTTTTAGGAACCAGAAACCTGCTCAGATTACCATAGTTACAGTACATTCCCTGAACTCACTGAAGATATCTCTGAGAGCATGAATGACTTACATTACAATCACAGCTGCACTGTGATTACATTAGCAACTATTTAGAATGAATACTGCCACTGTAGAACAAAACTACTAAAGTGTACCACCTCTAAAAACATTAGGTATCAATATAAAGTTGATTTCGATAAGTGCATGTGATTGAGGCAGGGCTGGCCCAAGCCTTTTGGGGGCCCTAAAGGCATCCCAATGCTTCCCAGCCAAGACAGTTTGGAAGAGTTTGTGCATATATAATGACAACAATGACGTTTTTGTTAGTTTTGGACTTGTTAAGGGTTTTTTTCGGCTGTTCGGGCACACATATTTTTCTTGAAGCAAGCCGAAGTCTACACCCCTTTGTCGGTGATTGGTCAACAGTAGGGATTCTTCAATAAAGTATTTGTCACAGACTCGTTTTCATGTACGTTTTTCATTGAGAAATACTGGACCAAACATCTTAGTTAGATGTGAAATTGTACGACTAAGATCTCCTCAGCAAAAAAGTCTAACAATTTAGACTTCAAGCGATTTTTATATTTTTTTATTGCAGTTGTTTTTTTATAGATTTTTACAAGTAGATATAAAGACAGAACATAATATACAGTAACAACATACAGTAAATACTCAAACGAAGGAGTATGCAAGCACGCGTATTCGGTATGCAAGCACACTGGCTAGGCACCAGCCGAACTGAAGCATGCTGAAGCCTTAAACCAGATTTGGTTGGGTGGGGGCCCCCCCACTTCACAGGCATTTTAGTCAGTGCAGATAGTTTGGGTACCATTAATTGACTATTTAGCAGTCTTATGGCTTGGGGGTAGAAGCTGTCTCGGAGCCTTTTGGTCAGAGAGACGATGCTCCAGTAATGTTTGCCGGACGGTAGCAGAGTGAACAGTCTATGGCTTGGGTGGCTGGAGTCTTTTTCGGACCTTCCTCTGACACCGCCTGATATAGAGGTCCTAGATGGCAGGGAGCTCAGCCACAGTGATGTACTGGGCTGTTCGTACTATTCTTTGTAGCACTTTGCGGTCAAGGGCGGTGCAATTGCCATACCAAGTGGTGATGCAGCCAGTCAAGATGCTCTCGATGGTGCAGCTGTAGAACCTTTTGAGGATCTGAGTGCCCATGCAACATCTTTTCAGCCTCCTGAGTGTGTTTAGTGATGTGGACGCCAAGGAACTTAAAGCTCTCCACCTGCTCCACGACTGCCCAATCGATGTGGATTAAAAAATATATATATTTTTAACGTTTATTTAAGTAGGCAAGTCAGTTAAGAACAAATTCTTATTTACATTGACGGCCTACCAAAAGGCAAATGACCTCCTGCAGGGACGGGGGCTGGGATTAAAAATATAAATAAATTAAATAAAAATATAGGACAAAACACACATCACGACAAGAGAGACAACACAACACTACATAAAGAGAGACCTAAGACAACAACATAGCATGGTAGCAACACAACATGACAACAACACAACAGGGTAGCAGCACAAAACAGGGTACAAACATTATTGGGCACAGACAACAGCACAATGGGCAAGAGGTAGAGACAACAATACATCATGCAAAGCAGCCACAACTGTCAGTAAGAGTGTCCATGATTGAGTCTTTGAGTGAAGAGATTGAGATAAAACTGTACAGTTTGAGTGTTTGTTGCAGCTCGTTCCTGTCGCTAGCTGCAGCGAACTGAAAAGATGAGCGACCCAGGGATGTGTGTGCTTCGGGGACCTTTAACAGAATGTGACTGGCAGAACGGGTGTTGTATGTGGAGGATGAGGGCTGCAGTAGATATCTCAGATAGGGGGGAGTGAAGCCTAAGAGGGGTTTATAAATAAGCATCAACCAATGGGTCTTGTGACGGGTATACAGATATTACCAGTTTACAGAGGAGTATAGAGTGCAGTGATGTGTCCTATAAGGAGCATTGGTGGCAATTCTACAGGCCGAATGGTAAAGAACATCTAGCCGCTCGAGAACACCCTTACCTGCTGATCTATAAATTATGTCTCAGGGTTAGTTTGGCAGCTGGAGTGAAAGAGGAGCGATTACGATAGAGGAAACCAAGTCTAGATTTAACTTTAGCCTGCAGCTTTGATATGTGCTGAGAGAAGGACAGTGTACCGTCTAGCCATACTCCCAAGTACTTGTATGAGGTGACTACCTCAAGCTCTAAACCCTCAGAGGAAGTAATAACACATGTGGGGAGAGGGGCCTTTTTCTTACCAAACCACATTACCTTTGTTTTGGAGGTGTTCAGAGCAAGGTTAAGGGTAGAGAAAGCTTGTTGGACACTAAGAAAGTTTTGTTATAGAGCGTTTAACACAAAATACGGGGAGAGGCCAGCTGAGTATAAGACTATATCATCTGCATATAAATGGATGAGAGAGCTTCCTGCTACCTGAGCTATGTTGTTGATGTAAATTGAGAAGAGCGTGGGGAATAGGATCGAGCCATGGGGTACACCCTTGGTGACAGGCAGTGGCTGAGACAGCGGAAGTTCTGACTTTATACACTGCACTCTTTGAGAGAGGTAGTTAGCAAACCAAGCCAAAGACCCATCAGAGACACCAATACTCCTTAGCCGGCCCACAAGAAGGGAATGGTCTACCGTATCAAAAGCTTTGGCCAAGTCAATAAAAATAGCAGCACAACATTGCTTAGAATCAAGTGCAATGGTGACATCAATGAGGACCTTTAAGGTTGCAGTGACACATCCATAACCTGAGCGGAATCCAGATTGCATACTAGAGAGAATACTATAGACATCAAGAAAGCCAGTCAGTTGATTATTGACAAGTTTTTCAACACTTTTGATAAACAGCGCAAAATAGAAATAGGCCTATAACAGTTAGAATCAGCTTGATCTCCCCTTTTAAATAAAGGACTAACCGTGGCTGCCTTCCTAACAATGGGAACCTCCCCAGAAAGGAGAGACAGGTTAAAAAGGTCAGAGATAGGCTTGGCGATGATAGGGCAGCAACCTTAAGGAAGAAAGGGTCTAAACCATCTGACCCAGATGTTTTTTGGGGGTCAAGTTTAAGGAGCTCCTCTAGCACCTCAGACTCAGTTACTGCCTGCAGGGAGAAACTTTGTAGCGGGAGGAGGCAAGGCTGAGTCAAATAGGAATCCTGACTTAATTAAGTGGTGATTAAAGAGCTCAGCCATTGGCTTCTTATCAGTAACAACCACATCATCAACTTTAAGGGACATGGTTAGCTGTGAGAAGGAGGGTTTATTCTCCAGGTCTTTAACCGTTTTCCAGAAATTCTTAGGGTTAGAGCCACAGCCTTCCGGATAGCCTGACTGCACTTATTTCTCATTTGCCTGAATGAGAGCCAGTCAGCCTGAGTACTTGTGTGCCGAGCATTTCGCCAAATGCAATTCTTGAGGTGGAGTAACTCTGTAAGATCACAGTCGAACCAGGGGCTGAACCTGTTTTTAATTCTAACTTTCTTTATGGGGGCGTGTTTGTTAACAATACCACTGAAAATATCAAAAAAGAAGGTTCAAGCGTCTTCGACAGAGGGAAAACCAGCAAATCAAATTGTTTGGGGACAGACTTGGTGGAGACAACTTAGCACTGAAGGTGATCCTTGGTAAAGATTGCCAATCCCCCACCTTTGGACGATCTTTCTTGCCGAAAAAGGTTATAACCAGAAAGGTTAACATCAGTATTCAAAACACTCTTCCTTGAGTGGATGGGGTGGATGACCCTCTTTCTTCTATAGTCCACGATGAGCTCCTTGATCTTACTGACGTTGAGGGAGAGTGTCTCTGACCTCCTCCCTGTAGGCTGACTCATCGCCGTTGGTGATCAGGCTTACCAATGTTGTGTCGTCAGTAAACTTGATGATGGTGTTGGAGTCGTGCACACTGACGCATTCGTGGGTGAACAAGGAGTACAGGAGGGGACTAAGCACCACACCCCTTAGGGGCCCCCGTGTTGAGGGTTAGCGTGGCAGATGTGTTGTTGACTACCCTCACCACCTGGGGCCGACCCGTTAGGAAGTCCAGGATCCAGTTGCAGAGGGAGGGTTTCCGTCCCAGGGTCCCTAGCTTGTTGATGAGCTTGGAGGGGACTATGGTGTTGAACGCTGAACTATAGTCTATGAACAGCATTCTCGCATAGTTATTTCCCTTCTTGTCCAGGTGCGAAAGGGCAGTGTGAAGTTGACAAAATCCATCTTGCGCCATCTTCTCCCACTACCGGCCATATTTGGTAGTGAGTGGAAACGCCTACCGGATGCTTCACACGTTTATATCCGTGAAATATGTCTCATTGTTCTATCTGTGGCAGACGGCTCCTGAGCGGCATTTGCTAGAAGGGATCTAGCTTTTGTCAAATTAACGTCAGATTTGACTTCGTAGCAGGTTAGTAGAATTTACCAAGCAGGTTAGGATAATTAACTTAGCAGGTTAGGATAATTAGGTTAATGTTATGAAAATGATTAGAGTCAGCAAAAATAAAATAAAAACATCAATTATTTACCCTAATAATTGCACAAAAGCTGTATCCCTTCTAACCATGAACCTCCCCGAGCACGTCAAGGAAACGAATGTGATGACGTAATGAGTCAAGTGGGCGGAGACTGTTTAGGCAAAAGGAACCATGGCTTCCGTGCAGGCCGAGGTAAGCGAGACACACAATTACATCAAGATTGTTTTCCATTGGTTGGGGTTTTTTTGGTATGAATATGTGGGCTTGCCCGTAGCAACACATGTAACCGTTGTATGGAAAGAAAGCGAAACTTGGATAAGTGTTGTGAGACCTCTGCTTTAAGTACATTTCAAACTGCCCGCCCGGCACTGTCAACTCTGAGCTTTTGTGTTGGTAGGGCAATTGAATGTGCTTGTGTCGCTAGGAGGATGCACGGCCCCGGAATCGGAATCGTGCAAGTTGATGCATTCAGCGCTGTCGTTGTGGTATCAGTCATACAATTTCCAGGGCTTTGTCACTATCCGTCTCTCCAACTAGTGTTTTGCCTGTGTTAACCACGAAAACTCACATTTATTGTATTGGTTTAACTCTTGCAATGATTTTCAACTTAATTGTTATCTATGCTATTACAAGAGCAGTCTTTCTGCACTGTTGCCCACATGCAGGGACCTGCTAGGTAACGTTAGTTGGTTATCTCATCAAGCTACCTAGTTGTAATGTTAGTAATCGAACCTGGATAGGTGAGGAGCCACGGCTGGGGATAACTATATACCAGATTTGATTGGTCGCGTACACATTTTGGAGATGTTATCGCAGGTGTAGCGACTTGCTTATGGTTTACCTCCAACAGTGCAGTAATACCCAACCTAACTATACAAAAAAAACGTGCAATGTCAGAGTTAGGAATATAAATGATGGTGTGTATGGACAGTAGAACAGGTGTGTACAGTCAGCAGTAGTTATATTGGGTCCAAGCAAGGCTCTCGGCCAAGGATGTAGTTAAGAAATATATATAGTTACGTAATTGTGGTTTTCACGTCTGCTAGGTAGGTAGCAAGCGACATTATTCTGTGCATACGAGCATAGAATAAAGCCACGGTCCCTCTCAAATCAAACGTCCAGTAGTATTGCTGGTGCTAGCTGCACGATACATTAAAAGTTCCATCTCGAGCCTGCAGACTATAGCTAGCCATCTAGCGTGGAACTCCTACTAACCCCCACAGTTAGTTAGCCATTACATTTGAGGTTCAAGATATTAATCTGGTGATTAAAAAAATCGTTTATGCACAGAAAAGCATACGGATTTGTTAGCTATCTACAGTGTAGCCAGACGTGATTAGCTTGCACGCACTTCCCACCACCCCTGTGTTGACTCAACCAACAATATCTAATGCTTAGCTCGTATGGGCCGTACAAAGGTAATATGATCGATATGTCAACAGACTTGGGTAATATCTACTCAAGACCGCTCATGTACATTTGCAATTTTGTCATAATCCGCTGTTATCCGACAGAGGGAGCTCGAAGGACGCGTCACTCCAGTACAGTCTCCCTCAGGATCTGACAGCTTCCTTCCATTGACAGAGGCAGTCCTCTGCACCATCTCCATCTGTTTGAGAACTTTAATGTCTATTTTGTGAGGGACAACATGCATCTGCCTTGTTGACCGGGATGAATCTTCTAAATCCTCAGAGGTTGTCATCAGCACATAAAGATCCATTTATTATAGGTCCAGAGACGCCTAGGCAACACGTTTTTGTCATGCTTACAATATCCTACACGATAACCACTTGCCATGCCCATGGCATTTGCTATGGCAGGGAACAGAGAGGAGTGGATGTCAGTGTTGTTTAGACTGGTTTCTCTGTGAATCAAGTAGACACTTGGTGGTTTACTGACATGTTGCCTTATCCTACCTTGCTTTGAATGTTACTATTGTGAGTGTGTGTAGGCTTAAATTCTCATTAAAGGCCCTGGTGGTGGCTCCCTAAAAGAAGGGCCCAGGAGGCTGCTTTGTTGTTTGATATATCTTTATTGGGCAGAGCCAGAGACTGTCAGAGAGAGAGTCTGACCTAATGTATCCCAAATTAACTTGGCCCTGTGGTAGTTGTTTCTGCCATTTGCTGGAATTTTGGAGGAGAGCATTGGAAAACATTAGTGGAGAGATTCATCTTAAAATTATTCTACAACAAATCATTTCTTTACAGAAGTAAAACAGTGTCTAGATGATACAAGAAGGTCAGACTGGTGGTGGTGTGGGTGAACAAGGATTCCTCTGGAGAGTTTCACCTCTTGCTCATTGTTAGCCACAAAAGCTAGTTCTTCTCTGCAGCCTTCCCTCTCCCTTTGACTGTCAGATGTCAGGCCTCAGTGAGCATGCTCAGCACTGAGCTGAGCTCTGCTGCTCCTGCTGTATAGACAGGGTACTGGTCATAGCAGACAACTAGGCCTCTTTGGCCTTCACAGGAACGACAGACTCTTATGGCGTCAGCTCGGCTCCTTGAAGGCACGGCCTCTCTGTTGCTGACAGACAAAGGTACGGTGTGATGTGGGCTGGGGGGGGTAAAAATTATACATTACTGCAACCTTTTACTGGGAGTCTGATTCTGTTTTGGTGGAATGGGGACGTCATTGGTCTTTATTTCTCAATATAGTCATTAATTCACTCATGTTATGGTTATCACAGTATTTCCTTCGATCTTCTAGATTTGTTAGGTAATGGATAAATCATTGTATTAGCCATCTGGCCACAAGCTGTATGTAGCCTAAATCTATTGTAGCCTGTGATGTGCAGGTAGGATGTGTGTGCGTTTAGTTAATTCATGTGTGAGGTGGCTGAAGTGACTTCCACTGATATCTCGAGTGAGTGAATTGGGCAAAAAATGTTTTGGGGGGGGGATGCATCTTGTTCTCGATCTTGCTTGGATTGAAGACTCTGTGTGATGTAAAGGCCTGAACTTCCTGTTTTGATCTTGCTTGGATTGAAGACTGTTTGATGTAAAGGCCTGAACTTCCTGTTTTTTGGGTCATTTAGAAAAAAATGTAACCTTTTATTTAACTAGGCAAGTCAGTTAAGAACAAATTCTTATTGACAATGACCACCTACCCCGGCCAAACCTGGACGGCGCTGGACCAATTGTGCGTCGCCCTATGGGACTCCCAATCACGGCCGGATGTGATACAGCCTGGATTCGAACCAGGGACTGTAGTGACTCCTCTTGCACTGAGATGCAGTGCCTTAGACCGCTGTGCATATCTACACAGATACTACTCTTGGGCAGAAAACATGCAATGCCTCTTTTCGGTGAAACACTTATTTAATGGGGAGGCCTATTTTTTTGTTCATGCTACGTTTTGATTAAATAAACCCAGCGGTGCACTGATTTAATGGAAAGTGAATACAGCTGTGTTCTACAGATTATTTGCAATGCAAACAATTTCATCAATGTAATTTGATCTAGATGCAGTCGGAACTGATCAAAAGGCAATTATCAACACCATTCAGGTTGGTGGGTGATATATCCTGTTGGTGTTAAATCTGTACAAAACAGCAGACAATGACCCATCTGGACTCCTTAGTTTTAGGCCTACCTCAGTATAGCTACTCCAGATAAAATAAAGAATTGTGAACTTCTTGGCCCCTGGAGGTGTCTAAGTTTGTGACTGGAAAGTGGTTATTGCATTAGGCTATGAAGGGTAGATTGACGTAGGGTAGTATAATTCGTATTTTTAGGCATGTGCTTTGTTAAAGTGTAGTCTTTGTTTCAATGAAGGTAATATCCTACTCTTTTAGGTAAGTGAACAAGAATTAGGCTATTTTAGAGGCGATTATTTCTCTGCAAATGTGTGCTAGGCCTAGAATGAAAGACTAGGTCAGAGAAACTGTTACACTGATATTCAACCAGGTTTTTTTTTAACGGCCATCCTAATCCTAAATCCTCTGGAAAATATTAAGTTTATGTGATTATTAACAGAAAAGAATCATTTGGATTGCGTGTCACAGATTGACTAAAAATCAATGATTTCATGACTAGACATGAACATTCTGAAATGTTAGACCCCTTGACAGTTTACACATTGTCTCTTGATATTGTTTCACGAAATGGCTGCAATGTTTTTTTCCCCTCTTCTTCCTTCTCCATGAGGAACAGCAGAGCTCCATCTGAGCATGCCCAGTAAGGGGCATGTCAGAGCTTTCCACGGAGAGTTGGTCATGTGATCTGAGCTGGGACGGTGCATGTGTGGGGAAGCTAGATGTTGGAGTGTGGAGCTCAACTCTCGCCCTCTCCCTCCCCCATTAATGGACACTCACTGCTTTATCCAGGTACTTCAATGGTTGCCTGGGGGCTCAATTTAAAGAAAAAAGGACGGCATTATAACATTCTCCATTTTCATGTATTTTCAAATGGAGCTTGCTCACATGGATCGTGTTGTCTTTCACTGCCCGACTTTTGTCCTTTTAAATATTCTTTGCAACCAGTTTGGGAATTGAGTCTCCTTCATGTGTCTTTATTTTTTTGGGAAAACTCATGATGGACGGTTGGATTATTTAATTGGCTAATCAATTTAATTGTGTCAACGTTCCACTGAGTGGGCCATGACTTACCTGTAGACCAAAAACGCTCAGGTATCAATCAGGAGAACCAGATCCCCAGCAAGACTTTATCAGCTGGCTATAGCCTAGTATGTAGCTATGGCTAAGCCACATTCCTGTGGTAAAGACTGAGGGACTATCATCTGAACGCTCCATGTAGAGGGGCCTCAAATCCACATCCACCCCAGGAGCTCAGCTCAGCAGGGACATGTTAGCGGAAGTCCTGTGTTCCACTCTGACTCATTGATTTAATTAATGAGGGCTGATCTGGGAAAGGCCTTTGTTCCCGATAAACAGCATTGCTGTTTCCAAAACTAGCTGAATTGTATGCTCCCCTAAAAACATTTAATGTAATCCTGAGAATCCTCTAACCTCCGCATCTAATGGTGCTATGTTCTATTGCCGATAGGGTGTTTTTAAAATATGATAACTTGTGCGATGGCAGACGAGTACAGTGGAAACGGTCAGAATGTAGAAGAGTATTTGTCAAGTACTTTTCTTCAAGGCTTTTAGCATAGTTTATTTTAGTGTACTAGTGACATCTGGTAGCCTCAATTGTCATACATGTGCATAGGTTCTACTCATTGTAGTGGCCTTAGCCAGAAGAGACAAGGACTAAATGACTCATTGGCAGTGGTAGCATACACTGCTGAGAGTAGACCGACAGAGATCCTATTCTGGCCAGAGCTCCTGTAAAAACTTTACTTCTTGCTCTTTCTCTCCATCATGCTCTTGCTCTCTCTCTCATTCATGCACTATTTCTCTCGCTCCCTCTTGCTCTCTTTCTGCATCGGCTCTATCAAGGTAGAAGAAAACAAGTTGATTCCTGTCAACTGAAAAGGGAAACAGATTTTTTTTTTTTGTTCAGTGACGTGTGAAGATGGTGACTATTTTGATGGAAGGGTCTGCCAGGGTTTATCAGATCCTACTCCACCGCTTGCCACTTGGCTAGTTCATAGAGCTTCAAAATGGCTGAGATGCCTTCTACTGAGCATGCTCGGTAGACTGACTCACTCTGCTTTATGGTGCCATGTTGACAGCCTGAAACCTCCATGACAATAGAGCAGCATGAACACAGAGGGCAGAAGCAATGAGCACCATTGAGTTCCCAGCCTATGTAGGCTAATTATCTTCATGTTCTGGAGAGCGGTTTGTTATTAATAAAATGTGTTGAAAGCTTCAAGCCAATCCATAACAGGGAATACCAGAATAGCACTTAGACATTCTGAAAGACTAGGCCTATGTGCCAGATCTTATCAAACTCTCTGAGCAAAGGGATATTTCCATAAAATCCTTTCCACTTCACATCAGCTTGGCGGGAAACAATTAATTCTGTTTTTTTTTTTTTTTCATTTACAACAACGAATTAAAAACATTACTCTGGAGGGACGAGAAAGAGGATGGGAAAACAAGTGTGCATATCAAAGGAAGACCCGGCATTATTATGGTATGTGCTAGTTTCCACAGCTCTTCTGGGAGGTATTGTGTGGTGTTGACCTGTAGTTTTCAGCCTGAGGATGAGAAATTAATTCCGTAGTCAGAGAGGAAGTGTTGATGCATCCCACCCTTCAGAGAGGGAGAAGGGCAGGTAGCAAGGGAGAAAGAGGGGGAGAGGAAGCTGGAGTAGGAAGAGGGAGAGAATGCATTTCACCTCTCGAGAGGTGGACCAGTTACCCAGTGGTGTGAATCAATGGGATTGGAGTAGATCCTAGAATAAGCTGTGGTGTTATGAATTACACCCATACTGAAAAATCATTGCTCCAGAAGGTAGCAACAGATCATCGGCAGTGCCCATACTTTTATTTTTTTGTTTCAGAGGTTGTCCTCATCCGTGAGCTACCCTTTCTGTCATTGCTCTTCCTGTTCAATGGAATTCACATGAGATCTGTCTGATTCATGTCACAGAACAGTGAGAGCTAGAGGCCTTTTCTGACCTCTACCAGCCTTTACAGTGAAGTGGGCATCCATTTGGCTATTTCACAGTTGCGTTACAGTATTTGTTGAGTTGGCTAGACCTGATAGGATTGGGTATTCTCCTCCTTTTCCTGCACTGAGGCTCTGTGGAGACAAATGCCTCTTGACAGAAGAAAGATGGTTGAAAGTTACTCCCATGTTGGTTACATTGGGGCTCTTTGGGTCTTTAGGGCTCTGACTGGCACGCAGCTCTCCTCTTTGGCCCCTTGCGTAGCCACCTTTCCTCTTTTTTTTCCCCGTTGCTGTTCTTGAAATGGCTGCGCGTATTCATTAGCAAACAGGTTGCGAGAGAGGAGAAGGAAAAAAAAAAAAAAAAAAAAAAAGCCACTGAAATTTGAACTGACTGAGCATGCTCTGTGGAAGCCCACTGAAGAGCGAGACCAATAGAGGGAGCTGCTGGGTCACATGACCGACAAGATTAATGTGTGCATGTGAGGAGGAGGAGAAGGAAAAGAGGAACAATCCGTTCGAGACTCCCGCTCTCTCTCTCTTGCACGCGCTTGCTCTCTCTGTCCCTTTCAACCACTCTCCTCAATGGAGGCCATCAGGAGAAAGCAGGTATGATGCTTGCTGCAAGAGCATATTTACCACAGGGAAGGAAACGTTAGCCTACACTTTCCCCTTGGTTGCGTTTGAATTGTCCTTTGTAGAGATATATTGAACTTGCTCTGTATTTTTTTTGTCTCTGCCATTGACATTTAGGCTGCTAATCTGTCATCGGTTGCTTGCTCTTTGCTCAGAGGAGGCAGTTCTCTGGCCCATGGGAGGTGCAGCCATTCTTCAGAGCCCATGAGAGGGCTTTAACAGAGGGCTTGAACAGAGAGCTTGATCAGTAATCAAGGACTTCTCAGCCTTATGTGATCTTTGATTGCAGTATTTCATATGGAAGCAAACCTCTACTACCCTGTGGTGAAGTGGTTACTAATGCACTGTGTTCACCCGGGTCAGCGGTTAGAAAAGTGTCTTAGTCTCACCGATGTGTTTCGCAGTTCCTACTGTTTGGGAAATCTCCATGAATTGATTGCGTCTTGTGCGAAAGGGACTCATTAGCTGTGCTTGGATCATTGACACAAGGCAAAGGAGCAGGCTACAGTAGGTTGGAGATGACTGCGTGCAGGGCAGAGATGAGATTAAATTGGACTTCTTGGTCATCTCGAATGGTTCTCCTTCCTGCCAGGCAGGCACTCCAGGACTCAGACCCATCCTCTTTTCAATCCTGTCTTTCTCCCTCTGCAGCCTTACCCTCTCTTTCAGGAAAGGGCCAAGGAGGCACCGCAGGGAAAATGTCCCATATGGTCAAAGACACTGGATAGAAACAGAAGAAAGAGGAATGACTGCAGAATTGTTCTGTCCAATAGTCAGCCTCAGTGCTGTCCCGCACCATGTTCCGTATCCAGTGTGATGGTGCCTGCATTTTACACTCATAATGGCTTTGTAACAATAGTGAATTTTCACATTTTGTTCATGCTGCCGACTTGTTGTGAATTGAATGACACAGATCATCCATCTTCGGGGAAAGAGAAGGCCATCTCTTCTCTTGTTGAGGGTCTTTGCTCAATAGCTGCTTTTCTTCGTGTCAGGCGTTCCTTTAAGGTGTTGCTCTCTCTAACACCTGCAATAGGAGAAGGCTTAATTGTTGTTTACTATACTGGACTGTTAGATGTTTTCTAATAATTCACAAACTTTCAATAGCTAGACTAGCCAAGTTCAGGAGTCTGGCGTCAAACAACCCAAGATAGGTCATTTAGCTAGGCCTCACTGTAATTTAGATTTATTTTTTGGAAGAAATACTTTGCAGATGCTCAGTCATTTTAAATGACAGTGACTGACTCGGATATTAACATTTTAATATTTTTTAAGACTCTTTTTACAGTATCTCAGACTTTGTTTGGGTTATTTTTTATTATTTTTTACAGCCTTTTATTATGTAGCCTAAATTTGTAATGATTCTGATCTGTCTTTTGTCATGTGCGCAAATTCTTTATTAGAACTCATAGGTGGATCTGCCTTTGAGCTCCCATCCCCCCACCCACGCAAATCCTGGCCCCATGTCCCCTACCTAGTGAAAAAATGCAGTGTTGGCCACGTTGTCAGTAAACAATCTGGTTAGGAAATGGCGGAGATCTGCAGACTGCTCTCCCTTCCCCCTCCCTTCTCTCTCTCTCCAATGAGCAAGTTCCCTTTTCACCCACTAGGGGGAGGACTGAGGACATGGAGAAGCACGGTTAGAGAAGGTTTCTTGATACCATGAAGGAATACGAAAGGGTTTCCCTCCCATATAGATGAGTGTCGACCACACACCTTGGAATCTGTAACTCTGGAACCCTTTGAATACCTTGGAGATCCTTCTTCTTTGGGTGCCTCAGCCTGACAGTTGTCAGCTTGCTCTTGGGTGCTGCTAGTCTCTCAGACGAGTAAGCCCAATTTACCCTGTAACTGTTGAACAAGCTAAATGTACTTCTGTTTGATGTTGAAGACTTAGTCTTCTATATGTGGTTGTGATTTTTCATAAAACATCTGTCAAAGCATCTTTTAATTTCTTCAAGTCAGAGAGTGCTCAGAATACTAATAGATGTGTCTGTAGAACCACTGAGTTACGAGTGTTGCTCTACAGACAAACCACTAAATTGTCAAAAGCCTGACAAAGGACACCTGTGTCTTTGTCCACTGGAATGTCAGTGGTCATAGACAATTCACACATCCATTTGCTTAGACTTAAGAAATTAGCCTATTGGTTGGATTACTTTTTATATTGCTTTTTTTTTTTTTCTATGCTCTGTCAGGTGCTGCTCCCTGTAGATTCTAGAGATGTACGCAGGCCACGAGAGCAGGGTCTCATGGCAAAAACCTCCTCTTCCCTCAAATCTAGCAGCTAGGCTGCGGTGTCTATATTGTGACAGGCATTGGCCAGGCTAATCCTGAAGGACACATTGAAACGAGAAGCCTCTGTAACAGATCCAATAGATCTTGTCCTCTTCAGCTTCTGATGATAGCTGGGTCCCAAAAGGTGGGGGCTGTCCTGTGGCTGAGGAGACCGGGGGGAGGTGGCAGTGGGCAGCTGGTGAAAAAGGCTGATGCAAGGCTATATCCTCCAAAACCAAAGCATAACCTTGAGCTAATATGAAAATACTCTGTGTAGTGGCTCCCCTGGTGGAGACAGAGAGGGGTGCCTTAAGAGCAGACATTTTGTGGTGGTTTTAAAGCCAATATCTGGTTGATCTGAAAATGTGGTCGGAGGCGCCGTATGGATGGTGTGACGGAGGCATGCAGAGGCCAAAATGAGCTTCGTGCCGCATCACTGTGCGTCTCTCAAATTCTGTAACAATGCGGAGGGCTCCGTATAGCTCTGCATTGACATGATTGGTTGACTGTACGTGAGGGCGGGAGGTCCTGTATAAACACAAACTTCCTCACTTCCTTCACAACAGTTCTGCGCTGCTCCGTGAAAAGCAAGTATGAATGCCCTGACTTCTGCAGAAGCCATATCACCGTAAATGCTCCACGGCCGTTGCAGATTGACTATGCAGCGCCTTTTAGAGGCAGGTGTCTGATTGGGCTTCCAATCAGAAGGCAGAGCTTTTGCGTCTGGTCTGAGGCCTAGGTTGTCACAGGGGAGGGGAAGATGTTGAATTGTCTTCCATTGCTGAACCCTTTGGCTCTTCTGAGCTAGACGTTCTATAGCAGAAATACAAGTTGGAAAACCTGTCGGTTTGAAAACGTGGTTCCACTGATATAACTGCATTTTCTATTTTTCTTTGTTCTGTCTGGTTCATCTGTTCTTCAGTGTTTCCCCGGGCCCGTCGGGTTCATCTGTTCTTCAGTGTTTCCCTGGGCCCGTCTGGTTCTTCAGTGTTTCCCCGGGCCCGTCTGGTTCATCTGTTCTTCAGTGTTTCCCCGGGCCCGTCTGGTTCATGGTGTCTGTTTTTATTTGTTTGTTTTGCCTGGTGCTGCTAAAGGAAGATTGCATTACTTTGTATTGAAAGAGATGGGCCAGGTACATCAGTAAAGGTGAAGACAGAATGAGGCAAGGCAAACAATAGGTCTTTACCATAACCATCATAGTTGATGTGTGATCCTGGTACTAACCTTCCCGATCACATTCTTTGGGTGTCTTAAGTGTCCAATAAGTTGTTTGAGCATGAGATGCCTCCTCTGGAGGTTTGAGACATTGGAGGTAAAGCTTTCCAGAATGCAGCTCTCTGGAAGAGACAATTCCTACTGCTGTAAGCTATTTCAGCCATGGGGATCACACGCTTCCCATAATACTTCAACCTTTTGGATACTTTACAATGTTTAGGTTAAGTTTAAAAATCAGGTGAAATTGTAAACGATATAGGCTACTTCGGTCAGGTTAATGAGTGCATTATGTTAGTCTGTTACCTCTGTATATAGAAACTGAGTTGGCCTCTGTTAGTGTGTAGCAGGGCAGCTTATTTTCCAGCATGCTTTTGTATATGACGTTCTCTGACCATAACTGTGTTCTTGACGCTGTATATGGAGTTAAGTGTGTGTGTGTGCTGTCAGCCCACAGGTCTGGCCAAAGGCACAGTGGGTAAAGAGAAGTCCATGGAGGATGCGATGGAGTCACCTGGGGACCGAGCGGAGGATGGAGGTGAGTTCATCTTTAAAGTTAACCCTAACCTGTTTGTCCTCTCTTGAAATAACATTTAACCTTTATTTAGCTAAGCAAGTCTGTTAAGAACAAATTCTTATTTACAATCATGTTACTCCGGCCAAACCCTACCCTAACCCAGACGACGCTGGGCCAATTGTGCGCCGCACAAGACCATACTCTGAGAATTACATCTACTATTATAGATGCATCGAGAGACAAGGAAGTAGCTGCCAGACTGGGGTCCAGTCCCAGAGCAGAGGCGGAGCTAAATGGGACCTATGAGGGTGCAGAGGTGGAGAACGGACACAAGAACACCACCCCCCTGGTCTCCCAGGCCAACGGGTCACAGGCAGCTACAGAGAATGGGATGATGGAGACGGACCTGCCTCACGGCTCCACCACCGGGAGTAACGGATACATCCTCAGCAAGCAGCAGCAGGAGGGCGGGTCTTCGACGGGGACGGGCTCGGCGGCTGCCCCACACAGGACTAGCTGGTTGCCCTCAGGCACCACTATGATTGGGCACACCGCCAAAACTTCCCCATCTTCGTTAGCCGGGTGCGGCCACAGTCTAGGCGCAATAAGGACTGACACCCAGCGCGCCGGGTCCCCGTCGGGACAGGGGACCTCAGACACTAAAAACGGCACGTCCCCTAGCGACTCCCCCGCCCCGTCTCCGCAGTCCGTCGCCATACATCGAGCACGCAAGACCATGTCCATGCCAGCATCCAACCAGACACTAAAGGTAACTAGCATTAGCTTAGTAAAGAGAGAGTCAATTTATTTTGGGGTTCTTTAATTGAGACGTAGTCCACATTGGACAGTGATTGCATGTTGTTTTATTGGTTCTGCAACTGGTGAAACTCTACAAAAATATCAAGCATAGCCACCACTTAATTCACTGCTGGTTTCTTAATCCCCATAGCGTTTAAACAGGGAATTAAAAGAACCAAATGGTGCAGATGAGGAGAGACAGAATGCACCGGAGGAGGAGGAGTCTCAGCAGATGTCCCCCTCCCAGAACCAGATACCGCCGAGCCAAAGTGACGTGCCGGCTGCAGCCACAGCCAAGTCCCAGACAGGTCAGACAGACCGCACTGGGCCCTGGAATGGGGATGGACAGGGGTATAAGGCAAATAATCATCACTGTCCACACACAACAATGGATATGCAGTTATACAATGGCAGGACCTGCTTACTATTTACTCGTTTCAAGCCTGCAAAAGCCAGAGGAGTATGAATGAGAGCTTCTGTGTATGTAGTGTAAGAGGTTCATGGCACCTTGAGCTCAATTCAACGCTCTATTCCAGCATCGAGGAAGAAGAAAAGGAAGATGGGAACATACAGTCTGGTCCCCAGGAAGAAAACCAAAGTGCTGAGGCAGGGGACGGTGCTGGAGATGTGTAGTCAACTTCAATCAACTCAACGCACACAGGTCTCACTTCTCCTCCATAGACTATCTTCACGGTTTTAGAATAAATGGAAATCTGGAATAAATGTGTTGTAATTATGAGATTTATCTATAACAGGTTAATGTTTTTAATATTACTCTGCTGCTCCTTGTAGTCTAAAGAGGTAGCACACGTGAACGGTGAAAGGGTGGAGAACGAGTCAGAGGAGGAAGAGTGGGATGAGTGGGAGGAAGAGGAGGAGCAGGGTGGAGAGGAAGGTGTCCCCGCAGCCCGGGAGAAGAGTCGAACAGCAGGCCCTGCCCTTCAGGTTGGAACCAATTGACTTAATTGGCTTAGTTTACTTTGTCTGGACCCCAGCTGATAACCGTGATTTAAAATGATTACATTCCTAGGTATAGCAACACAAATAAATCCCCCAGCTTCCCAAATGGCCAAACCTCTTTGAAATTGTGTGTTGTGATAGTTGTCTGTTCAGGGGGAGCTGGGAGAGGAGCTGGACTCTGAGGAATCAGCTGAGGAGGAAGGGGAAGAAGAGGGGAACGAGTCTGACTTGGTAACATCACACAATCATAGACAACCATTTTCCCTTCTTTGAGTCCGCTGATTAGACCATCATCCAATGGCATGAAGGAGTGTTTTTCTGAACCCAAACATTATCAAAGCACAATTTTCTCTTTCATTCTGTTCCACCATCAGAGTGAGGAGTACATTGATGGTCATGGGCGAGAATATAACTTTGCATATCTCAATTGATCTGCTTTCACACAGAGCTCGGAATCCAGCGTGAAAAAGAGGTTGAAAAAGAAAACAAAGGGAGACTCCTGGCTCCGGCCGTCCAGGAAACTGAAAAGGAAGCCCAAGACTGAGGGACTCCTTGGTACAGCAAACCATTTTTCTGCCTAATGAAGTCTAGAGACATGGAAATATCTCTTAACCCTGACTTTCTGCTCCCTGTACTAGCTAACTCTCCCTCCCCTTTCAGGCACAGGGCCCCAGGGCCAAGCAGGCCTCAGTGTGGACTACACAGAGGTTCCTCTCCACACACTGAACCTTAAAGCCAAGGAAATGCTGCTCTCCTCACAGCACACAGGTGAGTGAGGACTTATAGAAGTAGGTGATGTAGTTGAGAACTAAACTACCTGTTGGTAAGATAGTTTCCATTCATGGATTAGTTTTAATGTTAAGGGGCAAGTGCGCTGTCCTCCCTCTCTGGACCAGATGACTCATCAGAGCAGCACTGAGCGCCCCCTGCTGGTGATATCTGTAATAAAAATATAAAATATGTAAAGAGTATACAGTAGAACTGCACCACTATTGTAGCTCTTTGCAGTCTATTTTTGTCTTTACAAATTAATCTCTATAAACTCTTGGAAAGAGCAGTAAACCTGTGTCTAGGTAGGGTCACATTGACATCTGTTGGAGGAGCTGAGCTGAGTGGATGGTCCTCTGTGCAGGAGTTTCTGGGGGTGTGGAGGCAGACATGGTACAGGAGCTACCGCTCTGCAGCTGTCGCATGGAGACACCCAAGAGCCGGGAGATCCTCACATTGTCCGACAGGAAGTGCATGGCCACGGAGAGTGTCGACCGACAGGTGAGCCTGGCGCTTTGCCATCCTATTCTATACTTATCACATTCTGTATGTTCACTTATCCCATTCTGTGTGATCACTTATCCCATTCTGTGTGATCACTTATCCCATTCTGTGTGATCACTTATCCCATTCTGTGTGATCACTTATCACATTCTGTATGATCACTTATCACATTCTGTATGATCACTTATCACATTCTGTATGATCACTTATCACATTCTGTATGTTCACTTATCACATTCTGTATGTTCACTTATCACATTCTGTATGTTCACTTATCACATTCTGTATGTTCACTTATCACATTCTGTATGTTCACTTATCACATTCTGTATGTTCACTTATCACATTCTGTATGATCACATTCTGTATGATCACTTATCACATTCTGTATGATCACATTCTGTATGTTCACTTATCACATTCTGTATGATCACATTCTGTATGTTCACTTATCACATTCTGTATGATCACTTATCACATTCTGTATGATCACTTATCACATTCTGTATGATCACTTATCCCATTCTGTATGATCACATTCTGTATGTTCACTTATCACATTCTGTATGATCACATTCTGTATGTTCACTTATCACATTCTGTATGTTCACTTATCACATTCTGTATGATCACTTATCACATTCTGTATGTTCACTTATCACATTCTGTATGTTCACTTATCACATTCTGTATGATCACATTCTGTATGATCACATTCTGTATGTTCACTTATCACATTCTGTATGTTCACTTATCACATTCTGTATGATCACTTATCACATTCTGTATGATCACTTATCACATTCTGTATGATCACATTCTGTATGATCACATTCTGTATGATCACATTCTGTATGATCACTTATCACATTCTGTATGTTCACTTATCACATTCTGTATGTTCACTTATCACATTCTGTATGTTCACTTATCACATTCTGTATGTTCACTTATCACATTCTGTATGTTCACTTATCCCATTCTGTATGATCACTTATCCCATTCTGTATGATCACTTATCCCATTCTGTATGATCACTTATCCCATTCTGTATGATCACTTATCCCATTCTGTATGATCACTTATCCCATTCTGTATGTTCACTTATCCCATTCTGTATGTTCACTTATCCCATTCTGTATGATCACTTATCCCATTCTGTATGATCACTTATCCCATTCTGTATGATCACTTATCACATTCTGTATGATCACTTATCACATTCTGTATGATCACTTATCACATTCTGTATGATCACATTCTGTATGATCACTTATCACATTCTGTATGTTCACTTATCACATTCTGTATGTTCACTTATCACATTCTGTATGATCACATTCTGTATGATCACTTATCACATTCTGTATGTTCACTTATCACATTCTGTATGTTCACTTATCACATTCTGTATGATCACTTATCACATTCTGTATGATCACATTCTGTATGATCACATTCTGTATGATCACTTTTCACATTCTGTATGTTCACTTATCACATTCTGTATGTTCACTTATCACATTCTGTATGTTCACTTATCACATTCTGTATGATCACTTATCACATTCTGTATGATCACATTCTGTATGATCACATTCTGTATGATCACTTTTCACATTCTGTATGTTCACTTATCACATTCTGTATGTTCACTTATCACATTATGTATGATCACTTATCACATTCTGTATGATCACTTATCACATTCTGTATGATCACATTCTGTATGATCACTTATCACATTCTGTATGATCACTTATCACATTCTGTATGATCACTTATCACATTCTGTATGTTCACTTATCACATTCTGTATGATCACATTCTGTATGTTCACTTATCACATTATGTATGTTCACTTATCACATTCTGTATGTTCACTTATCACATTCTGTATGATCACATTCTGTATGATCACTTATCACATTCTGTATGTTCACTTATCACATTCTGTATGTTCACTTATCACATTCTGTATGTTCACTTATCACATTCTGTATGTTCACTTATCACATTCTGTATGATCACTTATCACATTCTGTATGATCACATTCTGTATGATCACATTCTGTATGATCACTTTTCACATTCTGTATGTTCACTTATCACATTCTGTATGATCACATTCTGTATGATCACATTCTGTATGATCACATTCTGTATGTTCACTTATCACATTCTGTATGTTCACTTATCACATTCTGTATGATCACTTATCACATTCTGTATGATCACATTCTGTATGATCACTTTTCACATTCTGTATGATCACTTTTCACATTCTGTATGTTCACTTTTCACATTCTGTATGTTCACTTATCACATTCTGTATGTTCACTTATCACATTCTGTATGTTCACTTATCACATTCTGTATGTTCACTTATCACATTCTGTATGATCACTTATCACATTCTGTATGATCACATTCTGTATGTTCACTTATCACATTCTGTATGTTCACTTATCACATTATGTATGATCACTTATCACATTATGTATGATCACTTATCACATTCTGTATGATCACTTATCACATTCTGTATGATCACATTCTGTATGTTCACTTATCACATTCTGTATGATCACATTCTGTATGTTCACTTATCACATTATGTATGATCACATTCTGTATGTTCACTTATCACATTATGTATGATCACTTATCACATTCTCTCCCTATATATTTGGCTCCCTCCGATTCTCCACTCTTTTCTATACACTTTGGGAAAATGATGGAAAATTGAAATGCAGACTTCTGTTTCTCACTCTCACCAGTTTCCTTCTCCCCACAGCTGAGCCAATGTCAGAGTGCAGTTCTAAAGCATGAGATGATGCGTCCTTCGAACTCTGTGCAGCTGCTGGTGCTGTGTGAGGACCACCGGGCCGGCATGGTCAAGCACCAGTGCTGCCCTGGCTGTGGCTTCTTCTGCAGGGCTGTAAGTACTGGGACCTCCCTGGGGTGGGAATGGGCAAACATCTAGTTCTGAGTCAGTAGAAAGTGTCTTATAGTAAGCTAGTAAAAGCTCTGGGTCCTAGTTATTGTGATGGTTCTTGTTAGGGCACCAATATTTTTTTCCTGGTCATGTCCTGTGGTTAGGAAAACCCCCTGGCCCTACGTAAAACTCTGAACTACCAATTGGCTTAATTTTGTCATAACGTTCCAAAGCATAACAATTATACTGGGGTTTTCCAACGGTAGTCACACTGATCTGTCTGTGTTTGGGTTGTAGGGGACCTTCATGGAGTGCCAACTGGACGTCAACATCTCCCACCGTTTCCACCGGGCCTGCGCCTCTGTGCTGAAGGGCCAAACCTTCTGTCCACACTGTGGAGAGGAGGCCAGCAAGGCCAAGGAGGTTACCATCGCCAAGGCCGACACCACCTCAACCGTGCCCACCACACATGCTGCACACGGCCCTGCCACACCCGGGGCTGCAGAGGGCAGGGCAGACACCACCAGTGGGGGGTAGGTTCACAGCACGGCGGCTTCCATTGCAGTCCGTAGCATTTTAATCAATACATACTAGTAACTGCCAAAATAATGGAAAGACTTCAGTGAATGAGGAATACTGTGTATTGAAAGCAGGTGCTTTCACACAGGTGTGGTTACTGAGTTAATTAAGCAATTAACATCCCATCATGCTTAGAGTCATGTATAGAAATGCTGGGCAGACCATTTATTTTGGCCACCATGGCGATGCCCCCATGGGATAACAATGCCCCCATCCACATGGCATGAGCGGTCTTTTATTGGTTTAAAGAGCATGAAAACGACCGTCTCAATCACCAGATCTCGACCCAAATCAACAATTATGGGAGATTCTGGAGCCACCTTTAACAAAACACCCGATGGAATTCTTTGTGGAAGAATGGCGTGGCATCCCTCCAATAGAGGTCCAGACACTCAAAGCTGTTCTGGCTCGTTGTGGCCCAACACCCTTTTAAGACACTATGTCTGTGTTTCCTTTATTTTGTCAGTTACCTGTAGTTTCCTATGATGTCTCCTTTTCAGTCTTGTCTTTTGAACCGTTTCACTCTTCCGTTGTAGTAGTCAGGCATTTTGTGTGTGTTTCAGTCTCTCCCGTTTCTCTGTGGGAGGTGATTTAAGTGGCCAAGCAGACAGCCCCCTCTCCACCCCCCCTGGGCAAACACTGGATACCTCCTCCTTCCCTGGGGCCTCCAGAACAGGAGTACTGCCTCCTGCGATGGGGATGGGCATAGGAGTGGGCGCCACCCCTAAAGAGACCTTGGAGAGCATCCTGCTGGCACTGGACACAGAGAAGTAAGACTCTCCCAAGACTCAGGGTTCAGAGGTTAACGAGTGCTGCTCTACTATGCAGTCGTTAGGCTAAATAGTTTCATATTGTCGTTAGTATTGTGAAAAGTGCATTGTACAGGTCATTCCTTTGACGTTCTTGTGTGCTTTGCTCATGTTTATGCATGTTCAATTATTTCAGTTTATCAGGATTTCCCTGTTATTGTTAAGTTGTATTCCTTTGAGTGACTTTCTCCATGTGTCCTGTTTTTGTCCTGCATCAGACCCAAGAAGCTGCGGTTTCACCCCAAGCAGCTGTTCATCTCTGCCAAACAGGGCGAGTTACAGAAGGTCCTTCTCATGCTGGGTGAGGGAGATGCCTTCAGTAAAGACTCAATGGACCACGATGTTTATATTATCCGATTAACAAAAGTCATTATCTGGCCATTTAGTCTTTATAACTGGTTCTGTGGTCGGGTTTTTGTGATAAATAAGTCTCTCTGTCTGCATCGCTGTCCGTTAGTGGATGGGATCGACCCTAACTTTAAGATGGAGAGCCAGAGCAGACGCACCCCCCTCCATGTAGCAGCTGAGGCAGGCCACCAGGAGATCTGTCACCTGCTGGTTCAGGTGAGGGTTGGCTATGGTTCCCCCTGGGAGTGGATGAGTGATGGGGTAGACAATGCATTACATGGACATGCAGAATAGAGCTTTTCAGCATGGGTTCACTGGTATCTGTCTTGTGACCAGTTGTACATGTATTGACATCTTATAATGGAATTAATTTTGATCGACAATATTTTCATATTTTAAGACTGTAAATGGACATGTCCATAGTATTGTTGAATAGATGAATCCAGTTTTGATGTCCCTCCCTCCCTACCAGTCTGGTGCTAACCTGGACATCTGTGATGAGGACCAGCGCACGCCCCTGATGGAGGCCTGTGAAAACAACCACCTGGATGTGGTCTGCTACCTGCTGAGTGCAGGAGCCATCGCCAGCCACAAGGTGGGTCAACCAACCCCCTCTTACTACCACTATATCACTTGCACATCATCCTCCAAACATGTTTTATTCATGTATAGCTCCATGGGCGCAGTGGACTTAATGCTGCTGTATGTACGTGCCACTCTTGTTTTAGACCTAGGTAATGATATGTTGATAGCATCCAAGCCCTGTTGGTTGCATTGTATTACAGTGCAGATCTTATGACAGGAGCGATGTGTGTTGACTGCCCTCTGTTCCCCAGGATGTGGAGGGGTTCACGTGTCTCCACCTAGCTGCTAAGATTGGCCATTACAACATCGTGGAGCATCTCATCTCCACGGGACTCATAGACGTCAACTGTCAGGTGAGTTCTGTCCTTTTCAGTCATAAACCAGTGAAAACCTAATTAATTGAGCACAACTGTGATTCTGCACAACTAAGTTCAGTCCCTCAAGAAGATTATGGCTTAGGATGGCATGTGTTGGTTGTACTACTGAATGTCATGTTGATCCAGTTCTATTTTCCTCTGGCCTGTGTGTTGTGCTCTCACTAGTGGCCTTTCCGTAGAGGTCTGATCTCTCCTCTTAGTGTGTGTGCTGCCCCCATCCACTCGACATGAGTTCCTAATGGTTTTCTATTACATTGCAGCCGCTGTGGAATTACCAGCTCTTTCCCAGCATGCATTAGTTAGGATTACAGTTCCCCTGCCGTGTGAGAACCTATTTGTTTGTGTAAAGCTATACACTGCCGAGTAAGTTGCCTTTGACCTCTATTCTGGCCATCTCTAAAACTGTTGTTTCTCTTTGCCTCTAAAAATGTATCTGATATCAAAGACGTGGGGCAGGGATGCTTCAGTATTTCAAAAGGAGATGTATTTTGTCCTTTTTATGCCACCATCAAAGGCCCTATGACGCCATATGCCTGTGGGACTCCAGAGTTTAGAACCCAAGTGTGGTATTTGAAGTGATTGACCTTGCTGCAGGTATCGAGCCATTATGGCAGGTCATGGTATTATTTGACCTTGTGGTGGTCTCCCTGCCACATACATCTGGTCTCT
Organism: Thymallus thymallus; assembly: GCA_023634145.1. NCBI lineage: Eukaryota > Metazoa > Chordata > Actinopteri > Salmoniformes > Salmonidae > Thymallus > Thymallus thymallus. Next base: position 35,571,428 of record CM042403.1, on the reverse strand, counting down.
GAGCTGTTTAATAGAAATACATCTTAGAATAATAGAAATACAAATACATCTTCACCCTCTTATAATACCATCTCTTGGAGAAGGTTAGTGAAATGTCTTATCGTTCTATCCAGGACATTAAAGCAGTCCTGTACTGTAGCTGTGATGTTGCTACTCTCTCTAGGACGATGGCGGGTGGACGGCCATGATTTGGGCGACAGAGTATAAGCACCTAGAACAGGTGAAGCTGCTTCTCAATAAAGGGGCTGACATCAATGTCAGGGACAAGGTCAGTAACCATGGGCAACCGAAGGTCCTCATGCCAAATTGTTTAAATTTCCCCCTCGGGGATCAATAAAGTATCTATCTTATCTATCTATCTTTTGTCTGACTGTTGTAAATTTGCTGCTTTTTGTTGTCTTTTGTAGGAGGAGAACATCTGTCTCCACTGGGCAGCGTTCTCTGGCAGTGTGGAGATCGCTGAGCTCCTCCTGGAGGCCAAGTGTGATCTCTACGCTAACAACATCCACGGAGACTCCCCTCTGCACATAGCCGCACGGGAGAACAGGCTTGAATGTGTCACGTGAGTAAAGGTTTAGGGGAAACGGCTCTTGTAATTCAGCAATAGGTAATATAGTTGCCATCTATTGTAACCGAGGCTGTAGCCATATCAGGATTACTCCATCTTGTACAGTTAAGTGATGTGTTGAAGTCTATGGTCCGTTGCCCCTCAGGCTCTTCCTGTCTCGCGGGGCGAATGTCAACCTGAAGAACCGTGAGGGAGAGACACCGCCGGACTGCTGCAGCCGCAGCTCCAGGGTGTGGCTCACCCTTCAGACCAACAGGAGGATTACCGAGGCCAGGAGCGGCACCCAGGGGGAGAATGTCCTCAAGAGGTAGAATCCCTTGTTCTCTCGCTCTCTCACAATAATCTCACTCATTACTCAGACATTTACCTTAACGATTTTCTGTCACCGGTAACGCATGGTACCCTTTCCTCTCCTATCTCTCCCTCACTTGTGGCTACCTCTTCTATTTGTGTTGATGATAATGCACTGATGGTCTAAAAAACAATGGGTGTCCATTGGGACCTGAGCCTCCATCTCCCTCCACACTACAGAGATATAGCCCGGGGGTATGAGAGAGTTCCAGTCCCCTGTGTCAACTCAGTGGACAGTGAGCCCTGTCCGGACAACTATAAATACGTGCCAGACAACTGTGTCACCTCCCCCATGAACATAGACAAGAACATCACACACTTACAGGTGGGTAATGTCACTGGATAGACCATCATATAGTTGATCATTCTTACAGGCTAGCACAGGGGTGGGCAACATACCCATTCAATCTGTCACATGGGAGGTTTGGGTAAAAAAATTACTCCAGGCCACTCTTGACTGTCTAAAACTAGATAAAATTTGTAGAAATTAGAATGAACCTGTACTTGCATGACGTGAAAGATTAAATTACCATCTTTCCCTCCCTGCGGTCCACAGTACTGTGTGTGTAAAGACAACTGCTCCTCAAGCAGCTGCATGTGTGGCCAGCTCAGCCTACGCTGTTGGTATGACAAGGTAAGGCCATACACTTCAGTATCACTGTTGTTGACAAAGTGAGGAACTCGCATGATAATCATGTCTGTTCCGTGACCGTTCTCAGGATGGTCGTCTGCGCCCCGAGTTCTGTTGTGAGGAACCACCCCTTATCTTTGAGTGTAACCACGCCTGCTCCTGCTGGAGAACCTGCAAGAACCGTGTGGTGCAGAACGGACTGAGGTACCGTATCAAGACCGCATCACATGGCCACACTGACGGACAAATTTCCTGTCTATACATTCTGCCATATTTATGAAACCAAGCAAACACTCCTCCAACCTATTGATAAGAACATCTAAATCAGAAAAATGTATTTTAGTGACAGTCAAACAACTTCCCCATGAACGATTGCTTTCATGGATTTGACTTCCCAAATGCATGTGAGGATAATGTTTGTGAGATGAGTGTATTGTAAGAACATCAATGTTTGTTTTCCTCAGGGTCCGGCTCCAGCTTTTCCGGACCAGTCGGATGGGCTGGGGGGTCCGGACACTGCAGGAAATTCCTCAGGGGACCTTTGTGTGCGAGTGAGTCCCAGATGAACCCCTTTCACAATGTAGCTTTATTTTTACGCACATTCACCAAGTTCTTTGATGATTTCCCATACAATGTCATCTGTGTGTGGTGCTGCATTGATAGTTGTGGTGCTGCTGGGTCTGGACCCCACTTCTTGTCCACAGGTACGTGGGGGAGATCATCTCTGATGCAGAGGCAGATGTCAGGCAAAACGACTCCTACCTGTTCAACCTAGACAGCAAGGTAGGGATCAGTGCTGCTATTCTCATCAAGTTATGAAATCTTTATCCCAAAGCTTTGCAGGAGCTTAAGGACAAATCCTAAATGTAACTAGCTATCTGTAATTGCAGGTTTCAATGTTACCCAGTGATCAAAAAAAGCATTTTATTCCTGTCTCTTGAGACCTGTCCTTGTGGGGTTTCTAAACACTGCTATTATTCTGATAATTGTCTTATGTTTTATTATTCTCTGCCCGTAAAGAATTACCTCTGTAGATCCTGCTTCATTCATTATGATACCTTTGTGTGTTCTTTGGTCGCAGGTGGGTGACGTTTACTGCATAGATGCCCGTTTCTATGGCAACATCAGCCGGTTCATCAACCACATGTGCGAGCCGAACCTATTCTCCTGCCGGGTGTTCACGGCACACCAGGACCTGCGCTTCCCCCATATCGCCTTCTTCACCAGCAAGACCATCAAGGCTGGGGAGGAGCTAGGGTAAGGGTCATATACAGTGCATTTGAAAAGTATTCAGACCCCTTGACTTTTTCCACATTTTGTTACGTTAGAGCCTTATTCTAAAATTGATTCACTTGTTTTCCCCCTCATCAATCTACACACAAATACCCCATAATGACAAAGCAAAAACAGGTTTTTAGAAGAAATCCCATTTACATAAGTATTCAGACACTTTACTCAGTACTTTGTTGAAGCACTTTTTGGGAGCCTTGAGTCTTCTTGGGTATGACGCTACAAGCTTGGCACACCTGTATTTGGGGAGTTTCTCCCATTCTTCTCTGCAGATCCTCTCAAGCTCTGTCAGTTTGGATGGGGAGTGTCGCTGCACAACTATTTTCAGGTCTCTCCAGAGATTTTTGGTCGGATTCAAGTCTTTGCTTTGGCTGGGCCACTCAAGGACATTCGGACTTGTCCCAAAGCCACTCTTGCGTTGTCTTGGCTGTGTGCTTTGGGTCCTGTAGGAAGGTGAACTTCGCCCCAGTCTGAGGTTCTGAGTGCTCTGGAGCAGGTTTTCATCAAGAATCTCTCTGTACTTTGCTCTGTTCATCTTTCCCTCAATCCTGACTAGTCTCCCAGTCCTTGTCGCAGAAAACCATCCCCACAGCACGATGCTGACACTGCCATACTTCACCGTAGGAATGGTGCCAGGTTTCTTCCAGACGTGACGCTTGGCATTCAGGCCAAAGAATTCAATCTTGGTTTCATCAGACCAAAGAATATTGTTTCTCATGGTCTGAGAGTCCTTTAGGTGCCTTTTGGCAAACTCCAAGTGGGCTGTCGTGCCTTTTACTGAGGAGTGGCTTCCATCTGGCCACTCTACCATAAAGGAGTGCTGCAGGTATTGTTGTCCTTCTGGAAGGTTCTCCCACCTCCACAGAGAAACTCTGGAGCTCTGTCAGTGCCCATCGGGTTCTTGGTCACCTGCCTGACCAAGGCCCTTCTCTCCATATTGCTCAGTTTGGCCGGGTGGCCAGCTCTAAGAAGAGTCCTGGTGGTTCCAAACGTCTTCCATTTTAAGAATGATGGAGGCCACTGTTCTTGGACATTCAATGCTGCAAAATGTTTTGGTACCCTTCCGCAGATCTGTGCCTCTACAAAATCCTGTCTCGGAGCTCTACGGACAATTCTTTCAACCTCATTGCTTGGTTTTTGCTCCGACATGCACTGTCAACTGTGAGACCTTATATAGATAGGTGTGTGCCTTTCCAAATCATGTCCAATCAATTGAATGGATCACTGGTGGACTCCAATCAAGTTGTAGAAACATCTCTAGGATGATCAATGGAAACAGGAATCACCTGAGCTCAATTTCGAGTCTCATAGCAAAGGGTCTGAATACTTATGTAAATAAGGTATTTCTGTTTAGGTTTTTTTGTCATTATGGGGTATTGTGTGTAGATTAATAAGGATTTTAAAATAAGGCCAGTGCCTTCAGAAAGTATTCACACCCCTTCACTTTATCAACATTTTGTTGTTACAGCCTGAATTTAAAATTGATTAAATAGAGATTTTGTGTCACTGGTCTACACACAATACCCCATAATGTCAAAGTGGAATTATGTTTTTTTAAATGTACAAATTAATTTTAAAAAATTAAGGCTGAAATGAATGTTTTACTTTGCACAAGGTCAAGTTATTACCAGATATTGAAGTTTGTCATTCTATGTTTTTGGGCCATTAAGCATTTTTTGGTCCCCATAAAATCAAGATTAGGTAGCTTGATTTAAGATTCATCTCTCTTGATGTCCCAACCCCTCCTCTCTCAGGTTTGACTACGGTGACTATTTCTGGGACATCAAGGGGAAGCACTTTAGCTGTGAGTGCGGCTCTCCCAAGTGCAAGCACTCCGCAGCGACCATCGCCCTGCGCCAGGCAGACAGCTCGCCCCTGTACCAGCAGTCCAGTGCCCTCCCTGACACCAGCTCCTCCACAACCCTTTCTGAGCCCCCTATCCCTGACACCAGCTCCTCCACAACCCTTTCTGAGCCCCCTATCCCTGACACCAGCTCCTCCACCACCCCATTCTGAGCCCCCTATCCCTGACACCAGCTCCTCCACCACCCCATTCTGAGCCCCCTATCCCACCCCCACAAAAACGACTTCCAGGCCAACAGAGATATGTCTACATTCCCCCAAACAGCAACCTCCACCCCTAGGCTCTATGTCCCCAGACACCCCACCTCCATCCCCATTTGAACCATCACTTACAGGCCTGTTGAGCCCATCACTGAGACCTACAATCACCTGTTGAGACATTGAGACATGAAACCCGCCTGTTTCATGTCTCAATCAGCTCTAACATCTCCTTACCAGCACAAACTCTGACCTTCTGCTGAAACTCTCCCTCAGTGCAGGACATATTGGACAGGAAGCCAGTCTGTTTGATTGACACGTTTCTGACGCAGTATGAACAATTTTTATGAGAAAATCAAACACCGCTATGAGCCTGGCTCTTGTTTTTTTGGTTCCAATTGTAATTCTCAAACCTGCTTTGTGCTCAGTTCTGGAAAATGGTGTTTCCTGACCATTGGTCTGAATTAAGTTTGTACTAAGCAACAGTGTATATCTATGAAAAACATTTTCACAGTGCGAAAGGCATTTGTAGCATAGGAGTACCCTTACCCTCTCACATAGAAATGTTCATGTACAATTTGACATTTGATGTATTTACACTACCAGTCAAAGGTTTTAGAACACCTACTCATTCAAGGGTTTTTCTTTATTTTTAATATTTACTACATTGTAGAGTAATAGTGAATACCTCCAAACTATGAAATAACACCTATGGAATCATGTAGTAATCATGTAAATCATGTAAAACAAATCAAAATATATTTGAGATTCTTCAAATAGCCACCCTTTGCCTTGATGACAGCTTTGCACATTCTTGGTGTTCTCAACCAGCTTCACTTGGAATGCTTTTCCAACAGTCTTGAAGGAGTTCCCACATATGCTGAGCACTTGTTGGCTGCTTTTCCTTTACTCTGCGGTCCAACTCATCCCAAACCATCTCAATTTGGTTGAGGTTGGGGGTTTGTGGAGGCCAGGTCATCTGATGCAGCACTCCATCACTCTCCTTCTTGGTAAAATAGCCCTTACACATCCTAGAGGTGTGTTGGGTCATTGTCCTGTTGAAAAACAAATGATAGTCCCACTAAGCCCAAACCAGATGGGATGGCGTGTCGCTGCAGAATGCTGTGTTTGCCATGTGGTTAAGTGTGCCTTGAATTCTAAATAAATCACAGACCGTGTCACCAGCAAAGCACCGTAACACCTCCTCCTCCATGCTTTACGGTGAGTTCACCCACACCGCCTCTCACAGTTACGGCGGTTGGAACCAAAAATCTCCTATTTGGACTCCAGACCAAAGGACAAATTTCTGATGTCCATTGCTGGTGTTATTTGGGCCAAGCAAGTCTTTTCTTATTGGTGTCCTTTAGTGGTGGTTTCTTTGCAGCAATTCGACCACGAAGGCCTAATTACACATTCACTTTTAAGAAGGCACACCTGTTAATTTAAATGCATTCCAGGTGACTACCTCATGAAGCTGGTTGAGAGAATGCCAAGAGTGTGCATAGCTGTCAAGGCAAAGGGTGGCTATTTTGAAGAATCTCATTTGGTTTGTTTAACACTTTTTGGGGTTATTACATGATTCCATGTGTGTTATTTCATAGTTTTGATGTCTTCACTATTATTCTACAATGTAGTACAAATAAAGGAAAAACCCTTGATTGAGTAAGTGTTCCAAATATTTTGACTGGAAGTGTACCTCATGCTATATATAGTTTGCAATCAAAGGGGACAGAGGACTTAGGTCACAATCGTATGTTTTTACTGGACTTCTTCTCTTGAACATTTCTACAGGAAAATAATGGTCAGTTCTAGATTTCAATATCAATTATGAAAACAAATACTTTTAAATTGACTTTATATTCAAATCTAAATTGTAAATCAACTGTTATATTGTTACAGAAGTCAAGTGTATTGTATGCCGAATATCAGGTTATGGAAAGACCTTTTGATAATGATCATGAGTACAAAGAAGTGTCGATTTAAAGGCAATGAGAATACGGACCTATCATCTCACTGTTCTGTTTAGCGGGACGGAGTAAAGTAGACAATGTCCAGTAAAGGCAGTTGCAATCCGTTTTGACCACAAAGAAGTGTCAGATTTTCTGTCAGTTATCTGGCATGAATTCCTCTTTAACACAATGGTCCTTTTCTATTAAATACATATATACTCTCTTTCCAGAAGAAAAGTATATGAAAGATGGTGTGACATCGAATAGTCCCAACTGTTAGGGTGTCAAGATTGCAAAAAGGTTGAGGTGGGAGTTTACTAAGCTGTACAGTTATGTACCATACTGTACCTGCAAAATGAAAGCAGGTGGACTTTTATTTTTATCTGCAGGATTTTTAAGCATGTTTGAGGCTGACTCACTCTTGAATATTACGTTTTAAAAATACATTTGCCACAATTCTGGAGGGATTGAATTTGGGTTGAATGTTAATGGGTGAGAAGCAAGCAAATTGTGCTGAGAATGTTTTCTTTTCCTTTTGTTGATTTTGCATTACTCACCAAGTGAATACAAGTTGTAAAATAAGATGAAGCAGGGTTCTGATTCAGAGGGGTTGGGTTAAATGAGGAAGACACATTTCAGTTGAATGCGTTCAGTTGTACAACTGACTAGTATCCCCTTTCCTTCTGTTTTTTATGGTCTCCAGTTTTCTGTGTAGTTACTGTAGTTAGCCTGTTTTTAAATTTTGTTCAATGATTTCATGTTGATGGAAACCTACACATTATTCCTATGTATTTTTAAATGTGGTTATTATGGTAGTGACTCTTGTGCACATTTTCAAAGGTATGAATATAAAAAGGTTATACAAAATTATTTACTTTCTGTTACATATTTCTGGACTGTAAAACACCCATCAAATTGGTTGTATCTTTCTTTTTCAATAAAATTTACTACTAATGGATATGGATATGGCCGCCTGGTTTTATTTACAGAGCATAATGAGTGCGGTGGGAGCGCACCAGACACGTTCCGGTGGATGAGGAGTTTTGGAGGAGAAGATGAAAAGAGGAAGCCCAAGAAACACCTGGAGGAAAAGCTTGGAGCAGATAGTGCCTTCAAAGTATTCACACCGCTTATCTTTTTCCACATTTTGTTGTTACAGCCTGAATTTAAAATTGATTAAATTTAGATTTTTTTTGTTACTGGCCTACTTACAATATCCAAAGTGTAATTGTGTTTACACATTAATTAAAACTGAAAAGGTGAAATGTCTTCAGTCAATAAGTATAAGTTTGTTATTACAAGCCTAAACAAGCACAGGAGTACACATTGCATGGACTCGCTGTGTGCAACAATAGTGTTTAACATGATTTTTGAATGGCTACCCCATCTCTGTACCCCACACATACAATTATCTGTAAGGTTCCTCAGTTGAGCATTGAATTTCAATCACAAAGACCAGGGAGGTTTTCCAATTCCTCAAAGGAGGGCGTCTATTGGTAGTGATTCAAGTTATCCGTCATTGCGACGGATTTCCGTCATGGATTCGGGAGAAGTCGTTTTTTAGATCAGTCAGAGAGGAAGAAAGAGAAAGGCCCAACTCGGCGGAAAATCAGTCTCCCTCCAGCAGGGGGCGTTTTGCCCCCCAAGCATGGAGTTTTTGTATGGAGGTCACTGAGAGTGTCGAATTTGTCTTATTTCCGACGTGAGGATTATTTGATCGTAATGCTTGAGTTGTTAGGAACGTTGAGAAAAAACACGTTATATCGGAGTAGTCTCGAGATATCTCTATATATATATATATGACATGAGGCTAGTAGCGTAGCATCTTCTCTCCATTGTATACAGGCGGTTGATGTCAACAACCCTCATCGAATATTCAAAACAAGATTACAATTAGATAAATCCACCAATCCAAAGAAAGGATAGGCGGACGCTAGACAACCCGCCGTGCCGCTCTGTGGACAACGACTGCCGTTCTTAGGGCGAAGAGAGATGTACAGTATCTTGTCAGTATATACAACATCTTTGGATCAGTGTAGATCCGCAATAAAATATCAGTGGGGCTGTTTGGGGGATGACAGCCTAATACAGACAGAAGCATGTCTGCTATGAAATATACTGTAATCCCAAATAAATGTATTCTCTAATATTTTATTTTCTCTGTTATTATGTGTGCACTGAACTGACATGCATGATTGTTGATGACACTCCAATGTTCAGATGAAGGGTATTCAAGTCTATAACACAGCAGCGCTCAACCCAGATGGAGGTGTGTAGTCTACTTTCTCACTCTGGATGTAACTTTCCAGTGGTACCATTTTTGCCATATAGTATTGTTATTAAAACAAAATCATTCAACCACATAGTATTCTGACAAGAAGTCAATGCACAACAATTCTTAATGCAATCGTGGGAAAAGCAGTTTTGGCAAATGTATTTTGAAAGCAGTTTTGCCTTTGTTAAAAAAACACCGAGGGGTGTCCAAGTTTAGCGTTGCTACCACGTGTATTTATCTACTGCTTCAATTGCACGTGTGGCATTGTTTTTACAAATGCAGTTTACAACCGGAACTTAAAGCATGTTTTAGACGCAGCTGCTCAACAGAGCTCTTAAAGGGGCAATGTTGTCTCAAAAGGCCAATGACATACTTTGTAATATAACAATTTTTTCATAGAATTAATAACTATTTATATATTCATATTTATAATAAAATAATAATTATGAATAATAACAATCAAGATTTTGTGTCCAATGGGGTAAATCCAGACAGACAAACCCCATGCTTCAGCCTATACACATTTTATAGCTGGGCTACAGGTGATACAGCTTATTGCTAATAGCACATATGATAATATTGACCATAGGCTGTATGCATGGTCCAATATTTTAAAATAATTGTCACATAATTTTACAATTTTTTACCATTTCTGAAAGTGGAAATTATATTTTAGATGACATCAGCATGCTTTTATTTTCATATATTTTGTGTCGAATGTCCTTTTAAAAAGTCACCAGAACTGAGCTTCTCAGTCCTTCTACATAAAAAGTATTGCAGGGAGGACCCTGGACCCCCTAAGCAAGGGTACTGGAATTGGCTCCCGAGTGACAAAGCGGTCTAAGGCACTGCATCTCAGTGCAAGAGGTGTCACTACAGTCCCTGGTTTGAATCCAGGCTGTATTACATCCGGCCGTGATTGGGAGTCCCATAGGCTGGCGCACAATTGGCCGGGATAAGAATTTATTCTTAACTGACTTGCCTGGTGAAATATAACAAATACAACTTGGCAAACTTGCAGTTTAATACATGTAGAAAATTATCCTCTTTCACCTAAAAGCATGACGGTCATGAATTTCGTACATGAAAGGGGAGGTTAACTTGGCCCTAGACAATCGGTCTGAGATCAACTTAAGTTTCAGTCATGGGATTTTTATTTTTTTGCTTTATCCCCTGGGTAGATGGGTAAAAATAGAAAAAGGCAGTCATTGAATATCTCTTTGAGAGCATGGTGAAGTTATTAATTACACTTTGTATAGTGTATTGATGCACCCAGTCACAAGAAAAATACAGGCCTCCTTCCTATCCCTTTGAGCATGGGTGAAGTTATAAATTACACTTTGGATGGTGTATCAATACACCCAGTCACAAGAAAAATACAGGCATCCTTCCTAACTCAGTTGACTTTAAAACTGTTACAGAGTTTAATGACTGTGATGGGAGAAAACTGACGATGCATAAACAACATTGTAGTTACTGCACAATTCTAACATAACAGAGTGAAAAGAAGGAAGCCTGTACAGAATAAAAATATTCCAAAACATGCTTCCTAATTGCAATAAGGCACTAAAACTGAAGAAAACAATTGGCAAAGAAATGTACATCACTGAGTACTACTTCATATTCTCAAACATGGTGGTGGCTGCATCATGTTATGGGTATGCTTGTCATTGGCAAAGACTAGGGAGTTTAACTATAAAAATAAATGGAATATAGCTAAGACATTGCAAAATCCTAGAGGGAAATCTGGTTCAGTCTGCTTTCCAACAGACACTGGGAGATTAATTCACCTTTCAGCAGGACAATAACCTAAAACACAAGGCCAAATATACACTGGAGTTGCTTACCAAGACAACACTGAATGTTCCAGAGTGGCCTAGTTACAGTTTTGACTTAAATCGGCTTGAAAATCTATGGGAAGACTTGAAAATGGCTGTCTAGCAACGATCAACACCCAACTTGACTGAACTTGGAAGAATTTTTAAAATAATAATATGCAAACATTGTACAATCCAGGTGTGCCAAGCTCTTAGAGACTTACCCAGAATTACAAACAGCTGTAATCACTGCCAACGGTGATTATAGTATTGACTCTGGGGTGTGAATTCTTTTTTGTAAATTAGATATTTCTGTATTTCATTTTCAATACATTTGCGAAAATGTCTAAAAACATGATTTCACTTTGTCATTATGGGTATTTTGTGTCCATTTTGAATTCAGGCTGTAACAACAAAATGTGGAATAAGTCAAGGGGTGTGAATACTTTCTGAAGGAATTGTAGCATCTGTGGCCTTTTCTGTAGCCCGAATTTATGACAATGTCACATACACTTTTTACATCATGCGTATCTCCGATAGCCTAAATTGTACCCTATCAAATAAAAAATTGGCTTCCATGTGAATATGATTTAACATGTTAACAAACTCACCATATCCTAAAAAAAAGGACAGGTCAAAGACAGGTCAAAGTAGCCTATTCCGGGTCCTCAAGAGTTTCCCGTTCCAGTTAGCTCCGGACATACAGCTGTTTTTGCATGAGGCATTTTATGAAGTTTCTACTGGATATGTGGGATCATCAGAGTATGACATTTTGCTCTTTCACACAGAGGCTTGGTGATTATCGAGGATGAGTGTTGGAAAGATTTTTTAAATACTGTGAGGAATTAGGCCTCTTAGCCTAACATTCACAATGGATGTTTTTATGTTTCTATGTTTACTTACTGTATGAGGTAAAAATACTGAGAAGCTCAGCTTATTAGTGGTGGTGAGAAATCAGAGAGAAATCAGACATCCCCAAATGGCCAAATTAGGTGATTAACGGTACATTTACTAGGCTACTGGTGACATGTGTAATTGGAATTGATTAAAAAAGAAACAATCAAAGGGCAAGCAATTCCCACAATGAAACAATGAATGTGGCAATATTTGGTGGGAGACAGCATGTTCTGGAGAGCTGAGTGCATTAGATCATATTGATTATGAAGATAGATGCGCCTATATCTTCGTCACCCTCCCCTCTCCTTCTTCTTGTCTCAACATTTCAAAATATACTCAAGACACATTATCTCCACACATATTTTAGATTTTAGCTTTTCACTGACAGCCACAACTCAATAATCAGCTATGCCTATTGCCACGAATAATGTTCAACTTGCCGGCTAGGCATAGGCCTACGCTCTTGTCATTTGAAACAGCCAAAATTATTAATGTTAAATAATTTCCAGGTATCAGGACTATAAAGCCAATGCAACTACAAACCACATGGATAGGCATTCACGATAAGTGCATTGCAGGCCGACACTGTATAGCCTAGCATACTATTCTACTTTGCGGGCACAGTAGGGTTGCAATTATTTTGTCTTACCAAAGGGTGGCATATAGGCCAGGACCTGATGCTGCAACCTGGTCTCATTTCATATTATTCTGCATGTGAACCCGTCACGCTTAATTTAGTATAACATGTTACCTTTCTTATGGTATGTATTGATTTGTGGATGTCGATCACCCATTCCGTATGATATGTTACTAATTACAATTGTTATTATATGTTACAAATTTGAGAAATGTATAATATGTTACGAATTTTAGCTAGGTGGCTAATGTTAGTTAGACTAGGGGTTAGGGTTAAGGTTAGGGTTAAGTTTAGGACTTTAGGACTAATTGGTTGCAAAGTAGCTAAAAAGTTGTAAGTAGTTGAAAGTAGCTAATTAGCAAAAGTTCTAAAGTTGTACGTGATGAGATTTAAACTTCCAACCTTTGGGTTGCGAGACGTTCACGTTATACGGCCACCCATCCACCTTTTGTTTTTGCCTTAAGTAACCATCTGTCTTATGGAACCATACCAAATGTTACATATCATATTAATTTGGTTAGATTTACATTTACTATGTTACGTCAGGTCTATGAGACCAGGCTGGACGTTGATCTCATGGAACCCAAACAGTTTTTTATCTCTCTGATATCTATGCATTCAGAGGGCCTCTGATGCCTGAAACCAACCAACAAGAACACATCAGGAAGTGACTTTGATTGTGCATCAGCAGGCCTTTTAGGTCTTATAAACTAGACGATGATTGCTCCCTTCCTGCTTACAGAGAAAGAGGGAGAAAAAAGCGTTGATCATTGAATCAGAGGAGAATTTTTCTCCTTCAGAACTGAAGACATTTGGGCTGATAACAAAGCTCTTAACTAGAAGAACAGGAAACAGCCTTTCCGCATTCCATGGGGGCAAAACCTTTTTGTGCCCCCAGTCCTTGTGCCACGTAGAGAAGCCCCTGTAAGCAGGCAGATACACAGTAGATGTGAAAAGTGTGTTAGCTTGCTTTTGTAGCCATTTCATATTTTTTTTGCCTTGAATTACAGGTTGAATTACAGGTTCGTAAAGGAGCAGCTATGGAGAGAAGGGCCCCAAAATACTCCAAATGGGCGGAAAGGCGATCCACTATGGTTTATGGTAGGTGAGGATTCTTTAATTGCAAAACTTCCCTCAAAGGTGCATCAATGATGGGACATGTTTTATGGTTCTTCCTCCTTTCTGGCTGTCTTCCTCACTCACTCCTCAACATCGCAACACTGTTATAAATCCACTTGCTTTTGTGTCACACAATGATTAACTTTTTTTCAACCCTGTTTGTGGTTCCTTCTATTGTTTATCATTGCATAAAACTTGGTTTTGTACTTCAAATAATTACTTGGACACAACAACATGTATTGGCACCTCACTTTTGGTCATTAAATTGTGTGCATTCTAATTTAACCACTATTAAAGGCCCAATGCAGCAGTTTTTAAATCCATATACATTTATTTCTGGTTAACAATTAAGTACCTTACTATAATAGTAATAGTATATTAAAATGGTCAAAAAGAAACAACGATAGCTTTTTATCAAAAAACTCTTTGAGAAGTAAGAATTTAGCTAGGACTGTCTGGGAGTGGTCAGTGTGGGGAGGGGAAAACAGATGTTTGTAACTCTCTGTTAGATAGATAGATAGATAGATAGATAGATAGATAGATAGATAGATAGATAGATAGATAGATAGATAGATAGATAGATAGATAGATAGATAGATAGCAGAAAATTACTTTGTCGGTTAAGTAATTGACATATTTGCGAAATGTATAATATGTTACGAATTCTAGCTAGGTGGCTAATGTTAGTTAGGCTAGGGGTTAGGGTTAAGTTTAGGACTTAGGTTAAAGGGTTAAGGTTAGCATTAGGGGAAGGGTTAGCTAACATGCTAATTGGTTGCAAAGTAGCTAAAAAGAAGTAAGTAGTTGAAAAGTTGCTAATTAGCTAAAATTCTAAAGTTGTCCGTGATGAGATTTAAACTCCCAACCTTTGGGTTGCGAGACGTTCACGTTATACGGCCACCCATCCACCTTTTGTTTTTGCCTTAAGTAACCATCTGTCTTATGGAACCATACCAAACGTTACATATCAAATTAATTTGGTTAGATTTACATTTACTATGTTACGTCAGGTCTATGAGACCAGGCTGGATGGTTGATCGCATGGAACCCAAACAGTTTTTTATCTCTCTGATATCTATGCATTCAGAGGGCCTCTGATGCCTGAAACCAAGCAACAAGAACACATCAGGAAGTGCCTTTGATTGTGCATCAGCAGGTCCATTAACTAATTTACCACCTGGGGATGTCATGAGGCAAACCAAAACTCCACCCATGCAAAACCTGCTGATTAGAAGGTTCTGTGTAGTTTGTATTTTCAACCAGCAACTCTCAGGAAATAACACATTACGTTTGTGCACACATTTACAGTGTTAGTTTCATCAGCTGTTCTACAATATAATACAAAACACAATTTTGACTGCACTGGGGCCTTTAACCAATATTAGGCTAACGTCGAATTCAATTGCGTAAACTGGACAAGTAAGCATAGTGGATTAGAGTTGCCTTTTATTCTGCTGGTTTGGGGCGAGTTTGCATGGGATTGACTCAAACTAGTAATAGGGCAGGCCAAGAAAAAACAGCTACAAGACCAGATATGATGCGACAAGTATCTGTAGCCCGTATTTCATAAAAACAAATAGCCAGTATTGTCCACTTTGAGTCCTATCCTTGTATATTCGTAAAAACCATAAAGTGACATTATGATTTATTTTATTTTGTTAACCGCACAAGCCATGCGCTCTGCCACATTCGGCTCGTGGAGGATGCTGACTTTGGGTGCGGAACATAGCTCGTGGGCCCAGTCTCCCGACAGCCTTCGTCGACGGCAGGCCGTGATCAACGAGAACTCTGAAGAAATGGACAGCATCGACACTGACCCGTCATGGAGAGAGCAGCAGATGGACGGTCCTCAACAGTATGATGCCGTCCTGCACCTTGACGAGAGAGCCGCTTCAGGAGGGGGTCGTGGCAATCACAGCATCATCCATACACACGAAGCCCTCAATAGCACGCCATGGTCCAAGTCTAGCAGGTAAAGTTTATTGTCCCGTTCTGCACCAATATATAATTTTAAAAGCCTGTGATATTCAACGAAGTTCACTTTAATATAGACCACATAGAACATTCAATTAATCAGATTTGTTAAATGAATAAAGACTTGATAAAGTGCCAAAATGCAGCATTTTGTGCATCCTTTGTGACCTCCGGAAACATTTTAACACACTTAACCCCAACATTTCTCAAAGTTTTCATCATTGTAAAGCATTCGTTATTTTGTGGCTTTGACAAAGTATTTTCTTAAGATTGCTATTTGTTTAATGTGATTTAGAGATTCATAAACAAAAAATAAATTTAACAATAAAAGCCCTGTTCCTCATTTTATGGTCAAACCAATTCTGAACTCTCGTTTTAATATGGTGAAACTATTCCTTTTTAAATATTGAAACATTTAACATCTATAAGTCAAATCATAGTGTAAAAGCAGGTGAGATGGTTCTACTCTTTTTGGCAATTTTCTAGTGTTTTGTGGTGGAAAACTGAGTATGTCAAACTGAGTGGGTCATAACCCTGTTACAGCGGTCAACCATGTTACTTTATTTGGCACTTAATAGGCATTGTTTTATATATATATATATATATATATATATATATATATATATATATACACACACTTTTATTTTTTTACTCTCTTGAAAAACGTGTTTTTACCAGGTTAAACATGAACTCTTTATGACAATGTTAAAATTGGGTGAAATAAAAACAAAAATGTCATCAAGTTACAGATCTCAAAGGGCAACGAATTGATGGAACAAGTCGAACGACCCAGTAATGGTCTTCTCAGGCTTGGCTAGCGCGATGACCTGAGGAAGACAGCCTCTATATCAAAGTTGTCAAAAGTGTTTTTCTTCCCAGTAGCATCTGCGCAAGTTTGTCTCTAATATCACTGAAAAGGTTACTAATTCCATTTTCATTATGTTGCGATACATAATGCAGCCACCAGAGGGTTCAAAACCTCACTCAACTCCTGCTCTAAATGTCTACAATTCAAACACAGGCCAGACGTTATTAGGCACTATTACGAACTGGCCTTTCTCAAAGTTTATTTTTATTAACCTAATAGACTGTTTTGTTGGATTTATTGCAACATTGAGCTTATACCATATCCTCAATAGCTCTCTTATGTATATGAGGTCAATTAAACACATTCAATAGACGTATATTAGGACGGGCTCATTGTAATGACTGGAATGGTATTTATGGAACGGTGTCAAACCTGTGGTTTCCATGTGTTTGATAGCGTTACATCTATTCCATTCCAGCCATTACAATGAGCCCATCCTCCTATAGTTCCTCCCACCAGCCTCCTCTGATGTATAGGCTATGAAAACCTGAATTCCAGAGGTCCTTGAGGATAGTGAGAGTGATGCCAAGCCTGCACACAGTGTCACTCAGAGGGAGATAAGCTCCTAAGCCAGGGGGCATCGAAGCAGCTCAAACAGGGTCTTTGACTCAGGGGGACAGACCGACCATGGCTGCACAGAAAGACTCACCAGGCCACTGCCACCTACCCACAATCCCTAGTTGGGAAACACAGGACGACTTCATGTCTGTCTCTTTGCCCAGGAGTGGTTCTTATAATGAACTCTGCTTGCTCAGTTCCATTGCTGTTTGTGATTTCACATTTGAATGCATCCTTGACTGATAGTGGGTCACTACATCAATAAGAATACAGTTCTCTCTGTCTTAGGGACATATGAGTGACACTTATCTTATCAGTCTTTCCCATGTATTCTCATCTATCACATTGCTAGTCAATAATTTCAACTCCCCCCCCACACAAAAGGCAAGTCTACCTGACATGTCATTCTTATTAACAGAAAATGCAAAGTCGTATTGTTCCTCAACAATATTCACACTTCGACTCTTGGAACCCTTTGTGTGACATACCTGTGAGAAATGGTCCTTTCCATTCCACTTCTGCCCCTGTGTGGGACACTGGGTCTCACCCCATGTGATCTGTGTGACCACATCTATTAACACATTATTTCCCTCCTTGTTTGAGTTCAGATAAGCCCGGTTACATGCACACAATAATGGGATTACTGTAGTTAGTTTGTTTAAAACATTTACATGCAAAATACTGATTTCCCTAATAATCCTGTTTTACATGGACACATCTGAAATCAGGCTACTGATTTGACTTTTTGATAAATGCAGAAAAATTGCCCATCAAAAACATTCTACCACAGTGAATGTAGTATTTTTGCAAAGACCATTTGATTCGGTGTTCGGACATATAAAGTACAAAAATACTGTATAAACACAACATGTAGTGTTGGTCCCATAGGGTGGCGCACAATTGGCCCAGTGTAGACTTGCCTAGTTAAATAAACGTTTATTTTTATTTTTTATTATTAAATAAATGTTTCATGAGCTGAAATAAAAGTTCCCAAAAATGTTCCATACACACAAAAAGCTTATTTCTCTAAAATGTTGTGCACAAATTAGTTTACATCCCTGTTAGCAAGCATTTCTCCTTTGTCAAGATAATCCATCCACCTGTCAGGTGCGGCACATCAAGCAGCTGATTAAACAGCATGATCATTACACAGGTGTGTTGGGGACAATAAAAGGCCACTAAAATGTGCAGTTTTTTCACACAAAACAATGCAGATGTGTAATGATGTCTCAAGTTTTGAGGGAGCTTGCAATTGGCCTGCCGACTGCAGGAATGTCCACCAGAGTTGTTAGAGAATTGAATGTTAATTTCTTTACCATAAACTGCCTCCAACGTCGTTTTAGAGAATTTGGCAGTACGTCCAACCGGCCTCCCAACCGCAGACCACGTGTAACCACGGCAGTCAAGGACTTCCACATCCGGCTTGTTCACTTGCAGGATCGTCTGAGACCAGCCACCCGGACAGTTGATGTAACAGGAGTATTTCTGTCCGTAATAAAGTCATTCTGATTGGCCTAGTGTGCATGTAAACGGACTCATTGTGTGACCACATCTGTTACTGTTTTTGTTATTTCCCTCGTCCGAGTTGGTTTCCATTTTGAAGTTTGCACTCGTTTCCCTCCTTTTAAAGCGTTCGTAAATTGCTTCTAGTGTCAGAGTGCGCTCTAGGTCGTTTTCGTAAATTCAGAGCGTTGCCAGATTGTCAGTTCGTAAATTCGGGCTCCCGAGTGGCGCAGTGGTCTAAGGCACTGCATCTCAGTGCAAGAAGCATGGTCCCTGGTTCGAATCCAGGCTGCATCACATCCGGCCGTGATTGGGAGTCCCATAGAGCGGGTCTGGTCCAGGTTTGGCCGGGGTAGGACTCCATTGTCAATAAGAATTTGTTCTAATGGTAGTTACCATTAGCGGAGGAGAAGGGTTCTGACCTCACAACAGCACCCAAGTTAACTGGCTAAAGATGGCTAGTTAGACGTCCAGACACATAAGTGAACATCTGACTCTGACCATTTTACCCACCCTAGCAGAGCTGGTTAGGCTGTTTACATGTTATCTGGATTGGATAACTGTGCTGCTGGCAATAATTTAACTTTTTTTTGCCGATGTTTACTAACACCGGTTGCGCGTTGGTAAATTAATCAGTTATTCTGCGCACTAGCACACTCAGACGAGTGTTCTGAACATGGAGTAGAGAGCCAGAGTGAATTTACAACATCTTCTCTGAACAGTCTAAGCGATCATGCCTAGATGGGATCCAGCTTTTGTAAAATATCTGTCAAAATCCTAACCCCTTACCTAACCTTAATTTAATTATCCTAACCTGTTGCGAAAAGAACCGCCCCATAATTCAATTCGCAACGAAAACTAATGCAAATAAGTTAGAAATTGTGCTACTAATGCACATGGCGGCACAAACACGTCTCGTAAAAGTAATGTTTTTTTGTTGGGTTAGTTTTTGGAAAATGTAGAAGTCAAATATTTTCCTCAGAAGTTCCAGCTATGCAGGTTAACGTTAGTTAACTAATTAATTTGCTAGCTATCACACAGTAGCCGTATATTCATAATTATATAGTTAATGTAAATAAAAATGCAATCATAATTTACTGTAGCGCAGATAAAACACACAAGTTACCGTTGGCTGAAAACACAATCATCACGGGATTAACGAGAGATGAATTTCCGGGCAAATATGATCCATATAATAATCATTCCTTCCTCCCTCGCCCTGCAAGTGTACACTCGTCAGACGTCATGACACGTCATCAGAAGTGTGCACTTAATTTGAGGGCTGAGGAGATGGGGTGTGTCTTTTAGGTATTTGGACCGCAACCCTGGTGGGTGTGTGTGTGTGTGTATATGTATGTATGTATATATATATATATATATACTGAGATCATGTGACAGATCATGTGACACCTAGATTGCACACAGGTGGACTTTATTTAACTAATTGTGTGAATTCTGAAGGTAATTGGTTGCACCAGATCTTATTTAGGGGCATCATAGCAAAGTGCACCACTTTGTTTTTAAAACAAGTTATTTTCGTTTTACTTCACCAATTTGGACTATTTTTTGTATGTCCATTACATGAAATCCAAATAAAAATCTATTTAAATTTCAGGTTGTAATGCAACAAAATAGGAAAAACGCCAAGGGGGATGAATACATTTGCAAGGCACTGTATATGAATCGGGTCATGAACATATGGACTTTGAAATGAACATGGGAGAGGTTAAACCTAGGCTAAATCTGGCATAAGCTTATTCCCACACTTTACAATAACTGTTGCAGCGATCTTAGGTAGGCTCCGTAAAGGCTATTCACTCAATCGCGACACTGCTGAGCTTGTGATATCCATGCAGCACCATAAACCTTCGGAAATGCACCCCTCAGCCTCAGAAGATGCCGTTCTGGAGCAATGCAGCCATAGTCATTATACCCTAATGTAGGCCTATTTTGTCTACTAGCCAAATAAAGTGCAGAGCATGCATGGTGTGCAACTCATCATTCCAACATATTTTAACATTTCATTCATTCGTTCTGTTCAGTCAGTCAGTATATCATCCATTCTGTCATTTGTCTGAGTTTGTGTTTATTTAAATCCATGTGTATTCAAAACAACATTGAGATTAACAATCTCTTTTACAAGAGAGCTTTTGAACATAATTTTTTTTAACAATTTACATATTGCAGCTTTCAATAAAGTTAAAGGTTTAAATAAATAAATAAAAATGTACGGTCATTGACATGGCTTCTCTATTCTCTCCCACCGAGAGGAGAGGACAGTTACAACGTGCGGGCTAGCGTTAGCCTAGCACTTTATGTGCACATTAGTCTGATGTAGCGTACATTTGCTAAGAGTAGCATTCCTGATCTAATTCTCAGTATCACAGGAGAAATGTCTCTTGCACCCTGCCCAAGGCGAGTGTTTTTAAATTGTTGTACTGTCTCACCTGAGCAATTTTCTGAAACGTTTGGCTGGCAAATGGTGTGTTTACTTATGGAACAAAGATGATTCAATGCTCTGATCGCTGCGCCCATAATCGGTAACATCCGGTCCAGAAAAAGTAGAGCTCTCCTGCTTTGACAAGTTGCACACAATGTGCATCCTTTTCTGTAATCAGTAGTGGCACAATAGCCTACAAGGGACACTCTTTTCACGCCACCTCGATACAAAGTTTTTTACGTCAAGTAGTGATTTCATACATCAAGAATGCCCACAGGTGTCAAACCCAGTAAACTCAATGACTGTATGAATAGCCTACCAACAAATCCTAACTTTTTATACATGTTTTATGTAGGCTTAATGTTAAATCGAATACATTACATAAAATCTAGGGTCTTGGTAAGTCCTTACTAAATAATTCTTAGAAACTGTCTCTGTCACTCACATCCATCTGCAGAGTGCTCCTGAGCAGGTCGAGTACTGTTAGGCTAATTTTGGTCACATGCGCTGAGGTTTCCAGGGTTAGAGTAGTGCAGAAGGTGTCCTATGCTGAGGCAGTGAAGAAAGTAGAGGAAGATGGGTCAAGGGTGAGGGATCCTGAGAGGAGTGGTGTGAGTATTATATATGTACCAATACAGAGGGATAAACCAACAAGTGATATATATGTTTCAGTAAAGTTGGATTTTTAGCATTTATAGCAATGGTTATCAACTGTACAGCAGGGATGGAACGTGAGTCGCAGAATTGTGAGGTTGTTGTGGCAGCTGCTGAGAGGTAGTTGGGTGTGCTAGACTTGACGTCAGTTAAGAGTGTTAAGTGGTGGTGTCCCGTCCTTTCAAGCTGTTGGCTTAAAGTAGGACTAAATATATTTAAATAGAGAACATTGAGTAGGGTGGTGTTTTCTTTATTATTTTTATTGAGTGTTAGATGGTAGGGTATTTTTTTACATGTTTTTTTCAAGCAAAGTATATAAGGGAGCTGTACTCCAGTCTAGTAGGCGGCGTCAATGCAACATTCATTGGATGCCAACCGTCGTTAAACCTAATCGAAGAAGAATACCAGTAAATCATTGGACCAGAGTCTACTGAATTGGTTACATTGAACAGACAGCGAGAGATCAAGTGAGAATCAGGAGGACACAACTCCCCATTGGTTTATTGTTTTGTTATACGAATCGATAATTGACACTTGTTGACAAAACACAACTGTTTTGTGTATTTTTCCTTTGGAGACACAAAATACTTTTTCTTGGGTCTTTTCAACTGTAGTTTCAACATTGACAAGATGTTGCCACTACCGAAAATACAAACCCGTGTGTTTCATTTCGGCATTTTTCCTGTCGTGGCTGCATGATCTATTTACTTGGAGCAGGCTGATATGGATGTAATATGTGGGATGAATTGGAGCATGTATCATTCGATAGGTTGAAGTGCATTTTGCACGCATTGTGTTTATTGAGTTTGAATGCAAACTTTGCATTTTTTAAAAAATATTTAGAATGTCTTTAAGAATGGACAAAAGAAAATCGATTTATTTTCTCAAAACACAAGCCATACACACTAATGCAAACCTGTGGTCTGGCTAAGTGTGTTGGTTGTGATGCTTCTGCCCTCCTTTTCCACTGACACCAGTTTTGATTTTTGGATCTGTGCGTTTTCCAGAATGGCTCGCTTCGCAGAAGATCTACCCACCCGCTATGGAGCTGGAGGAGGCAGAGGTGCGCCGGGCGCAGGCAGAGGTGGCGCCCGGGCGGGTGGTCCTCCAGGCGGCCAAAGGATGTACAAGCAGTCGATGGCTCAGAGAGCCAGGACAATGGCCATATACAACCCTAACCCTGTCAAACAGAACTGCTTCACTGTTAACCGATCTTTGTTCATCTTTCGAGAGGACAATCTCATTAGGAAGTATGCTAAGCGAATAACCGAATGGCTATATCCTTTCCTACCGAAAACCAGGGTACACATTGGTGTTTGTATAACGCATCTATTCTTATTTGACTAACAGACTGGTAGATTTTCATGAAGAAACATGACACAGGCAGTGAAGAGGTTTTGTTTTGTTTTATTTAAAGATGAATGAAATGCATAACCCTATGTCTGCTTTTACTGAAAAAGACAAATGTATGCCCTTTGTCACCATCGAAGCTCTTCAGTCAGTGAACTCAAAATCGATTTACATTATATGAAGTATGCCTATTCTGGTGTAAATGATTAGTTAATTAAACCTCTTGCTTAACCCCTGGTGCACCTGTCACTCAGTGTTTTGCCTGATTGGACACGAGAAAGGATTTTCCTCCAATAGTGTTAGCATACAGTTTAATTACTTGGCAAGATGTCCTATGTACCGTGTACACATTCACGGAGTGTGCACGACTGCCTGTTACTTATCCAAAAATATTGGTTGTGATCAACAGTTGCCAACTACCTACTCGCTAGATTCAGTTTAATCTCTCCAATGTGTATGTAGATGGTTTGTTTTCTCAGCGCTTGCTTCTCTTGGATTAGGGTTCGTTTAATTGAATTAACCTTCTCTGTATTCCGTCTCGTTTGCACATTGCCTGTGTGTGTGTGTGTGTTAACAGTATCGTTTCAACTGTTGCTGTTCACGGATTTTTCCGTTTTCATGGTAAAGTGAGCGCTCAGTCAGTTGGAGAGGAGACCGCTGGCTTTGAGGTTGTAAAACACCTTGCCTCGTATAAAGGGCAGATTCCACCATAAATGTTTCGTATTCGGCCACTCAAAGTCTAGGAAGGCTTGCTTTATGCGAGTGGCAAAGTGCACTGTTTAGGCTTCTGACGGCCCCTGGGCAAACGATTCTAGGGTGTTATGTCGATGGGTCGTTAAAGCCTTCCCATTCCTCTTCGGCTCGCTTTTCCACAAAGGCCTCCCCCGCTGCGAATGACCTGAAAGAAATGTGTAGAATAATTCAACCATAGAAGACGGATTTTAAATGGTCACCCAACTGGAAAGATTTTGTAAACTAAGTATAGCTCTAACGGCCAGGGTCTTAGCAACACTGCATGGGCAGACCATGGTCTATTACTCTAGTGTGTGGGATTAGCCTACCATCTTTTATTTCTGACCAAATGTAGCCTAATTCACACATCATGGATGTCTATCGGCCTCCTGTTCAGTCAATGTCGTTAATTGGTTAATTGAGCTCAATGAGTCAGTGACTTCCTAAAGCTGAATATATTTTCTGCTCTGCTCATCCAAATAGATCAATCTATTCTGTGGTGGCAGGTGGTTGCCGTGACACTGTTTAGTTAATGCTCATTGTACACAAACCCTGTTGCTGTGACTCACACCAGCCTTTTACACAATTTGGGTATCTTTTCAAATCTAGGTTATTCTACGACAATACACAGATTTTTCACCACTATGGGTTAAGACTAAGATACTTACATGTTCAAGTTATTGTTTTTATTGTGCATAAAATCCTCTGTCATGGCTTGTGTTCCTTAACCTACACACTCCGTTTGAGTACTTGATCCTGGCCACCATCATCGCCAACTGCATCGTACTGGCCCTGGAGCAGCACCTACCAGCCAACGACAAGACCCCCATGTCAGAACGTCTGGTAAGATACTCAACACGTTGTCCCAAATGGATGACTGTATCCCAAATGGCACCCCATTTATCTTCCGTAACATGGTGTCATTCTAACACTAGGGGAGGAGCCATAGTGGACTATGATTCCGTTTGGGACACAGCCTATGATCACTATACCTATCACACATTCTATAACTTTACTTAGTGCTCCATTTGATATACTTATACAGTATTGTCTTCTGTTTGTATGCTGTAAAGGTGTAGAGTGTTACTTTTGTTATTTTAACTGATTTTGAAGAGGGAAATAGGTAGTCAGACAGAGCGAAACAACAGAGAATTCACACAGAGCCATTGCTAATTTTGAGCTTTCCACCACTGGAGCTCAGTGATGAGGCAGCCCATTCAGCCCTGAACACCACCTCCCAGAGGACCTTGAGTCCCTAACACACCTCCAGTACATGGGAGAGCAGCACCCCTTCCTCATTAGTGCCTGAAAGCATGGAGATGTCTCCCTCACCCGGCTCTCATTCTGTAAGTCAGTTGAGCCTCACAGTGAGCGGGCTTTGATCCCCCCTTCTCCTCCACAGGCCCCATGTTCCCCCCGCCTGCTCACACGCGTAGCTTAAACCCCCGTTTGAACTCTGCCAGTCGAGTCATTAAACCAATGCCGTTTTAAGCTGTGAAAGAATGAAGCCATGAGGGGCTGCCACACAGCCATTGGAGGATTGTGGTGCTGCTTCTCTAACACAGCATCTTCAGTCAGGACACGCATAGAATATAATTATTGTTCAGTACTTCGCTCACAGATGCGTTCTTCAGGATGTTTTGACTCCTAGGAGTCTGCATAGAATAGAGGAAAAGGCATAAAAGGAGCTGACTTCCCTCAAATGCAGCCACCTGTTCACAATTATGAGAGAGAGAGAGAGAGAGAGAGAGAGAGAGAGAGAGAGAGAGAGAGATTTACACTTACTTACTTTATGGTCCAGGATGAATAGATTGAGGTGTCTGTTAAGTGGAGCAGCAGGTGTTGTTGTTCAGATCCATAGCAGAGTTTTGCCCTCTTGGTCCCCTGTGATTTTTCCCCTCTGCCCCTCCAGAACCATTTCCTATAGATGGAGCGTTCATTATTCATGAGCATTTGACATCTATACCTTATGTTAACACAGTCTACTGTACTACAAAATGCGTTGATGGATGGATCCTCCAGCCAAGCCATTATAGAAGGCTTGGCATACTCTAGCATTGTTTTGTTTGCTATCTCTTTTATAGCAGACAGAGATGCATAGATGTCAGTCGCAATGCTCTTCGTTACTGTCTTTCCTTACGTTAAAGCCCTGAGAGTCTTTATAGTCAGCGGGAGGCTCAGAATCACTTCACTGGCTGAACAACAAACCTGTTATAGTGATGCTAATAAAACAGGTCTATTATTTTACTTGTTAGATCTTACCTTACAGGTAGGGAAAAGCTCACATTCCCTTTAACGCTGTTCTCAAGCCTGTCAAACTAATTTGTGATTATTTGCCTGGGTTGGTTGTTGGGGGTTGGGTTCATGGAGCTGTGGAGATTGAGAAAGAAAGAGAGGGAAGTTAGTGTAAGGTGTGAGATCCTCTGCTAGTGCCTGTGTGTGTATCAGGGCCTCAGGTCTCCACTGACATTAATGGAAGGGAGTGAAACGTGGAATGTCATACGTGTCCGATCCAGCACTGCTTTGAACGAGAGCAAGGGTCATCCTAGATGAACATGGGTTTTTGTTAAAGATCTTCATACCACTCCAATGGCTTGTTTTAATGTTTTGTTAAATATATTTAGCAAGAAGCCAATCACTAATAGCCCTTTTGGAGACTAAAAAACATCATCAAATTAAATTTGCGTAAATTGTAATCATACTAATTTGTTGTCAATTAGTATGATTAAAATGTAAGCTGTTATATTACGCAGGTTATATTATGTCATGATGAATGCGTAAATCTCACTGATTTGAAAATGATGTCCAACATAACAGTTGGTCTTCTGGTGTAGGCTATTTCACTCCCCCTGTTTCCTCCTCCTCTTTTCATCCACAAAGAGAGGGTTCCATTCCTCAACCCATTCTCCGCATGATGATGATGATGATGATGATGATGATGATGATGATAGAAAAGTAAAAAACAAAAACAATCCACCTTCTCTTTCCCCCTCTCTCATTAACCTGCTTCATTAACCTCTCACTTCTGCTACGGCAGGTAGCCTAGTGGTTAGAGCGTTGGGCCAGTAACTGAAAGGTTGCTGGTTCGAATACCCGAGCTGAAAAGGTGAAAAACCTGTCTGTGCCCTTGAGCAAGGCACTTAACCCTAATTTGCTCCAGGGGCGCCGTACTACTATGGCTGACCCTGTAGAACAATGTAGGCTGTCATTGTAAATAAGAATTTGTTCTTAACTGACTTGCCTAGTTAAATTAATTCTCTCTCCCTTGTTCCCCCTCTCTCTCTACAGGACGACACAGAGCCCTACTTTATTGGAATATTCTGTTTCGAGGCTGGCATTAAGATTATCGCCTTGGGCTTTGCATTTCACAAAGGCTCGTACCTCCGCAATGGATGGAACGTAATGGACTTTGTGGTCGTCCTGACTGGGTGAGTCTTGGGCCTGCTCTCTCTCTCTGTGTGTGTGGATAGGATGGATGAAAGAAGGGCTGATTTGTTCATGTCCATACTTATTTGTATGTGTTTTATGAATGTGTATGGGGCACTTTCCTTATTGCTGCATTTACCTGGAAATGGCCTTCCACTGTTGCGCTATACATAATGATTAACACAGTCCTACAAAGAACATTAATGCAAAGCAACCGAAAGTGTTTTAAACAGCATGATCATTACACAGGTGCACCTTGTGCTGGGAACAATTAAAAACCACACTAAAATGTGAATGTTTGTCACACAACGCGATGTCGCAGGTGGCTCAAGTTGAGGGAGCCATTTTCATGCTGACTGCAGGAATGTCCACCATAGCTTTTTACATTTTAGTATGCGTTCTTGTCCAGAGCGACTTACTGTAGTGCATACATTTTTTCATATGTTAGTACTGGTCCCCCGTGGGAATCGAACACACATCCCTGGCATTTGAAGTGCCATGCTATAACAACTGAGCCACACGGGACCACCACTGTTACCACAGAATTGAAGTTTAATTTCTATAAGCCGCTTCAAGTAATTTTAGAGAATTTGACAGTATGTCCAACCGGCCTCTCAACCGCAGACCATGTGTAACCATGCCAGCTCAGGACCTCCACATTCGGCTTCTTCACCTGTGGGGTCGTCTGGGGGGGGGGGGGGGGGGGGGGGGTTGTGTATTTCTGTCTGTAATAAAGACCCTTTGTGGGTAAAACCCCATTCTGGTTGACTGGACCAGGCTCCCCAGTGGGTGGGCCTATGCACTCCCAGGCTCACCCATGGCTGTGCCCCTGCCCAGTCATGTGAAATCCATAGATTAGGACCTAATAAACGTATTTCAATTGACTGATTTCCTTCTATGAATATGTAAATTGTTGCATTTTATATTTTTGTTCAGTATAGTTAACATTTTATTTAACAATCCCTTAAACTGCACACAGTTGTGAATGGTTTTAGCAGAGAGGTGGGTCTCCCCCCCCCCCCAGCAGAGTATGTGATCGGAGCAGAGCTGAAGCGGAGCGAGGAGTGGAGCTTGCTCAATTTGACTGGAGAGTAGAGCGAGTTTCTCAAAGGGTGGAGCGTCAGCCTTCTCGTCTGCCCCAGTTTCGCTCCAGTAGCGCTCACTTCACGAGATTAGAGCATGCCCGGCCCAGTATGCATTCGTAGTCTACTAGTGTGTTGCTATAGCCCCTTACTTTAGCTACTGTCATCTAGTATGCTAAATATTTTCATTTAAGAAACCGATAAAACACACAGGTGAAAAATCAAGGTGACTTACATAGATGAGGAGGAACAAGAGATTCCACAACTACAGAATCATTGTGGAATCTGAAAGGACACATATCCCGAAAGTATGATGGTGTACTACGTGCACATGCTAACAAAAAGGAACGGGGTTTGTAGCTAGCTAAGTGTCGTTGTAGCAAAGTATTTATAAACTAGAAATCAGATCAATTAAAAGTTTAGTTAATTTTCATTCTATTATCTCTACAATAGTCCAGGGTTCCCCAACTGGCGGGCCACAGGTGGTTTTATTTGACCCCTCAAGTTTCCAGAGCAAATAATACTGTTTTTGAAAACTTTCTTTTACGTTTTCATTGTTGGACATTAAAAGATTGTAAAAAAAAAAAAAAAAAAATGAAGCCTGAGCCTGAAGCCACATACTCTGGCCAAACTCATGTTTCTAAAAATGTATTCAAAGGCACTGTAGATGGAGCCTAAAGGCATGTTTTGTTTAATTAGTTCAAAGTAAGTCATAGCCTATATGTGCAATTTTTAGACTAATGATTTTAATAAAACAAAAAGTTGTTTGAATGCTAAGCACTTAATTTCCATGCCAGCCTAGTGTTGCACTCGCAAATGCTTCACTATTTATTTGTGTGCTATTGCTTTGAAATATTTGAAATAATATAGTGTAAATAATTCATTTTCATTCCTTCTTAGGCTCCCTGTCTGGCTCCTGACATATTTAGTGTTTAATACCGTTTAATACGACATGTAGCCTATTTAAAATGATGAGCGTTCTTAGTCACCATTTCCTGTTTTAATACTAAACCTAATGGTAGGTCCAGGTAGTCACAGAAATAGATGGGTGTTGGTTAATTGTGG
Organism: Thymallus thymallus; assembly: GCA_023634145.1. Taxonomy (NCBI): domain Eukaryota; kingdom Metazoa; phylum Chordata; class Actinopteri; order Salmoniformes; family Salmonidae; genus Thymallus; species Thymallus thymallus. Next base: position 35,542,181 of record CM042403.1, on the reverse strand, counting down.
ATTTTAATGAATGGAGGAGCAGTTTTTAGCGGAGTGGTTGGGAAGGATGTGTAGCGCCAGACCGGTGCACCGCTCCATGAGCGGGATTTCTGACCGTACAACTTTGCTCACATACTCTGTCCACCAGCAGGCAAATCGAATGCGTCTTTATTGTGACGTTTGGTAGCCTATGCTGTTGGATGCAACACTTTCTGGTCTTGGGCACGGTTGTTCATGCAGTGTTTACAATGTGTATCACTGTGATCAAACGTTCACCTGAACATTCTCATAAAAAGGTCTGGGGCAAAGCCGAGGGAGAAGAAAAGTTTGGAACAAGGGCAGACAACATTTTAACATTCAAATCTGATTGGATACAGTGTTTTGAATAGTGAAATATCAGACACAATTTAACTCCAGAGTTGCTTTTTTCTTCTGAGGGCTAATCGGTGACATTGCCGGGGACAGCTCTAGCTGGGGACAGGCCATACCTTAAAATAATATACATACATTTGTACTTTTCTGTTTAAGCCATTGTATTGCACGCACCATTTAAGAAACCAGCTTAGCCAGCCTCAATGCTGTAACCTTGGGCCAACTCTGTCCATATACAGTAGTCTTTTGCTCTTAATGAAAGAGCTCCTTCAAAAATTGTGTTCCTTGGGACAGTGGCAGACCTTTTTTAATCTTTCCTGGTCAGGCATCAGCAGCTGCTATTAAGATAATAAATCTGCCTTGGGTGCCACAGGCCTAATCAATAGAGTACAGAGCCAAGAACACTGAGAACTGAGGGAAATGACCTGGAGGCAAAACAGCCAACCACAACTCTGGACCTGAGAGTATCCATGACATAATGAAGAACAGGCCTTTTCTTACTTTAAACGTTACATTTGAGTCATTTAACAGACACACTTATCCAGAGCAACCTTTCGGTCACTGGCCCGACGCTGTTAACCGCAAGGTTACCTGCCGCCCAGTGGCAGCAGTGTGTTTTACGCCCGTCAGATTCACGGGTTCCATCCTATTAAACTCAGTATCCACATTTTCAGAGAGGAATACAAATCTGCCACTGCAAGACTGGATGTTGTATTTCATTTACCCAACAAAATAAATATTAATTTTGACTCGCTGCACAGGAACATATAATTTATTTACTTAATTTAGAAACCTGGTTCCCCGTTTTGATTGAAAAATCCCCTTGGTCTATTGAACCTGTAGCAGAGTAATTAATCAGTTACAGTATGTGGTGAAAAGGAGGAGAGCTGCTTTCTCATTTTCTTAGCATTTGATTGATAGGCAGCTTTTAATCACAGGAGAGTTATTATTACGTGAGGTGTGTTGACTGAGGGATCTATAATGAGCTGTGTTTTGTGTCCGTCTGAGTGCTTGCCAGGTCTGTACTCAACTGTGGTTGGAGAGCCAGCTCCTTTAGTTGTTCATGTTCTGATACATCCAGGCATCACTTTTATTGATCAAGGCCTCAGTTGGCCTTTTACAGCCCTTAGAAACTGCATGGCAACCACAATAGCGGTGAGGTCAAAGACTTGCAGACATTGGCAGTGGTGTTGTTTTGTTGTCATCTGCGTTTGGGCTTGATGATCAAGTCGGACCTCTAAATGTTATGGATATGAGATGGCCGTTGCTGACTTCAAAGTACTGCTTTCAATCCTTCACCCTTTTCATGTGCCTTTTCATGTAATATGATCAGACCAACAATCGTGGGCTTCAAAGTGGCAATGGAGAGAAGCGTGCTAGGTTCAGTCCAGTCTGTTTCTGCTCCCAACACCATCGACGAATCATCCCTTTGAACCTCTGCCAAACTGTTACCTTCTGTCTGCTACTTGTGTAACTGTTTTGCTCTACAGGTGACATGTGCATGAGATTATATGTGTATGTTTGTGGTTTGGTATCCAAAGTCCCCACAAGCAAAAAGGCTATTTTAGGCTAGTAAAAGAAACGTGTGGGTGTGTGCTTGGGTCATCTGCATGTTGCCAGACCTTGGGGCTCTGCTGAGTAAAACATGATAGTTTGAATGAACCATATGGTATCATTTGGAATGGGTGTGCTGCCCTGTCACTGCCTGACGCAAAGTGACAGTAAAACGACAGAGTGTCTGTGCCATCTCACCTGGTAAGGGCATCAAAATCCCATTGGAAATGTACAGATATGATGCTTATTTACACACCTTGGCTTTGAGGAGTGGCTTTGGACCGTGCAGATGAGATGTGTGTCTGTTTCTCTGTCTGCTTATGCTTAACGGCAGTCATATTCCACCTGGCTGTGTGGAAATCTCTTTCTTTAAATCTCGTCTCTCTATTTTATGTCTCCTTCCATCCTGTCTGTATTCACATCTTAACACTGTCTCCCTTCCTGTTTCCTCTTTCTTTCATGTTTTTGTCTTTTCTCATGCTTAAGGAAAATGGAATTCTTAGATAATTCATTCTCTAAATAGCAAGCCTAAATCACCTCAATGACTTCACTTTGTGTAGCACTTAGACACCTTGTCAGTACTGATAGAGTATCTGATATCTGTTTTTCTATCAGGTTCTCTAGTGTTGTATGTCTAAAACCTGTAAATTGTTTTCACCACTTGAGAAAATACTGTCATCTCTAATATTCTGTACTTCTCCAACTTCTAAAGGGATTATGTAGCTAACGCTTCTGATTTGACGTCACTTTGTGGTGATTCACTAAGCTTTTTAAAAAATACTAGTAGGTGTCTCACTCAGTGATGCAAATGCTGTAGCTAAGAAAACAAACCCATGACTCAATTCCAGTTAGTTTCTGTTAGTCCATAAGGTTAATATTGATTTAGGACTTGGTTGCCCTATATTTGACAGCAGTAATTCACCTTTCAAACATGCTGGAATGCATCACCTGTCAATCAAGATCAAATATGATGCGAGTTGAACATTGAAATTGACCAAGGTTGTTGCCGAAACGCATCTGTTTGACCTCAGCTGCTGCATAAGAACATTCAGGAAGTCCTTTTCCAGTTAAATATTTCTCACACACAATGTTCTTATCACAGAGATCCTACTCTATGGTCCTTATGGTTTGGCTTTTTCTCACGTTGATGTGATTTCCCTGTAACTGCTGTATGCCTAGACATGGGCATGGGGACTGAACTGGGTTGGTTGGCTGTTGGCTGTGGGACTGTCATGCTTGTCTGCCTGTCCTCAGAGGGCCTGGTGTTTTTTTTTTTTGTGTTCTTTGCTGGAGCGGTTTGGGAACGCCGTTCCCCACATTGTAACGTACTGATACCAGCTCCTCCCCCTGTCAGCTGGCCAATGTGTAGATTCTCCTGGAGCACATCCCTCTCTTTCTTGCCCTGTCTCTATCTCTTGTTTTTCTGTCTTTCACTCACACATACCTGTAGATACTTCTACACATTCTTGGGTAAATAAGCTGATCAGGAAGGCTAGCTCTGTTCTGGGGATTAGCCTTGACACTAGAGGAGGTGGCGGAGAGACGGATCCTGGCCAAACTGCTGGCCATCATGGACAACGTCACCCACCCTCTGCATGCCATGGTTATGACGCAGAGGAGCACCTTCAGTCACAGACTGATCCCACCACGGTGTGCCAGAGAGCGCTACAGGAGGTCCTTCCTGCCGGAGTCTATTAGACTATTTAATGCCTCACCGGGGTGACGTGCTGTCGTCAACATAGACCTGGAACTGTTGGGGTGTTAGGACCTAGTTTAACAATTATGCATCCATCCGTGAGTAACTCTGGTCTGTAATCACTCATTCACTCAGGACTTATTTATTCATTAAGGTCTGTATATTCATGTACAGTTGTTATATCATATCACGTGCAATATTGTAAGTAATTCTTGGACTGAACTTGTAGTCATTCACTCAGGAATGCGTATTAGTATCCTGTCAGTTGTATCTTTTTTCATTGCTTTTATTATATTGAATGTGCATTTATCTGTAATTAAACCCTGCCTACCTATTTTAAGGGAATTACTATTATTACCCTAAATTATATCATACTTAAATAGCTAAATGTGTGTATCTCTTCCTGTCATTTACCTGTACAGTTAATGTAACCATGCAAATATTCAAACTGTATATTTACCTGTACAGTTAATTCAACCATGCAAAATATTCACTTACCTGTTCATTTATATATATATATTAAGTAAACTATTATTACCCTCACTTATATCATATGCACATTTAGCTATTTAAGTATTTCTCTGCCATTGACCGGTATAATATAGTTAACCATCCACCAATGTATAGTGTACATATTCAGCCATCCACCCATACTATGCAATGTCTTTTTATAGCATTTTTGCACTCCAGACTTCTTGTATTTGTATACTCTCCATGTATCGTGTATTTTCGTTCTGGCATTTTGCACCTGCCCTATGTTTTTTTTCGTAGCTGCTTGATAAAGAAATTTCCCCTCGGGGATCAATAAAGTATCTCTATCTATCTATCTTCTGCTCAGTTGTCTTTTCTGCTCTTTTATTTCATCTCACTCAAATCAATTTTAATTCATTTGTTTACATTTCAGTGTCACCTGAAGGATACATTTCTATGACTATTGCTTCTGGATTAGTGTCTTGAGAGTTACAGGAGAGGACCACTGCTAATGGTGACGCTGTGAAATTTCACCGTGCTCTCAGCACCTCGTCAACTCTCAGTAGATAGGGCTGTAAAATGAAATGGGTTTTATGGCAACAGCATTTTAAACAGGACAGATTTAGGTAATTGATATTGAAATCAAGGTTGTGTTGGTTATGGCATAATAAATGAACCCAAGGACCTTATTGATATTACCATTTACACTGCATTTTATATCTAAAGTGTCTCACCTAGGGCTGTGGCGGAAATGAAATTCTGACGGTGATTATCAAGCAAATAACTGCCGGTCTCACAGTAATTGACCGTTAATTAACATAAAAGCATTTAGTATCTCCTGGCTTCCACACAGCCAACAAGCCACTGATGCAGACCTTTGGACATTACATTTTTTTAAAAGTCTAATAAATCCATTTAATATAGCCTACACCTTCACAATAAATCCATTTTTATTTTAGACAGAACGTTTAGCTTACAATGTTGATAAACTATTAGGTCTGTAGTGACGCCCCACTCGGGAGGCCCTCGTCTTGATTTAATCTTGTCTTTACATATACTAAATAATATGTGTGAAATGTGTTTTTATTTACACTGGACCATCATGCACCTGTCTTGAAGCAGGGGAGAAAATACATGTAATCTGTGCACTTAAATAGCGAATGGAGGACGTTTCACCATGGTTTATTTTCATGCCAGCCAGGTAGGCTATGCACCTGTTGTAAAGCGAAGCAATGTGCTTAATATTAGGGAAGTTGAGAAATAAATATAGTAGGCCTAACCTATAGAAAGCTGATGGAATCATCCTCTTTTTAATAGAGGCCATCACTCTGTTTTCTCACGCAATTGCATAGCCTATAGAAATGTTGCGGAACATGAGCTCATGGGCTCTCATGAAGTGTTTTGATTAGATTTTTGATCACATTTGCATTGATGTCAGAGTGATTAGAGGGACAATAGAGTGCTGAGTACCAGGCAGTTAGCAAGTTTGGTAGACTACTAATGACCATCAGCAGCATCAGAACTTGGTTACTGTGACTGAACGGTCATGTGGAATTTGACATGGCTCATGACCGCCTGTGTGGAGCTAATACAGTCACTGTAACAGCCTTAGATTCACCTACATTTTCCAATGGTAATAATGATCACATTATAGCAACTAGGAACTGAACTCCTGAAATACTAAAGTGGTATAATGTTCTACACTTGTGCTGTACTTAGTTTGGCAAGGCCACTGACTATATCCATTGTGAGAGCTTGTTTTACTCTCTGTTGGTTTCAAAGTGGACAGATTATATTAGGTAAGACTGTCTGTCTCTTTGTTCTATTTGCACCTCCCCAGGTGTGTGTGTCCAACTGTCTGCCAGCAGTGGTTCATCTGGGGCTCTCCAGCTTGTGGCCAGAGTTTATTTGTTCATATTATCATCCAGACATTGAAGACAAAGCAGAGCACACATGCACAGTCCCTAAAATTAGAACCTGAGAATGGAAAAGGTTGTTTCATCACTTGGAATTCCCTCCAAGCCAACCTAAAACTCCAGGACCTGGTGTCCCTGCAGGACAAGTAGATAGGTTGTTGAGACATGTCCCACGGGGCACAGGTGTCAATTCAACGTATATTCCACGTTGGTTCAATGTAATTTTGTTGAAATGACGTGGAAACAATGATGATTCTACCTGTGTGTGCCGAGTGGGGTAGTTGTCATCCGATGTCACTAGTTTGCGTTGCCTTATGTAAGGAAACATGTTGTTTTACCTCACACACCAGTTGGTTGTTGTTGTATTTCTGCTGTTAACTGTGTCTTCTTTCCAATTTTTGTATATTTTTTGCCCCAGTCCCCTTTTGCATCTTGCCAGTCCGTCATTATAAATAACAATTTGTTCTTAATTGGTTAAATAAAAATAAACACAAACAAATGCACACACTCAATCTTAATGAATGACTAAACACATAAAGTGACTGTGGCTGTGTCTCAAATGGCACCCTATTCCCTATATAGTGCACTACTTTTGACCAGGGCTCTATAGGGATTAGGGTGCCATTTCAGACGCAGCCCACGTCTCTGTCGGTTACTGTGTAACCTAAAAGAACAAGCCCTCTTATCTGATGAACTAGTCACCGTTCCCGTTCACCTGCACAGCAACAGTACCTGCTGCCATACCAATCAACACCAGCTGCAGGTGGGTCTTTGTTCTTGCCCACACCTCTCTCCCTCCTCACTATGAGTACACACTTATTTGGCACCTGTGTGAGAGCAGGCGTAGCACTGGGGGAACAAAGGAAGATGGGGACCATGAGGTGCCACCTCCCACCCCCCCCTCCACACCCATCACTTGTCCCTGGCCAGCTGTCCTGCCTACTCAACCCTTTCTCTCTCTCACTCACTCATATCAAATTATATTTGTCACTCAACTGGTGTAGATTTTACTTTGAAATGCTTGCTTACGAGCTCTTCCCAACAATGCAGTTTACAAATAAAAGGAATAAAATAAAATACACAAGAATGGAGCTATTTAAATGGAGTACCAGTACCAGATCAGTGTGCAGAGGTTTTTGCAGAGTGTTTTTGTGAAGGGTCAGTGCAAGATATTATCAGTGCAGATAGTCAATGAATGGTACCCAAACTATTTGGCAGTTTTATTACTTGGGGGTAGAAGCTGTCTCGGCTCTCGGACAAACAGGCTCGATGCTCCTGTACTGTTTGGCAGGACTGTAGCGGAGTGAACAGTCTATGGCTTGGGTGGCTGGAGTCTGGCAATGTTTGAGGCCTTTCTCTGACACCGCCTGATATAGAAGTCCTGGATGGCAGGGAGCTCGGCACCAGTAATGTACTTGGCTGTCCGTACCACCCTCTGTAGCGCTTTGTGATCGAAGGCGGTGCATTTGCCATACCAAGCGGTGATGCAGCCAGTTAAGATGCTATCGATGGTGCAGCTGTAGAACTTTTTGCTGATCCGAGGGCCCATGCTAAATCTTTTCAGCCTCCTGAGGGGGAAGAGGCGCGGCCGTGCCCTCGTCACGACTGTGCGGGTGTGTGTGGACTATGTTAGGTGCCTTCATGCCTATGTGACCATGCACAGGTCTCTCTGGTGTCAGTGTTACTAAAAAAAACACCTATCGAGATTAAGAGACATGGTTTCTTTTATGTGAACCCTTAACAACAGAAACAATGTTTTGTTCAGAACTGTATCCTGTGACAAATTATTATTTCTCGAGTGGCATCATCAATCAGAAATCAATGGTCTGGATGGTTGGACTGAGAGTGGTGGGTGTATTGGTTTCGAGGGATTCTTTCATCCCCTGACAATCATGATGACATACAGTACATGTATATGCCACATTCCTGTTGGAGGGGTCAAGAGTTACTCCATCTGCTGTAGCAGTGGTACCAACCCCAGGCAGATGCTAATAACTTGTGAATCGGTGCACTTCTTCAGTTCAGAGCTTTCTGCACACACCGTGCATGCACACACACACACTCACACACCATATCTGTGTGGTTTTGCTAACAGTAGTGCGGTCATGCATTGTTGAGTGGTGATTGTCATTTTCCTGTGAGCAGATGAACTAGAGAAAGCCACAGCTGAAGTCTCTTCACACATTTTATTACAGCAGCAATTACCCAGGTCGTCTAATGACCACATTTCCTAAAATGTAATTTTATTTCTGCCGTCCGTCACATTTGGCAGATATCAGGTGGAGGCACTTTAGGTGGAATCAGAGGGTTTGTGCTGAGAGAGAGGAGACCGGAAGAGAGAAGTGGTGACGTCATCACTCTTTTCTGTAGTGGCCTGCGGGGTGGCCATCCCCCTAGGATAGGTTCAGCTTTTGGCTAGGTCACTCCCTTCGCATGGCCATGACGCTCTCTTTAGTGGTAAAAATACTCCGTCTGTATTGGTTTTCATCGGAAATTGAGATTCAGAAGGTCCTACCTGTATGCCAACGAGCTTGATGGAAAGATCATTGGCTATTATGATTTGACAAAAAGCTCTCAATCAGTCTGCACAAGGAGCCTGGAGCCAAGATGGAGTCATCTGTCCTCCAAACCCATCCCCTGGTGGCAGCCTTGTGCAGCCAATCCCAGACTTACAGCAGGAAGCAGTGTATGTACGGAGGAAGTGTTTGAGGAGGTCCTCTCTGAGCTTGGAAGTCTCATCGCTGCATCAGAACTCTTAACAGATTGTATTGGCCAGGGAGCTGTGATGATTCATCAGGCTCTTTGACAGAGACCTGAATGTGGAAAAGCTGCTTATCATTCATGGCTGCACACTGCTAAAGTCTCTTCACCAATCATAACATCTTGGCTCCAAGCTACAAACAAATACAATACATAAGAAGGCCTGTCAATGAAGGTTTGCAAAGGATCGGCCAAATGATCTTGAGGTCCAGACACATAGGGCCCTGACTACTTGCTCATCTCAGTCTGCTGTCATGCTCGAGATACAGTATATTTGTGTGCCCAAAAATGTCTGCAGTAAACTGTCTCCCTCAATCCCCACCTGCTGTTTATGTTGTCCAAATACATCTGAACATACTGTAGATAGTACCAGTGCACTCTCACATGTCCCTGAAGACCTACGAATGTGGAGGAAGTGAAACCACCGACCGTGTGAATAAGTGCTCCAACTCCTGTTGGTGTATGCCAGCCAGCCTTCTCTTCCTTCTCACTGAGTGCTCCTCCGACGTTGTAGGTCAACAAAATACAACTCACATCACATGGTTGTGTTGTTATAGGCTTTTTGACTAGCACTGTTGGTTCTCTACAGCTCCATGACAAGCCTGTAAAAGGGAGTGAAAATAGCTTTTTGCGACGTGCCCCTTCTCCCAAACAGCAGTGTAATGGAGAGAGCTTTGCTCCTGCCTCCCTTCAGCTCCACAGGACAGAGGGTGAGTGAGGGGAGAGTGTTTGCTTTGAGTGCTTAAAGAAAAAGCCTTCCTCCAGTGTCTCTTTCCTTCTGTCTCATTACATCTACCAGGAGGCTGCCTCGCTCGCTGCTGAAGTGCTCGCCTCCTCGTCTCGCCTCAGTGTAGAAATGCTCAGTTTGTTCACCCAGTGCCCCTTTGTGTGCCCTCCATCTGTGGCATATCTGACCGCGAGACGGAGGAAGCGAGAGGGAAAATAATGTCTACAGAAAGGGAGAGGTAAACGTCACAGAGCACAAGAGAAAGAGGGAGAAAGTGAGAGACTGGATGAGGCGATAAGCTCAATGTATGTAGGAGTAAGACAGAGGGACTGTGGATGAGGCGAGTGGAGTAGAGGGGCTGTGGATGAGGCGAGTGGAGTAGAGGGGCTGTGGATGAGGCGAGTGGAGTAGAGGGGCTGTGGATGAGGCGAGTGGAGTAGAGGGGCTGTGGATAGATAGATAGATAGATAGGTACTTTATTGATCCCCCGGGGGGGAAATTTCATAAAAATGAGGTGAGTGTATGTAGGAGTAAGACAGAGGGACTGTGGATGAGGCGAGTGGAGTAGAGGGGCTGTGGATGAGGCGAGTGGAGTAGAGGGGCTGTGGATGAGGCGAGTGGAGTAGAGGGGCTGTGGATGAGGCGAGTGGAGTAGAAGGGCTGTGGATGAGGCGAGTGGAGTAGAAGGGCTGTGGATAGATAGATAGATAGATAGGTACTTTATTGATCCCCCGGGGGGGAAATTTCATAAAAATGAGGTGAGTGTATGTAGGAGTAAGACAGAGGGGCTGTGGATGAGGCGAGTGGAGTAGAGGGGCTGTGGATGAGGCGAGTGGAGTAGAGGGGCTGTGGATGAGGTGAGTGGAGTAGAGGGGCTGTGGATGAGGCGAGTGGAGTAGAGGGGCTGTGGATGAGGCGAGTGGAGTAGAGGGGCTGTGGATGAGGCGAGTGGAGTAGAGGGGCTGTGGATGAGGCGAGTGGAGTAGAGGGACTGTGGATGAGGTGAGTGGAGTAGAGGGGCTGTGGATGAGGCGAGTGGAGTAGAAGGGCTGTGGATGAGGCGAGTGGAGAAGGACCGTCCAACCCTGTGTTTATTGCGTGCATCTGTCTGTTTGAAACGGTCAGCCCCCACTCCCTTCATTAAAGGCCTTCTGCATCCCAAATGGCACCCTATCACCAATATAGTACACTACATTTTACCAGCACCCTAATCTAAAGGAGCACGCTATATAGGGTGCTATTTGGGATGTAACCTTGTTATCCGTGCTCTTTGGGACTAACACTGGATGGGTGGTGTGGTCATTTGTCAGCTCATCCTGTTACGTAGTGCTGTTTTAGTGTTCAACGCTCAGTATGGATGTTTTTCTGCTATTAAATGGATCATCGTCTAAGTCTTAAACATTATCTGAAAGAAATAAATTAAACAAAATACAGTCTCTTAGCAACATGTTAAGGTGTTTGGTTATCTGACATTTTACCAGTGGAAGGGGGAGTTGCAGAGAGAACTCTTGGCTGACCCAAGGCAGACTCCTTTTTAGTGTTAATCTGGGCCTAGATTAATCTAGCCAAACAAGGCTGTTTACATTCTGAGACGTGCTGCTCTGATCGATCCTTGTTTGTCCTTCACAACTCACTGCCTTGGCTGGATTCTTCTTCTGGAAAACTCACATGAACACATGCATGAATAGATTTTACACACACATGCACATATCTGTGTACAGGCAATCCACTTATGTTTAGAGTATCTAGATAAATATACACACACACACCAGTTATTGTCTGAAACTGAACCACAGGCAGTCAGTGTCCAGCGCAGAGACAGAGATGCGTCACAAATGGCACCCTTTCCCTTATATACTGCCCTATGGTGCTATTTGGGACGCTGACAGAGAACCAGAAGATGGAGACAGCCTTTAGATGAACGGTCTGCCACTCACAACGGGGGCACCTCAAGAGAGCCAGTCTATTCCATGGGTGTCAATCTAAACAGGATCGGAGCGGCTGACCCTTTTAAGGAGAGCCTCCCACCACTGACTCCGCTGCCTGCCCTTCACCACACTGTGTGTGCACATGTGTGATGGTTTAAGGAGGTTTAGTTATGTTGGCGTGTCGGCTTAAAGAAAACATGAACTTATTTTTATTTATGTCTTTGTCTTTGTCTTGCTTTGCATCCATGTTGAAAGCCAAATAAAAAAATTAAGTATGAGCACCCATCCATACTGAACACAAATATAAATGAGCACCCATCCATACTGAACCCAAATATAAATGAGCACCCATCCATACTGAACCCAAATATAAATGAGCACCCGTCTATACTGAACCCAAATATAAATGAGCACCCATCCATACTGAACCCAAATATAAATGAGCACCCATCCATACTGAACCCAAATATAAATGAGCACACATCCATACTGAACACAAATATAAATGAGCACACATCCATACTGAACACAAATATAAATGAGCAACAATTTCAACATTTTTACTGAGTTACAGTTCATATAAGGAAATAAGTCAATTTAAATAAATTAATTAGTGCAGCCACGGGTTGGCATTGGAGGGCATAGGCCCACCCACTTGGCAGCGATGCCCACCCACTGGGGAGCCAGGCCCAGTCAATCAGAATTGCCATTTTATTGATGGCAATTTGAATTCAGAGAAATACCGTGACGAGATCCTGAGGCCCATTTCTTTTACGGTACACTATCTGTATTCCCAGACACTTTTATCCAAAATCATGCGTGCATACATCTTATGTATGGGTGGCCCCCAGTCGGCTGCACATGGCTTTTCAGCACAAGGCTTAAACTCGCTAGATTGGGTTAAGAATGTGTCCTTAGGGAAATATCTCCTCCTATAATCATCACTGTTTCGTTAAAAATACTGTCCTCCATGTTGCTCTTAGGCTGGATTAATACATATAGAGCTTCAGCTACCTTTCTCTTTCTCATGACACTATCTGGTCCCGATCATAAGTGAGTGATGTTTTATACAGTCACACTTCCATCAGTGTAATAAAGCAGTAAACGTTCAGTACATTAGGCCTGCTCTTTCTCATCTCTCTCTCTCTCTCCATTCACCCCTGGGCCCTGCACTGCCAACAAGTCTCTCCATCCCTCCACCTGACATTTAAATGTTAACACAGCCTCAGATCTCAGTAAACCCCCCCCTTGATGCACAGTGTCAATTCCCACCGTCTCCTCTTTGTCTCATCATGCCTCCTGTGTGGATGTCTTTGTCCCTGTGTGGATGTCTTTGTCCCTGTGTGGATGTCTTTGTCCCTGTGTGGATGTCTTTGTCCCTGTGTGGATGTCTTTGTCCCTGTGTGGATGTCTTTGTCCCTGTGTGGATGTCTTTGTCCCTGTGTGGATGTCTTTGTCCCTGTGTGGATGTCTTTGTCCCTGTGTGGATGTCGTTGTCCCTGTGTGGATGTCTTTGTCCCTGTGTGGATGTCTTTGTCCCTGTGTGGATGTCTTTGTCCCTGTGTGGATGTCGTTGTCCCTGTGTGGATGTCTTTGTCCCTGTGTGGATGTCTTTGTCCCTGTGTGGATGTCTTTGTCCCTGTGTGGATGTCTTTGTCCCTGTGTGGATGTCGTTGTCCCTGTGTGGATGTCTTTGTCCCTGTGTGGATGTCTTTGTCCCTGTGTGGATGTCTTTGTCCCTGTGTGGATGTCTTTGTCCCTGTGTGGATGTCGTTGTCCCTGTGTGGATGTCGTTGTCCCTGTGTGGATGTCGTTGTCCCTGTGTGGATGTCGTTGTCCCTGTGTGGATGTCGTTGTCCCTGTGTGGATGTCTTTGGGCATGTTTTTAGTGTCTTCTATTGTTGTTCCTCTCAACCTGAAGATCTTATGTCTTTATCTCTGGATGTCTCGTGTTTATCCTTGTCCTTATGTCCCCTGTGTATCTGTCACTGACTCTGATAACCCTATGTGTGTGTGATCAGCTCTCTGTGTGTTTCTGATCAGCTCTCTATGTGTTTCTGATCAGCTCTCTATGTGTTTCTGATCAGCTCTCTGTGTTTGTGATCAGCTCTCTATGTGTTTGTGATCAGCTCTCTGTGTGTTTGTGATCAGCTCTCTATGTGTTTGTGATCAGCTCTCTATGTGTTTCTGATCAGCTCTCTATGTGTTTCTGATCAGCTCTCTATGTGTTTCTGATCAGCTCTCTATGTGTTTGTGATCAGCTCTCCATGTGTTTGTGATCAGCTCTCTGTGTTGTTATTAGCTCTGTCTCTGTGTTGTTATTAGCCCTGTCTCTGTGTTGCAGACAGCATCCCTTCATTTCCTCTCTCTTATCCTTCCCTCCCCTCTTTCTCCTCTTCTCTTTCCTTCTCTCTGCCATCAACCTGAAGATAGACTAGGCTCCTCTGTCAGGGCTGAATAATATGTATGTATGTATGTATGTATGTATGTATGTATGTATGTATGTATGTATGTATGTATGTATGTATGTATGTATGTATGTATGTGTGTATGTGTGTATGTGTGTGTGTGTGTTTTATCTTTATGGAGTATGTTTTACATTATGGAGGAATTCAGTCTCAATATTCTTGCCCGTATTCCTGCGTGTGTGCCCTGTTGCAGTGTGACATTAGAAAAACTCTCTCTCTGTCACTCACTCGCTGAGCTGCTCCCACAAACCCAATGGACCTGTTGTCATGTCACCGTCCTGTTTCTATGGTGACGGGGTGCGATCTGTGGCCATTGTGGCTCAGTCTCAGTATTCTCACACACATGAACACTAGCGCTTATGCACATCATGAAGGCACACACACATCACACACTCATGACCTTTGACATGCCCTCCAACATTCATGAACATTCACGCATGCACACGCAGACACACTTAGGCAGGAGGCACTGAGTTGTTTCTCTATCACACACACACACACACACACACACACACACACACACACACACACACACACACACACACACACACACACACACTATTTAGTCCTTGCAGTCTCTTTAGCTTGAGTTATCATCCACACACACCTTCTTCACACACACACACACTCCCATTGATGGGAAACCAATATGAAACGATGCATCTCACCAGCTGGTACTGAACCACAGGCAAGACCAACCCATATGATTGGCACCAACCTCACATACAGAATCTATTGATATCATATTATATTATTGTTGTGAAAGCATGAGCTGGCAAATAGCCCAAAAAGTTAGTAGAGGTGCTGACTAACGGTGGGCAAACTGAGTAAACTCTAGGCTATAAAAAGAAAGAGTTGCACCCTCTATATGTAAGCTCACAGCCATTTGTTGGGTAAAACACCAACGTTTCAGCATCACTGTGCCTTCTCCACCCTGAAGAAGCAAGGCAGAGTGATGCCATATTACTGGTAGCTTACATATAGAGTGTGCGACTCTTTCTTTTTATCATATCATAATTATATTATACCCCATATAATGAGACAGTGATAGCAGGTGTGGGAGGATGATAGCTTGCTGACAACGTGCTGTAGCGTACTCTATATTTCGCTCTCTCTCTCTCTCTCTCTCTCTCTCTCTCTCTCTCTCTCTCTCTCTCTCTCTCTCTCTCTCTCTCTCTCTCTCTCTCTCTCTCTCTCTCTCTCTCTCTCTCAGTCCTACCCTCTGCTGTGCA
Organism: Thymallus thymallus; assembly: GCA_023634145.1. Lineage (NCBI taxonomy): Eukaryota > Metazoa > Chordata > Actinopteri > Salmoniformes > Salmonidae > Thymallus > Thymallus thymallus. The sequence continues at coordinate 35,527,078 of CM042403.1, read as the reverse complement.
CATAAGGCTACATGTCAAAGGGGTTGAAATGTGTGTGTGTGTGTATGGAGGGGGTTTGCTCCTCTCCCTGGCCCCTGGATGGAGACCACTGTCCAGGCTGAGGGGTGTATGAGCTGGCGGACGTGTGAATCTCTGAACCCTTCCAGCTTTTGGCAGTTAATTTGAAATTATTTCATGTTGCATTTATATTTTTGTTCAGTATAATATAGGGTTTAGTTATTGTAGGCTAAAGTATTTCTCACAATATTCTATTCATTTACTGGATGGTTCATGATAATAGCTGGAAAGGAGGAATATGGAATGGCAACAAACACATAAACCATGTGATTGATGTATTTGATACCATTCTATACTGCAACCATTTAGTCATATGTTGCAACCCTTTGACTTGGCTGTGTGAGTAAAAAAAAATGTATTGGCCACATCAGTGCGAGCTGCAGATTCTGAATGTTCACTTCCCTCATAACGTCCTATTTCTTAGGAGGCTAAAACCCTGATTTGGTCAAACAGAACATTAATTAATTGTCCTCATGATTCCTGTAATTAAAGTGTCTGCCTGTCCCTGTCCCTGTCCCTGTGTCACCGGGGCCTGCTGCTGTGTCAAGCAAGTCAGTCTCTATCTACTTTCTCGGAGAAGAAAGGTTTTCTGAATGCATAACATTAAATTGCTGGGAAAACACAGCCATCCCGTTCTCACAGTTAAGGAGGTTCTTAGATTTCTGAAGGTCTCAATTTTTTTTTTTAACTCAATAGCAACTATTTTACAACCGATATATTTGATATGTCGTTGAGATACAGAGTGAGTGATGAATTAGCCCCAAATCATATTAGTGCTCATAAAGATGCAGGCAAATTAATCACTATTGGAAAATAAAAAGGGCCCAATATTAACAGTAAAATATATCAACAATAGCATAATTGTCAACCCAAAATGTATGACAATCCCTGTATTAGACTGCACATGAAAATATTTTGAATCACAACATGAAAATATATTATTTCTTGAATACTGTCTACGTAGTCTACACTTTTTAATAAAGCGCTGTGAATTACTTTAAAAGAGCACCGGTAGAGCAGCAGCTGTATCCCTGAAGTGACCTTCAACCTCCCTGCTCAATACTTCTAGTAAATAATCAAAGTAATAATTGCTCAACGTGTCTGTGACCGTGGTTTGAGCACATGCCCCCCCAAAAGGTATGTGCACTGCCCTAGCCATTTGGGATGCAGATATAGGCTAGTAGACGAAATATATACACGCCAAGCTGAGGACCCAGCAGAAGAGAATGTGTGAGTGGTACCTCCTTCGAATGGATTAACATTGACAGAAGGTGACATACATGTGTTGTGGAGGTAATAGGGTCTTGCTATTCCATCTCCCTGGTGTGATTTGAACATTAATTTGGAGATTGATTTGGCATCTCGCTAACAAAGACCGTCATGGGAACAAGAAAAAGAAAAATGGCTTTTCTTCTTCCCCCCTCATCTACTGTTCACATAAATAAATGATGATCTGTCGCCATCCAAGAATAATTATTTTCATTAGGTTTTAATGTGCATGGGCCCCAGAGCGGGACGCGGTCTTTTCATGGAGTCGATAAGTCATTGATCTGAAATTCTATTGTCTGTTCGCGAAGGTGTAATGTAAGCACTACCTCATCTGACATGGGTGCACTGAGGACAGAAAGGATTTCTGGGTCTGGTTCACAGCATCTTTTACCTCTGTTCTAGCATCTTACTATTTTGTTCTTTGTTCTTATTCTTATTTTCCTACATAATTGGGAAATTAATCCAAACCCAGTTGGTTTTTAATACCATTATCTGTGTGCTTTAAATAGCCATCGGTAGCTTTTTATTGACAAGTCGACACAACTTGATGTGCTCATACAGTCAGGTGTGATTTATATTAAGCTAGCACTATTGGCTGTATACTGAGCTAATAATTAAGTATTGTTATGGGAGTGAGTGATCTGATGTAACATGTGCCCAAGGGAGAGGAGAAGAGTTTCTCAGACAGACAGACCATGTTTAGCAGTCAATTGCTGCTCTCTGTAGTCACTGAGCCAGCGGGACAATGTTTCTAGTTTGTTTGTGCTGAAATAATTATTTTGGCTAATGAGAGACACTCTCAAAGGAAGTTCAGTCTGCTTTTGTCTGAACATTATTTTTATTTAACTAGGCAAGTCAGTTTAGAATTCTTATTTACAAAGACGGCCTACCTACAGGAACAGCCATAGTAGTACGGCGCTCCTGGAGCAAATTAGGGTTAAGTGCCTTGCTCAAGGATACATCGACAGGTTTTCATCTTGTCGGCTCAGGGATTTGATCCAGCAACCTTTCGGTTATTGGCCCAACGCTCTGACTACTAGGCTACAAACGTATGTGGACACCCCTTCAAATGAGTGGATTTGTCTATTTCAGCCACACCCTTTTGCTGACTTGTGTATATAATCGAGCACACAGCCATGTAATCTCCATAGACAAACATTGGAAGTAAAATGGCTTTACTGAAGAGCTCAGTGACTTTCAACGTGACACCATCACCTTTCCAGAAAGTCAGATTTCTGCCCTGCTAGAGCTGTAAGTGCTGTTATTCTGAAGTGGAAACGTCTAGGAGCAACAACTGCTCAGGCGTGAAGTAGTAGGCCACACCAGCTCACAGAAAGGGACGCCGAGTCCTAAAGCAGAGTTCCAAACTGCCTCTGGAAGCAACGTCAGCACAATAACTGTTTGTCGGGAGCTTCCATGGCCGAGCAGCAGCACACAATCCTACAATCATCATGCACCATGCCAAGGGTCGGCTGGAGTGGTGTAAAGCACACCGCCATTGGCAGTGGGAACGCATTCTCTGGAGTGATGAATCACGCTTCACCAGTTGGCAGTCCGACAGACAAATCTGGGTTTGGCGGATGCCAGGAGAACACTACCTGCCCCAATGCATAGTGCCAGCTAGGGCCCTTAGTTCCTGTGAAGGAAAATCTTAACCCTTCAGCATACAATGACATTCTAGACGATTCTGTGCATAGTTTGGGGAAGGCCCTTTCCTGTTTGAGCATGACAATGCACCCGTGCACAAAGCGAGGTCCATGCAGAAATTGTTTGTCGAGATTGGTGTGGAAGAACTTGACTGGCCAGCACAGAGCCTTGACCTCAACACCATCGAACACCTTTGGAATGAATTGGAACTCCGACTGCAAGCCAGGCCTAATCGCCCAACATCAGTCCCGACCTCACTAATGCTGTTGTGGCAGAATGGAAGCAAGTCCCCGCAGCAATGTTCTAACATCTAGTGGAAAGCCTTCCAGAATACTGGAGTCTGTTATAGCAGGAAAGGGGCGAATTTCTCCATATTAATGCCCATGATTTTGGAATGAGATGTTTGACGAGCAGGTGTTCACATACTGCACCTCCTGAGCTTCAGTCAGTGATGTGATGTTTCCACTAAACTCTCTGTCACTGTAAATCCTTCTTTGCACACAGCAGCCTTGGCATAGCTTCTCACCGAGGAAAATATCCCTTTATTAGGCCTTGACATCCTTTTATCTTTCATTTATGTTTTATAACCATATTGTTACTAGGAACGTTCAAATAATTTATAATTCAAGTACAACATTTTATTGTAATCATCCTCTATTGTCTCTTTTGTGATATCAGGGCTCCGCCCACATACAATCATAATGTTTGTTATAGAGGCTATAAGCTTGTTTTTCTGGAGCCTTTGACTCACATGCCCTCCCAGTCCCCTCGTCGTACGTTCACTACTAATGTGTTTATCTGGCCGATTAGTCAGCAAATGAGCGTGGGCAAAACGGGTTGGGGCGAGGTTCCTCTTACACATGCAGCCCAATTAGACAAACTGAATGTGAAAGCAAATGGTTTCAAGTCTCTGGCTAAATGTGTCCCAATGTTTCTCTCTCAGCTACAGAAAGCACCAATCAGAGATTGTCTGTCTTTGGAAGATGAGGTGATTATCAGTAGTTGTGCAGTTTTAGTGAATGTTGATGGTGATAGAAATCTGCTCTGAGGCAGTGGTTTTCTAAGACTTCTATTGATAGGTGACATTGAAGAGCAGGAGTGAATCCTTGATTCCTCACGTCCTCCCTCCGCATCTCCTTCTCAAAGCACATTGGAGAAGAAGATCTGAGTCCAGGAGAGAGGATGTGAGGAATCAAGGAAATGCAATTGAGATGAATCCCATGATTTTGGTGTTCCATCTCTTGACGTCTTAATGAGGTAGTACAGAGGTTGTCACAAACCCTGTGATGCGAACGGAGCAGGATGAACCCACTCATACAAACCATGTGATGCGAACAGAGCAGGATGCACCCACTCATACAAACCCTGTGATGCGAACGGAGCAGGATGCACCCACTCATACAAACCCTGTGATGCGAACGGAGCAGGATGCACCCACTCATACAGACCCTGTGATGCGAACGGAGCAGGATGCACCCACTCATACAAACCCTGTGATGCGAACGGAGCAGGATGCACCCACTCATACAAACCCTGTGATGCGAACGGAGCAGGATGAACCCACTCATACAAACCATGTGATGCGAACGGAGCAGGATGCACCCACTCATACAGACCCTGTGATGCGAACGGAGCAGGATGCACCCACTCATACAGACCCTGTGATGCGAACAGAGCAGGATGCACCCACTCATACAAACCCTGTGATGCGAACGGAGCAGGATGCACCCACTCATACAGACCCTGTGATGCGAACGGAGCAGGATGCGCCCACTCATACATTGGTTCGCATTACTGCGTTTGAATGAATTTTCCCTCTGCTTGAATCTCTTTTTCTTTCCTCTAGGCTACTGGAACCTGCCTTCCATAGTCAGCAACTCTCAAACCTCAGGCTTCACCTGTTTGGATTATTTACATCAACATCCTAAATTACTCTCATCTAGTGCTTTGAATGAAAATGTGGACAGGATTCATCTTTGACTATTGCATCCATCCTGTTTTCCACTTGTCCTTTCTTTGCTATCTCTGGTTCAGCCTAGTCCTTAGCTTTGAGTGAGAGCGCCATAGAATAACTTATAGAATCAATTTAATTATAGGATTTCTATGGAGAGGCCTGTGAATGCTGAAGCTGCACTGGCCATAATCATACTGTAGCTCTGCAACAGCCCCTTGACTATAGCGTTGTTCCACAGCTAGCCTAATGACAGGATCTTTTTCTCCCTGTTAGACAGCGAGCCAGAGGGAATGGAACACCCCATTCAAGCTGAATAACCTGTCTCCCTCCCTCCTTTCCTATGATTAGACAAATGATGTTGGGTCTCAAGCCTCCCAAATAATTTCTTAGAAATGTCACATTGCCACTGTGGCACAGTCTTTCTCTCAGCCTTATGAAAGACACTTTGTTTTAGATGCATGCGAGGAAATATGCAGATTGTAGGAGACTACAGTGGTCCCGTTGGGCACAGACGTCAATTCAACGTCTATTCCACGTTCAACGTAATTTTATTGAAATTATTTGGAAACATTTCATATCTGGGTCTGTAATGGACGTTACACTCTTAGAAAAAAAGGTTTTATCTAGAACCTAAAATGGTTCTTTGGCTGTCCCCGTAGGATAACCTTTTTGAAGAACCCGTTTTGGTTCCAGGTAAAACCCTCTCCGGAAAGGGATCCCAAAACTGTTCTACCTGGAACCAGAAAGGGTTCTCCTATAGGGGCAGCCGAAGAACCCTTTAGGAACCTTTTTTGTGTGTGTATTATAGTAATGTATTACAGTAATGTAATAATACATGTGTACATAACATTTAATGTATTATAGTAATGTAATAATACATGTGTACATAACATTTAATGTATTATAGTAATGTAATAATACATGTGTACATAACATTTAATGTATTATAGTAATGTAAGTTGTGTGTTTTTATTAATGTACATTTTAGTGACAAAGAAGAGCAATTAGTGTTAAGTGCTTTGCTCGGCAGATTTTTCTCCAGGCTCGGAGATTGGAACCAGCAACCTTTTGGTTACTGACCCAACGCTCTTAACTGCTAGGCTACCTGTCACTGATTTGAGAGATGCCTGTACAGTGGGCTATATGCTTTGATAGGCTCTGATTGATGTACCAAACAGGGTATCGAATTCAGTGACACCACATAATATATTTTCTCATGGGAAATATTTAGTCAAATACTTTCCCACTACCCGACCGGCAGCTTAGCTCTCAACATTTCACCAAATGCGGTGTGATTTCTCACTAAGACTTTGCAAAAATACATGATAAAATTAGTGGCTGACGACAGAAGGATAGTTGCATATTTTTTATTCTACAGACTAGACTGGTGGTGACAGATTCCTGGTTGGGGCTGTCGGGAGCTTGTTCTTGATTGGTGGATGCCAAATAGGGGGCAGGTGATGACAGAGTTGATGACCTCACTATGTGATGCTCTGGGATCGCTGGAAATTAAGGACTGTTGTTGTGTATCCATGGACACAGGGATGAGACTGTTTTCTATTGCTGTGCATATGGATGTCATCAATAAAATATATTGCAATAAGAATAGAATGTCTTTATGTTCTATATCAAGAGGAGGGTTTTGTTATAGTTTAAATAACTTCTATCTTGTCGACAGTAGCAGGCAAAGAGAGTTGGAAATGAATATTGTGTCTGGGTTCGACATATTGACTGATCCTTGAGTCAATGCGTGGTTATACTGTAGATTTCACAGCAGGCTGGAGAAAACAGCTATGTTGTTAGTGTGTGGTTTAGGAGTGTATAAGCGCAAATACCTACAACAGGCACTTACTTAACAACAAGACACTTGGGACAGCAAAAATACATACAATATATATACAAAAGTATGTGGACCATTCTTCAATTTTGTGTATTCGGGTATTTCAGCCACACCCGTTGCTGACAGGTGTATGAAATCGAGCACACAGCCATGCAATCGCTATTGACAACATTGGCAGTAGAATGGCCTTACTGAAGAGCTCAGTGACTTTCAACATGGCACCGTCATAGGATGCCACCTTTCCAACAAGTCAGTTTGTAAAATTGCCCCGGTCAACTGTAAGTGCTGTTATTGTGAAGTGGAAACGTCTAGGAGCAACAACAAGGATCTATTGTCCTTAGTTGCAACACTCACTAGCTAGTTCCAAACTGCCTCTGGAAGCAACGTCAGCACAATAATTGTTTGTCGGGAGCTTCATGAAATGGGTTTCCATTGCCGAGCAGCCGCACACAAGCCTAAAATCACCATGTGCAAAGCCAAGCGTTGGCTGGAGTGGTGTAAAGCTCGCTGCCATTGGACTCTTGAGCAGTGGAAACGCGATCTCTGGAGTGATGAATCACGCTTCACCAATCTGGGTTTGGCGGATGCCAGGAGACCGCAACCTGCCCCAATGCATAGTGCCAACTGTAAAGTTTGTTGGAGGAGGAATAATGGTCTGGGGCTGTTTTTCATGGTTAGGGCTAGGCCCCTTAGTTCCAGTGATGGGAAATCTTAATGCTACAGCATACAATGACATTCTAGACGATTCTGTGCTTCCAACTTGACTGGCCTGCACAGAGCCCTGACCTCAAACCCATCGAACACCTTTGGAATGAATTGGAATGCAGACTGCGAGCCAGGCCTAATAGCCCAACATCAGTGCCTGACCTCACTAATGCTATTGTGGCTGAATGGAAACACTGCCTGCTTTTTTTTTTGTGTCTTATTTCTTGTTTGTTTCACAATTAAAAATATTTTGCATCTTCAAAGTGGTAGGCATGTTGTGTAAATCAAATGATACAAACCTCCCAAAAATGTATTTTAATTCCAGGTTGTAAGGCAGTAAAATAGGAAAAATGCCAAGGGGGGTGAATACTTTCGCAAGCCACTGTGTAGGGGCGAGTAATGGTCCAGTCTCCCTGGCTGGTGTACTCAAACTTTTTGACCTGGGACCCCCAAAAACCTTGCGAAGGCATGCACAATGTCTACGCAAATGTAACCAGTCATTACAGCCATAAACGGTGATGCATTTTCAAAATGCAAGATACAGAAATAAACAGCGTTTTACACCTGCATTTTGCGCTGAAAGTCATTTATGTTAGCAGCTAATATCAACTAGGGATATGTCACTTCTCTGGAGTCCAGAGCAAGCAGGATACAACCTACCTGTATGCAGTTGCAGGATCGGATGGAAAGCATGGTCTGTCTGTAGCCTTTTTCTTCCTCACACAAATATTGTAATAAATTTGCCAAAAACATCTTAAAAGTATGGACGGCAGTGCAATGTGACAGCCATCTTTAGACATATACTGTAGCCAGTAGCCACACTAATTATGCCTTTATGAAATATGAAAATAATAAATTATTGTTCTGGTAAAGATAAGTCCATAGCAGATTGCTAAACTGTATTTTATATGCTTTCTGGTTACTAGTCTGTATATGCAGTCGACGCTCAACATTTTTGTTCTGAAGCACAGATGAGATGCTTTTGAGATAAGAATTTGGTCCAATACCGTAGGCCTATGTTATTAACCAGATCAAATAGGAAAAGGTATGAATATAAAATACAAAGGGTATATGTAGCCTTTTTAAAATATGAATTATTTTAATTAATAATTCCTTCCTTGGTGGATGGGTCTATAATAAGACCATGACATCAGCCTCTCTCTCTCTCTCTCTCTCTCTCTCTCTCTCTCTCTCTCTCTCTCTCTCTCTGTCCCCCAAGGCCACGGCCATGCCTCACCACAAATGGGATTCGTGTCTCAGCCACAGCAGGCTCTGGTCTCTAACAGCCAGTGTCACCTAATACAGCCACCACCAGGGAAGAGAGCAGAGCATTACTCACTCCAACAATGGCTGCCTGCCACCGCTTCACACTATTTTATTCAATGTTAACTAAAATTAAGGATTTGTATGAGTCTTATGGGGAAATTGTGAGAATTAATAATTGAGAATGATTTCAATGTTTTGGTAGAAAGCCTTCATCCTCTAGCTGAATTAGTGTCAAGGGCAGAGAGGGCTCTGAGACTTACCGTAGCTTTGTCATCAAGTCAGCCAGTCAGTTTGATAAAACCCAAAGGCCATACTTTCTTTCCTTATTTAAGAAATCTGGCAATGGCTGAGAGCATGGGGTGTGAAGAGGGGATGAAAACACATGACTCAGTTACTTTTTTTTCTTCTTTGTGCTTTTCTGCAATTAGTGCAGGATCAGCTTGGGACACATTAGTTGGCTGTCGTTAATTAACGTTCCGAGAGGTGAGGAGAGGGGTTATGAAGCGGGGGAGGAGAGGGTGAGTAATGTGGCTAAACTAACATCTCCCTTTTTCTGCTGTGTTAATTGACTGAGGTGGGATCAGGCAAAAGACTGGCTCAGACTTCAACCTCTCACCTGAGTCTATAGTACAGGAGGTCTGTACCCTGCCTGACTGCTATGACATCACTGCTCAACACTCAACTACAGTCTCTAACAGAACCAGGAGCGTCAAACTTCTAGGTTCTCCAGGTTCATAGGATGCAGGCCGAACCCGAGAATACGAAGTCTGGCTACGTGAGACTAGGAGAAACAAGCGTTTAGCATTTTACTTTTGAAGTTGTATATTGTTGACGTGGGATGGACAGTTTGTTTTGTCTGACATTTCTGTCCTGATCTTTGATGTCCGAGATGTTCATGGCTCTAATCTGGAAGTGTCTCATCACTCCGTATGATGACCGCTGTTAATCACAGCCATGTGACTGCCACAGGTGGCCATATTTGATCCAAAGCAGGCCTGGCAGGCACGATGAATTCACTAGACCTGTCCTTATGGGGCATTGTGGGAAATGCCCCTCTCCGTTTCTGTCTCGGCACGGCTGTCCTCTCAAATCACATGGTGGCGGGAGTCTGTGGTCAAAGCTTCACTGACAAGTTGACCCCCGCCTAGCAGACTAACAGTATATGACACGCTGAAGACTGCCACCACGTTATAGGTGGACTTGACTGATGTCTCTTTCTATTAGAAGAGATGGCAGAAATTCATTTTAATTGGGCTTCGTCTAATGGCCAGTTCAAAGGGTATGTGTGTCATGTCTGTGTGTGCGTTTGTTTGCATTCACAGACATTAAAGGAAAAATCCACTCATTCATTTAATTTACAGTGTTAAATAGCAATATGTGAGAATAATATTTTTTGGGCGTTATAATAAGGTTGGTAGCAACATGGAAAATCTTTGCTGAAATATGTTGCATCTCAAGTCGACTACAAAATCCGCAATGCTCTCTCTATGGGCTTGGGCCGTGCGGTGGATTCTGGGCTTTTCTGGGACAAGGGTTGCTCTCCTTCAAAAAGTGAATGGGAGTCTATTGGGTGCTAGCTCAAAAACCCAACATTAGCACAAATTTCGTCAACAAGAAGTACATTACTAATCTTTTCCGAGATGTCAGATAATTCACTTGCTATCTGTAATATCGTATAGCTTTGGAATCGTGATATGACATAATTTCAAGGAAAATAGGCACGCTACTCGACATTGAGAAGGGATTGCGTGACGATTAGCTTAGCAACCTCATGACGCAGCCGGACAACATGAATGCGATTGGTCGACAATCTGCTGGGTGCAGCGTTATACGTTTCCTAATTTGAATGCCAGTAACTCAGATACACATGAAAACATGAAATGACCCAGGGAATTGATAGAACATCACTCAAAAATGCACAAAAGCAATATAACATTCAAAATGGGTGAACCTTTCCTTTAAGAAAGAGAACTATACAGACAGCCAGGAATTCTGTCTTATTATATCACGGCATAGGTCTGGAATGGTCTATCAAGACAGACAGACAGAGGATCAGGTAGACAGCCAGGCAGCCGCTAGTAGTCCCAGCCAGTGGTCCTCTCTCCTCAAAAACTCAGTCAGACAGGCTCTCATCACTGTGCTCACACTACTGCCCTCTCCTCTGGGAGTGCACATGGTGTCTCCTTTAGTCAGGACGTGTGAAGAACTCAATCGCTGCTCCCAGACTGGCTGTGTTTCAGTAATTAAAGTGTCTCAGTCACCCGCGGAGGGCAAGAACCCTCTCGCTCTCCGGGGCGCTCTCTCGCTCTCTGTGGCTCTCTCGCTCTCTGTGTGTGTGTGGAGCTGGAGGAAGGAATGAGGAGCTGTATTTTCACACAGTCTCCAGAGCTACTGAGGCATCCTAATGTAACAGGCTGAAATGCACTGACATTTCAAAGATTTTACTGAGTTACAGTTCAAATAAGGAAATCAATAAATTGAAATAAATAACTTAGGCCCTAATCTATGGATTTCACATGACTGGAAATATACAGTGCCTTCTGAATCTACCCACAATACCCCATAATGACAAAGTGAAAAGTTTTATTGAAATTTTGGCAAATTTATAAAAAATAAAAAACAGATACCTTATTTACATCAGTATTCAGACCATTTGCTTTGAGACTAGAAATTGAGCTCAGGTGCATCGTGTTTCCATTGATCATCCTTGAGATGTTTCTACAACTTAATTGGAGTCCACCTGTGATCTATTCAATTGATTGGACATGATTTGGAAAGGCACACACCTGTCTATTTAAGGGCTCACAGTTGACAATGTATGTCAGAGCAAAAAGCCAGCCTTGAGGTCAAAGGAATTGTCCGTAGAGCTCTGAGACAGGATTGTGTCGAGGCACAGATCTGGGGAAGGGTACCAAAACATTTATGCAGCATTGAAGGTCCCCAAGAACACAGTGGCCTCCATCATTCTTAAATGGAAGAAGTTTGGAACCACCAAGACCTTTCGAAAAGCTGGCTGCCCGGCTAAACCGAGCATTCGGGGGAGAAGAGTTGACCAAGAACGCTCTGACAGAGCTCTAGAGTTACTCTTTGGAGATAGGAGAACCTTCCAGAAGGACAACCATCTCTGCAGCTCTCCACCAATCAGGCCTTTATGGTAGAGTGGCCAGACGGAAGCCACTCCTCATTAAAAGTACAACAGCCCGCTTGAAGTTTGCCAAAAGGCACCTAAAGACTCAGACCATGAGAAACAAGATTCTCTGGTCTGATGAAACCAAGATTGAACTCTTTGGCCTGAATGCCAATCGTCACATCTGGAGGAAACCTGGCACCTTCCCTACGTGAAGCATGGTGGTGGCAGCATCATGATGTGTAGATGTATTTCAGCGGCAGGGACTGGGAGACTAGTCAGGATCGAGGCAAAGATCAACGGAGCAAAGTACAGAGAGATCCTTGATGACAACCTGCTCCAGAGCACTCAGGACCTCATACTGGGGCAAAAGTTAATCTTCCAACAGGACAAGTCTCTGAATGTCCTTGAGTGGCCCAACCAGTGGCCAGACCTGAAAGTAGCTGTGCAGCGAATGGGAGAAACTCCCAAAATACCCGTGTGACAATATTTTTGCGCCATACTCAAGAATACTCGGTGCTGTATCGCTGCCGAAGGTTCTTCAACAAAGTACTGAGTAAATGGTCTGAATACTTATGTAATGGTGATAGTTCAGTTTTGGTTTTGTCATTTATGTGTGTAGATTGATGAGGAAAAACAATGTAATCAATTTTATAAGGCAGTAACGTAACAAAATGTGGAAAAAGTCAAGGGTCTGAATTCTTTCAGAAGACACTGTAGATATGCATCTGTTGGTCACAGATACCTTAAAAAAGTAGGGGTGTGGATCAGAAAACCAGTCAGTATCTGGTGTGACCACCATTTGCCTCAAGCAGCACGACACATTCCTGTGGAATGTTGTCCCACTCCTCTTCAATGGCTGTACGAAGTTGCTGGTCTTTGGCGCGAACTGGAACACTCTGTCGTACTCGTCGATCTAGAGCATCCCAAACACGCTCATTGGGTGACCTATGCAGACCATGGAAGAACTGGGACATTTTCAGCTTCAAGGAATTGTGTACAGATCCTTGCGACATGGGGCCATGCATTATCATGCTGAAACATGAGGTGATGGCGGCGGATGAATGGCACGACAATGGGCCTCTGTGCATTCAAATTGCCATCGATAGAATGCATTTGTGTTTGTTGTCTGTAGCTTATGCCTGCCATACCAAAACCCTACCGCCACCATGGGGCACTTCACAACGTTGACATCAGCAAACCGCTCGCCCACATGACTCTATACACGCTGTGTGCCATCTGCCCGGCACAGTTGAAACTGGGATTCATCCGTGAAGAGCACACTTCTCCAGCATGGCCATTTAAGTTGAGTGTTTTTCTACTGATCTTGGTTACGACGCCAAACTGCAGTCAGGTCAAGCCACTGGTGAGGACCAAGAGCACGCAGATGAGCTTGGTCCCTGAAACTGTTTCTGACAATTATTTGGCTTGCGCCGAGTTTCATCAGCTGTCCGCGTGGCTCGTCGGTTGGTCTTTTTGCCAAATGTTTTAAAAATACTTTTTCCCTGTGTCATTTCACATTATTACACATAACTTAATTTCTGAATTTATTTATTTATATTTATATTCTTTGTATGTATGGATTACTTGGGTTGTTACCAACATCTGGTGAAAATTGCATGTCAATAGCACCTTTGGAAATTTATTTACTGAGAAAAATGGCGACGTGTTCAATACTTATTTCACCCGCTGTAGATACTTTTGTACCTGGTTCCTCCAGCATCTTCACAAGGTCCTTTGCAATTGTGTTCATTGTTATGGTATGTCTGCCCATACCATAACCCCACCGCCACCATGGGGCATTCTGTTCACGCCGTTGACATCGACAAACCGCTTGCCCACATGACACCATATACAGTACGTGGTCTGGTTGTGAGGCCAGTTCGACGTACTGCCAAATTATCTAAAAAGACGTTGGAGATGGCTTATGGTCGAGAAATGAACATTCAATTCTCTGGCAACAGCTCTGATGGACATTCCTGCAATCAGCATGCAAATTGTCAGCTCCCTCAAAACTTGAGACATCTGTAGCATTGTGTTGTGTGACAAAACTGCACATGTTAGACTGGATTGTTATTGGCCCCAGCACAAGGTGCACCTGTGTAATGATCATTCTGTTTAATCATCTTTTTGATATGCCACACTTCTCAGGTGGATGGATTATCTTGTCAAAGGAGAAATGCTCACTAACATGCATGTAAACAAATTTGTTTACAAAATTTGAGAGAAATGCGTTTTTTTGTGCATCGGAAACATTTCTGGGATCTTTTTATTTCAGCTTATGAAACATGGGACTAACACTTTACATGTTGCGTTTATATTTTTGATCAGTCTGTGGTTTGGTGTGGAGGCTCTGCCTGTCATCCAGTCTAGTCCATGTCCATGTCCATGTCCATGTATCTTCTAGGAACAGAGCTGTAGACCAACTAGAATATATCAATAATGCAGTCCCAGTGAGTGGGCTCAGTCCATATACAGTTTAATGCTCTCCCAGTGAGTGGGCTCAGTCCATATACAGTTTAATGCTCTCCCAGTGAGTGGGCTCAGTCCATATACAGTTTAATGCTCTCCCAGTGAGTGGGCTCAGTCCATATACAGTTTAATGCTCTCCCAGTGAGTGGGCTCAGTCCATATACAGTTTAATGCTCTCCCAGTGAGTGGGCTCAGTCCATATACAGTTTAATGCTCTCCCAGTGAGTGGGCTCAGTCCATATACAGTTTAATGCTCTCCACAATATACGTTTAACCCTCAAAGCACCAAAGGGGTAAAACATATATATTTGTTTAATCCTTCTGTCATTTTAAGACTTTGTCAAGCGTCTAGTTACCAACCAAAATACACCACTTACTGTGATTTCTGTGTTAATATGGAGGAGTTAAATGTTTTAAATGTGATTCAGTCAGGCACTTTATGATAAAAGCATCAGATTTGGCATTATAAAAAATTAATAAAAATAAAAATGTTATATATATATATAAAAAAATCCAGTCTATATAAACGTACAGTATATACTAAGTTCAGAGTATCATCTTTCAGATGCAATTGGAACTGAGTTGATAGCCCATAGCATTCCAAAGCATGCTAAACATCTTATGGCACCGGCGCCCAGACATCTTCACCAATTTCTAAACGTCTGAGTATCACAGAAACACTTTGAATTAATAAGAATTAATAACAATAACATGTTCATGATAAGTTGCTATGGATGAAATTGATCAAAATAACTGTTCAAAGCATGAAAAACATAACAAAACATATTGTCAAATTTGACTATGTAAAATGTGTAAAATATATGCTTAGTTGGAGATATTTAAACCATCTACTTATGTTACATAAGGTTAATAAAATAAAACGTCTTACTGCTTGACACACTGTCTCTTTGCAGTCATTACCAATTGGCACTTTTCGGGTTATAAATACCTTATTTACTTGTGTTACCTTTATTTTGGCAGTTACCTGTATGTTGTTGCTTTTAGGGTTAAAAGGGCATTCTGCCATTGCTACATCCATTGCTACATCCATTGCTACATCCATTGCTACATCCATTGCTACATCCATTGCTACATCCATTGCTACATCCATCGCTACATCCATTGCTACATCCATTGCTACATCCATCGCTACATCCATTGCTACATCCATTGCTACATCCATTGCTACATCCATTGCTACATCCATTTTTGGACGTATTTTTTTTATAAATGTCGAGTAAAAGCCCCAACCCCCAGTGAGTGGGCTCAGTCCAAAGGTCCATACAGGTGAATGCTCTCCACAATATATGCTTAAGATTTCTGCCATATGCTATTTTTAGTATACTGATAAGGGATGACTCACAGAACAGGGAAACATCACCAAGGATCCACAAGAGGAAATGAGTGTGTGTGTGTGTGCGCTCGATCCTGTGTGCACACGTGTGTGTGTGTGTGTGTGTCTTTGTGTATATGCATACACACTCGCCGTCTGACTGTGTGGCTAGCAGGTGCCGAGTGTGAGACTGATGACTGATAGCATCACCCTCTATATTCCCCGTGGCATTGCCTGGCGCCCACATAGATATATTGTGGTGATGATAAAGGGATATTAAAACCCACTCCTCTTCAGCTCCTAGGTGACACACACACACACACAAAAACCCTTTTTTGATAAGACTTCAAGGTTTCATCATTGATTCGGGTTGATATGGTGTCGATTCCGTTTCAATAGTCGAAAAGGGGCGCGAGATGGCGCACGCAAGCAAGATGAAACATCATTGCACAAGCAAACACTTGAGTCGAGAGAGAACTGTTGTCAAGCGGGCAGAGGATGGGTGCCGCTAGCGCAGGCCAACGTGGTGCGTACAAATTAAACTTTAGATCTTGCGATTGTGACTTTGGTTGAGCAGAACTGCATTTCCGCAGGCAGTAATTTAATTTGAGAGCAGAGATTTTTGTTAGGCTGAAGTACTTACTACTGTACATATCAAGACTCAGAAATCACTGCACTCACAAATACTCCACTTCCCCACACTAGTCTTTTCTCCCTCTCACACCAATTTTCCAGTTTGCTCTCCAAAATCCATTTTGCTCTCGCAACTGCTTACTATAATTTTATAAGAGCCAATGAACATAGCCTGTAGCAGTCTACTGAAATGCAATTGGCCAGGTTTTTGGACCAATCACGGATTGACTGCTCTCTAACCAGATTCTTTACCATAGAGATGAAAGGGGATGGTGAAAAGTACGTTTGATAGTTTTTCATTAGAGGAACTAGCCAACCATTTAGCTAATCAACTATGATTGAAATATTTAAATTGAAGTAGGTAGTTATTTGGTCTTGTTATTAGAGTAGTCTATTGATGAGGCAAGCCAGGTGAACGTCAGCTAGCTAGGAAGCTAACTAGCTAACGTTAGCTAGGTAACTAACGTTTGGCCATGTGGCTTAACCAAAGCCAAAGCTCCTGTCTATTGGTTAGAAATATGGTTCTATACTGAATGTATGTGATAGTTATTGCTAAATAAAATGAGTAGTGTAGGTAAGGGATGAAGTGAATCTATAGTAGGGTAGAAATGTAACTCAAATTCATAGACAGAGCTATGTATGCAAGGACTGACCATCGCGCCTCCTTCTAAAACCTCAAGGTTGCTCGCCTCAGTTACTCACCTCAGATTAATTGGGACAGAGCTCATGTCATTGTTTTAGGTGGAATCATATGTTGAATGATACATTCTGTTTTCACTTATATTTTCGTTCTACAGATGGCTCTAGCTTGCTGATAACATCTGATCTGATGAGACTCCCTATGCAATTTAACTCCTCTATTACTGAGACTATTCAATAAAACTTACAATGTCAAATTGCATATGGTGTCAAATCCAATTAAAAAGTCGAACATGCACGAGATGGCGGGCGCGATCAAGATGAAACATCATTGCGCGAGCAAACACTGAGTTAAGAGCAAAGAAATGTGGTCGAAATGTGGCACACCACTGCCAAAAAGTTGGCACTGGTCACCACAGACTAGTAGAAAGTATGCAGTAGTTTACTGCACACGTTGAAGGACCTGAGCCTCCTCAGAAAGTAGAGTCGGCTCTGGCCCTTTTTGTTACAGAGCCCCGGTGTTACCAGCCCATTCCAGCCTGTTGTCCATATGGACTCCCAGGAACTTGTATGACCCAACCATTTCCACATCATCCCCTGTATAAGGACTGCAGTCAGTTGGGCCTTGGTTCTCCTGAAGTCCACAACCATCTACTTTGTTTTGCTGATGTTGAGCTGAAGGTGTTTCTGCTCACACCACACCACAAAGTCATTGATTGTGCTCCTGTACTCCTCCTCCTGCCCACCCCTGATGCACCCTACAATTGCGGAGTCATCTGAGAACTTCTGTAGGTGGCATGTTTGAGTTATATCTGAAGTCTGAGGTGTACAGGGTGAACAGGAAGGGGGACAGGACCGGCCCCTGTGTTGCTCACTGCATGTTTTGACTCACAGCTCTGTAGCCGCACAAAATGTGGCCTACCGGTCAGGTAGTCCGTGACCCAGGAGACTAAGGGTGCTTCCACTTTCATCCTCATCTTCTCACCCAGTAGCAGGGGCTGAATGGTGTTGAAAGCACTGGATAAGTCAAAAAACATAACCCTCACAGTGCAACCTGCGTTGTCCAGGTAACAGTAGGCCCTCTGCAGAAGATTGCATCATCCACCCTGATGTTGCGCTGGTATGCGACCTGCAGGGGGTCCGCTTTCCACTGATGTAGTCTCTCCAGCTCTATCTTCACTTGATTGGTGGTGAAAGCCAGCCCAGGTGGGGGGAGGGGGAGTTTCCGTCTGGCCACTTTACCATAAAGCCCCGGTTGGTAGAGGGCTGCAGAGATATTGTCCTTCTGGAAGGTTCTTCCATCTCCACAGAGGAACTCTGGAGCTCTGTCAGAGTGATCATCAGGTTCTTGGTCACCTCCCTGACCAAGGCCCTTCTCCCCAGATTGCTCAGTTTGGCCGGGCGGCCAGCTCTTCTGTGCCTCGACACAATCCTGTCTCGGAGCTCTACATACAATTCCTTCGACCTCATGGTTTGGTTTTTGCTCTGACATGGACTTTCATGTGCGACCTTATATAGACAGGCGTGTGCCTTTCCAAATCATGTCAAATCAATTTAATTCACCACAGATGGACTCCAAGTTGCAAAAACATTTCAAGGATGATCACTGGAAACAGGATGCACCTGAGCTCAATTTTGAGTCTCTTAGCAAAATAATACAGAATCTTACCAGATCCTTGATATTTCTCTGCATATGCTTTTGTTTTTTAATGCCAATCTCAACAGTGGTATGTGTGTGTGGCCAAAGAGCTTTATTTTCATGTCATGTGACCTTAACACAGCCTGGAGTTCTGTTTGATGAACAGCATTGGCACCGGTGCTATGGTCAGATGATATAAAAAAGAGCTTGCACACCAGTGGTGGATTTGCCATTGAAAGCAGAAGGCCATCTCAGTCTCCGGATTTGAAACCCATTGAAAACCTGTGGTTTGAATTGAAGAGGTCAGTCCATAACAGCAGACGTAGAATATCAAGGATCTGGAAAGATTGTGTATTAGGATCTCTCCCAACGGGTTCTCCTATCTCATAAAACATTATAGAAAAAGGTTAGTGATATTGACCCTTTATCTTTTACAGACTTTTTGTAAATGACTTGCCGCAGCTGCTCGCTGCTCTACTGTCCCTACTGACAGAGTGTACTGTTTCACGTGCCTGTTCTGAATGCATCCACCTGGCTATCCTCTCGTTGTCTTATGTATGTGTGTACAGGATCCTGGCCACGGTGGGCTCAGACTTTGACCTGAGGACTCTGCGGGCGGTGAGAGTACTGAGACCACTCAAACTGGTGTCTGGCATCCCCAGTAAGTCACTGACATCAACAACAGGTCAAAGGTTACTCAGTGTGCGCCATTACATTACTGTAGCATTAATAAAATATGAAAGATTTGTATACAGATCATACATTTTTAAACACAAACACAAACTGACTTATTGAGTATGACATATCTCATCTTACATGGATTACAAACTGACTTATTGAGTATGACATATCTCATCTTACATGGATTACAAACTGACTTATTGAGTATGACATATCTCATCTTACATGGATTACAAACTGACTTATTGAGTACGACATATCTCATCTTACATGGATTACAAACTGACTTATTGAGTATGACATATCTCATCTTACATGGATTACAAACTGACTTATTGAGTATGACATATCTCATCTTACATGGATTACAAACTGACTTATTGAGTACGACATATCTCATCTTACATGGATTACAAACTGACTTATTGAGTATGACATATCTCATCTTACATGGATTACAAACTGACTTATTGAGTACGACATATCTCATCTTACATGGATTACAAACTGACTTATTGAGTATGACATATCTCATCTTACATGGATTACAAACTGACTTATTGAGTACGATATATCTCATCTTACATGGATTACAAACTGACTTATTGAGTACGACATATCTCATCTTACATGGATTACAAACTGACTTATTGAGTATGACATATCTCATCTTACATGGATTACAAACTGACTTATTGAGTATGACATATCTCATCTTACATGGATTACAAACTGACTTATTGAGTACGACATATCTCATCTTACATGGATTACAAACTGACTTATTGAGTATGACATATCTCATCTTACATGGATTACAAACTGACTTATTGAGTACGATATATCTCATCTTACATGGATTACAAACTGACTTATTGAGTACGACATATCTCATCTTACATGGATTACAAACTGACTTATTGAGTACGACATATCTCATCTTACATGGATTACAAACTGACTTATTGAGTACGACATATCTCATCTTACATGGATTACAAACTGACTTATTGAGTACGACATATCTCATCTTACATGGATTACAAACTGACTTATTGAGTACGACATATCTCATCTTACATGGATTACAAACTGACTTATTGAGTATGACATATCTCATCTTACATGGATTACAAACTGACTTATTGAGTATGACATATCTCATCTTACATGGATTACAAACTGACTTATTGAGTATGACATATCTCATCTTACATGGATTACAAACTGACTTATTGAGTACGATATATCTCATCTTACATGGATTACAAACTGACTTATTGAGTACGACATATCTCATCTTACATGGATTACAAACTGACTTATTGAGTACGACATATCTCATCTTACATGGATTACAAACTGACTTATTGAGTACGACATATCTCATCTTACATGGATTACAAACTGACTTATTGAGTACGACATATCTCATCTTACATGGATTACAAACTGACTTATTGAGTATGACATATCTCATCTTACATGGATTACAAACTGACTTATTGAGTATGACATATCTCATCTTACATGGATTACAAACTGACTTATTGAGTATGACATATCTCATCTTACATGGATTACAAACTGACTTATTGAGTATGACATATCTCATCTTACATGGATTACAAACTGACTTATTGAGTATGACATATCTCATCTTACATGGATTACAAACTGACTTATTGAGTATGACATATCTCATCTTACATGGATTACAAACTGACTTATTGAGTATGACATATCTCATCTTACATGGATTACAAACTGACTTATTGAGTATGACATATCTCATCTTACATGGATTACAAACTGACTTATTGAGTATGACATATCTCATCTTACATGGATTACAAACTGACTTATTGAGTATGACATATCTCATCTTACATGGACTAGATATGGCTCCCTCCATCCCTCTCCCTCCTCCCTTCATCCCTCTCCCTCCTCCCTCCATCTCTCTCCACAGGTCTTCAGGTGGTATTGAAGTCTATCATGAAGGCCATGGTGCCTCTGCTCCAGATAGGCCTGCTGCTCTTCTTTGCCATACTTATGTTTGCCATCATCGGAGTGGAGTTCTACATGGGCAAGTTCCACACCACCTGCTTCAATGTGGACACTGGTGAGTACTGAATGGATTACACACACATATACACCACCGGCTTCAATGTGGACACTGGTGAGTACTGAATGGATTACACACACATATACACCACCGGCTTCAATGTGGACACTGGTGAGTACTGAATGGATTACACACACATATACACCACCGGCTTCAATGTGGACACTGGTGAGTACTGAATGGATTACACACACATATACACCACCTGCTTCAATGTGGACACTGGTGAGTACTGAATGGATTACACACACATATACACCACCGGCTTCAATGTGGACACTGGTGAGTACTGAATGGATTACACACACATATACACCACCGGCTTCAATGTGGACACTGGTGAGTACTGAATGGATTACACACACATATACACCACCGGCTTCAATGTGGACACTGGTGAGTACTGAATGGATTACACACACATATACACCACCGGCTTCAATGTGGACACTGGTGAGTACTGAATGGATTACACACACATATACACCACCGGCTTCAATGTGGACACTGGTGAGTACTGAATGGATTACACACACATATACACCACCGGCTTCAATGTGGACACTGGTGAGTACTGAATGGATTACACACACATATACTGTACACAGTAGCTACACACACGTGTATGCACATACATAGACGCACCAGCACAGTCACCAACACACACACACACACACACACACAGTGCCTTCGGAAAGTATTCAGACCCCTTGACTTTTTTCACGTTTTGTTAGGTTACATCCTTATTCTAAAATTGATTACATAGTATGTTCTCCTTATTAATCTACACACAATACCCCATACTGACAAAGCAAAAATGTTTTTTTTGCATTCTTGCTAATTTATAAAAAATAGAAAACTGAGTTATCATATTTATATAAGTATTCATACCCTTTACTCAGTACTTTGTTGAAGCAGATATTACAGCCTCAAGTCTTCTTGGGTATGATGCTACAAGCTTGGCACACCTGTATTTAAGGAGTTTCTCCCATTCTCTGCTGATCCTCTCAAACTCTTGGATGGGGAGGGTTGCTGCACAGTTATTTTCAGGTCTCTCCAGAGATGTTCGATCAGGTTCAAGTCGGGCCCTGGCTGGGCCACTTAAGGACATTCAGAGTCCCGAAGCTGTCTTGGCTGTGTGCTTAGGGTCGTTGTCCTGTTGGAAGGTGAACCTTGCCCCAGTCTGAGGTCCTAAGCACTCTGGAGCAGGTTTTAATCAAGAATCTCTCTGTACTTTGCTTCATTCATATTTCCCTCAATCCTGACTTGTCTCCCAGTCCCTGCCGCTGAAATACATCCCCACAGCATGATGCTGCCACCACCATGCTTCACCGTAGGGATGATGCCAGGTTTCCTCCAGACGTGACGCTTGGCATTCAGGTCAAAGAGTTCAATCTTGGTTTCATCAGACCAGAGAATCCTGTTTCTCATGGTCTGAGAGTCTTTAAGTGCCTTTTGGCAAACTCCAAGCGGGCTGTCATGCCTTTTCCTGAAGAGTGGCTTCTGTCTGGCCCCTCTACTATAAAGGCCTGATTTGGTGGAGTGCTGTAGAGATGCTTGTCCTTCTGGCAGGTTCTCCCATCTCCACAGAGGAACTCTAGAGCTCTGTCAGAGTGACCATTGGGTTCTTGGTCACCGCCCTGACCAAGGCCCTTCTCCCCCGAATGCTCAATTTGGTTTTAGGAAGAGTCTTGGTGGTTCCAAACTTCTTCCATTAAAGAATGATGGAGGCCACTGTGTTCTTGAGGACCTTCAATGCTGCAGACATGTTTTGGTACCCTTCCCCAGATCTGTGCCTCGACACAATCCTGTCTCGGAGCTCTACGGACAATTCCTTCGACCTCAAGGCTTGCTTTTTTGCTCTGACATGCACTGTCAACTGTGGGCCCTTATATAGACAGGTGTGTGCCTTTCCAAATCATGTCCAATCAATTGAATTTAACACAGGTGGACTCCAATCAAGTTGTAGAAAGGATGATCAATGGAAACAGGATGTACCTGAGCTCAATTTTGAGTCTCATAGCAAAGGGTCTGAATACTTATGTAAATAAGTTGTTTTTAGTACATTTGCTAAATAGTCTAAAAACCTGTTTTTGCTTTGTCATTATGGAGTATTTTGTGTAGATTGCTGAGGAAATTGTTTTATTTAATCCATTTTAGAATAGGGCTGTAACGTAACGATGTGGAAAAAGTCAAGGGGTGTAAAAACATTCTGAATGCGCTGTATACAGTAGATTATAGGAACACAACACACACTACCAAGTGTTAGGCCTCGCTTGCTTGTCTTCAGTTTGATAGATAGCCTTATATTGCCAGATTTTGATAAATCGCTTCTCAAGGTTGGATAAGTATGTCTCTCAATAAGGAGTTGATGGAGCTGGAATAGATAGATAGGTATTCTATTCTCCCACTGGAGTCAGTGTGTTGAGTGTAGAGTTGAAAATGGATCTGATAGAATACAGTTCCTGTATGCATACTTTACGCCATCAATGTCAGTGGAGGGTGTGAGTTGAGCATAGTGTTGACGGCTGTGCCAGCTGGAGGTTGTGTGTGTTTGTTTTGTGTGTGTGTGTGTGTGTGTGTGTGTGTGTGTGTGTGTGTGTGTGTGTGTGTGTGTGTGTGTGTGTGTGTGTGTTTGACCCCCTGTGTGGTGGTGGTGTGAGAGGTCTTGACAGCCTGCTAATGTAAGTATGTGTGAGTTATTTTAGTAACAGTGGGGTAACAAAGCAGCTCAAGGCTGGTAACATCTCCCCTGCTGCAGGTTGCTGTGTGTGTGTGTGTGTGTGTGTGTGTGTGTGTGTATTTAAGCTCACTTAATGTGCCAGTGTGTTTGTTTTACTGTATATGTTGTAAATACAGTATCCTACCCTCCTCCCTCCCTGTTCTTTCTCTATCCCTCTCTCCCTCCTGCTCCTCCCTCTCCCCCCTCTCTCTTCTCCCTCCCCTCTCTCTTCTCCCTCCCTCCCCTCTTTCTCCCTTCTTTCTCCTCTCACCCCATTCAGGTGAGCGAGCAGCAGCGTTCCCCTGTGGTATGGAGGCCCCAGCCAGGATGTGTCCTAACGGTACAGAATGTACAGAGTACTGGATTGGCCCCAACTACGGCATCACCAACTTTGACAACATCCTGTTTGCAGTGCTCACCGTCTTCCAGTGCATCACCATGGAGGGATGGGTGGAGATCCTCTACAATGTGAGACCTCTTTCTTTCATTATTTCTCTCTCTCTCTCTTCATCTGCCTCTCTTTTACGCTTTCTCCTAGCACAATGTCACCTATATAACCCAGTTTTTTTTTTCAGAGATCCTCGTTGGCGAATTCTGGATTTCCTGCCTGATTCTGTGAATATTTCAAACAGGTTTTCTGAAAACCGACACGTTTGGGGAAGTTATTGGAGCTCTAAACTAAGAGCTGACACATCCCACACTTTCCCTCTCTCTCATTTTCTCTCCCTATATTCTATTCTGTGTATAGAAATCATGGAGAGAGAGCGAGAGCTACTGTAGGGGTTTAATATTCTGTGTATAGAAAGCATGGAGAGAGAGAGAGAGAGAGAGAGCTACTGTAGGGGTTTAATATTCTGTGTATAGAAAGCATGGATAGAGAGAGAGAGAGCTACTGTAGGGGTTTAATATTCTGTGTATAGAAAGCATGGATAGAGAGAGAGAGAGCTACTGTAGGGGTTTAATATTCTGTGTATAGAAAGCATGGATAGAGAGAGAGAGAGCTACTGTAGGGGTTTACTTGACTGAGAAGCTAACAACACTGGGGATCTGGAGGTAGTGTACCTCTCTGCAGTGCTGCTGTGTGTGTGTATATGCACAGAATGTCACACACACACACACACACACACACACACACACACACACACACACACACACACACACACACACACACAGCAACCTGCAGCAGGGGAGATGTTACCAGCCTTGAGCTGTTTTGTTACCCCACTGTTACTAAAATAACTCACACATACACACACACTTACATTAGCAGGCTGTCAAGACCTCTCACACCACCACCACACAGGGGGTCAAACACACACACACACACACACACACACACACACACACACACACACACACACACACACACACACACACACACACACACACACACACACACACACACACACACACACACACACACACACACACACACACACACACACACACACACACACACAACCTCCAGCTGGCACAGCCGTCAACACTATGCTCAACTCACACACTCCAGTGGGAGAATAGAATACCTATCTATCTATTCCAGCTCCATCGACTCCTTATTGAGAGACATACTTATCCAACCTTGAGAAGCGATTTATCAAAATCTGGCAATATAAGGCTATCTATCAAACTGAAGACAAGCAAGCGAGGCCTAACACTTGGTAGTGTGTGTTGTGTTTCTGTTACCTACTGTGTGTGTGTGTGTGTGTGTGTTAGAGAGTTGAATATTCATATGTACAGGGTTGCAGATGTAATTACAGGGTACAGTGACATTCCCACCTCCAACAATGTAGGGCAAAGTGAAATAAAACAATGAAAATAGATAATAATGAAAATATCAATAATAATAACCAAAAAATCACTAGCTGACTAGTGATAGCTATTCAGCATGATAAATGTTAATTGGGCTAAAAATGTCATTTGAGGTGGGGGGTGGGGGGTTAGGTAGCTGACTAGTGGTGGCTTTTCAGCAGCCTGACGGTCTGAGGGTAGAAACTATAGGCCCGTTTGAATAAAGAGCAGCTGGTATTGGAGAACCAGGACTAGCAGGCAGTTTGAATAAAGAGCAGCTGGTATTGGAGAACCAGGACTAGCAGGCAGTTTGAATAAAGAGCAGCTGGTATTGGAGAACCAGGACTAGCAGACAGTTTGAATAAAGAGCAGCTGGTATTGGAGAACCAGGACTAGCAGACAGTTTGAATAAAGAGCAGCTGGTATTGGAGAACCAGGACTAGCAGGCAGTTTGAATAAAGAGCAGCTGGTATTGGAGAACCAGGACTAGCAGGCAGTTTGAATAAAGAGCAGCTGGTATTGGAGAACCAGGACTAGCAGGCAGTTTGAATAAAGAGCAGCTGGTATTGGAGAACCAGGACTAGCAGACAGTTTGAATAAAGAGCAGCTGGTATTGGAGAACCAGGACTAGCAGACAGTTTGAATAAAGAGCAGCTGGTATTGGAGAACCAGGACTAGCAGACAGTTTGAATAAAGAGCAGCTGGTATTGGAGAAACAGGACTAGCAGACAGTTTGAATAAAGAGCAGCTGGTATTGGAGAACCAGGACTAGCAGGCAGCAGCTTAGATTACACCCTGTTGGGTTCTGGAGCCTAGTGTGGATTCTGGCTTCTCCTGCCACCTTGTCTTTAGACTGGGAGGATAGCAGGATAGTAGCATTTGCAACTTCCACCTCCAACACCGCCCCCTCTCCCTCTCTCTCCCTCTTCCTCCCTCTCTCTCCCTCTCCCTCCCTCTCTCTCCCTCTCTATTTCTCTCTCTCCCTCTCTATTTCTCTCTCTCTCTCTCTCTCTCTCTCTCTTATGCCCCCTGCTGTGTTCCTGGCAAGGCTGCCTTCACACAGGGTGAGGAGTGTTCACTCTAAGTAGGACAGACAGTTTTCACTAGGCTTCAAGGAACTCATAAACCTACTGTCTGCCTTCCTCTAATCAGATCGATCCTGTTGGCCCGTCCTCATTGGCTCTTGTTAAGTGGATTGAACTGGTGCCTGTGTACACACACACACAAACACACACACACACACACACACACACACACACACACACACACACACACACACACACACACACACACACACACACACACACACACACACACACACACAGGTCCTGGATGACGTCCTGGAGATATTTTCTTTGAAGTGATGTGTTTGAGAATTGTAAAGCGGGCATCTCAACAGCTACGGGATGGTTTTGACACCTTGCGTATGTCATGCTCACACATTCAGCCTGGGCGTCTGAGTCACTTCCAGTAATATTTATTTGCACATCACACTAAAGACACCGTGAGGAGACAGTATGTATCAGTGTGTGTGTACTTAAGACAGATGCAGGGGGAAGGAACAATACAGTATCAACATCATAATGAAATAAGAACACAAGCCCCTCTCCATTCTGTACATTGCATGTTCCTGTTACCCAGCCATGTGGATTGATGGACTGTCTATCTTCTCCACAGCCCCAAGGGAATACTGGGATACTCATTAATGGTGCAGTGAGCACTAATCTGCCCTTCCCTCCTCCCCCGCCTCTCTTCTGCCCCAGTCCTTTGCTCTCAGAGGCAGTTGATGTTCTGGAATGGAGTGTCTCTGTGCGATCCTGTGCCCAGAGGGGAGTACATTAAAATCACTACACATTAGCACTTTCAGCAGAGCAAATCTATCTCCAATCGAGTCATTATATCGTCAGAGAGGATGTTACCAAGCAGAGCGAGAGAGTGAGTGAGAGAGAGAGAGGGAGAGAGAGAGAGAGGTTTCTTGCCCTCCGCAGGTGAGTGAGACACTTTAATTACTGAAATGCAGACAGCCAGGCTGACTGAAGGAGACATCGTGCACTCCCAGAGGAGAACGCAGTAGTGCGAGCACGCTATCTTGATGTCTTCATCATGGGAAAATACTCCAAATGAAGAATGATATGAACCTATGCCAATTTTGATATTGTTGTCATCCATCTCAGAGAGAGAGAGAGCATAGGCTGACTAGGAGGCAACTTCCCAGTGTCATCTTAGTCTAGAAGCCACACACAGAGAGAGGAAGAACAGAACAGAAATGGACTGCGACCCAAATGGCCTGTAGGGAGTAGCGTGCCGTTAAGGACACAAGCATGGGTTATCATGGACCATTGTGGGGCTATATAGCTGAGAAATACATATTAAACTGTTCAACTACCCATGGAGGTTAAATGGATTGAAAATGACAGAATCACACTGTATAAATCTCTAATTTGCTCTCTCTATTGTTCAGTCTATCTCGTTCTCTCTCGCTCTAACCACGTTTCTGTCCACTGTTGTTATGTGAGTAAAGGCATTTTGTATGAAGAAAAATCACGACAACTGTGATGGAATTTGTTATAATTTGTTTGTTCGACATGGTGGGATATTTTTGTGTCTGTGAAATTAATTATTATTATATAATAACCATCATATCGCGGTAAACTTGGAGTCATGCGATGATATGGTGTGTGGACCTCACCAACTTCACAGGGTGGTGAAAGAGCACTGTATGAGCTTGATTCCAATAAAATATCGAAGGTCTTATTCTGGTGACATGATGATCGATGCTTGAATGCCGTTTGACAAATAAAAACATTCTCGCTCTTATACATAACAATCTCATCATGTAGGCTGCGAGCTGTTATTGGCTATGGAAACACATTGAACTTTAGATTTTTATTCAGTACACAAAAACGTAAGCCAAAAGTACTTTTTGTGTGCACTACGTCATCACGCGCACATTTTTATCCACAACAAGCCGATTTGGTTGAAAATGTGCATATTTTCTTCATGTGGATTTTTGAATATTCGCATAAAAACCTGTCGCTGATTGGATGGAAACCTAGCTTCTGTTTCTCTCTGTATATTTCTCTTTCGGTTTCTTGCTGACTGCTACTTATATCAGAGCATCAGTCCGGGATCAGAGCAGCAATGTGCCCTGATTTATATATAGTGAATAGGGTGCTGTTTGGGACGCAGCCCCTGTCAGGCTAGCTAGACGCTGCTGTTAGAGCTAGTGATCGAGGGTGGTTCCAAGGGTTAATAATGTGCCAATTTTCATTTCATGCTTGTTGATTTTATTTCTCTTTCTAAGCAACCTAATGCCTGCTGGCAAATTAGAACAATCTATAATCACCTCTGCTGTGTAATGTTTTGTTTTATGTCCCCCATAATCCTCCTTGGCATAGCAGTCACCCCAACCACATGTAGAGACTATTGAACAAAAGCTTCTCTCAATCTGTATAGAAGGCTTTATCTCTCTTCAAGTGATGGGAGCTTTGTCTCAATGTAGTGTGATCTAGTGTTGGATTAAAGCCTCTGGTAAATGGCATTAAGTAAGTAGCCCTGTCAGAATAGTTCAGGAACCTCTCTCCTATTTCTGTAGCGTGAGGCAGTTTGATGTTCTGCCCCTGGACAAGATCCTAGTCTATCACAGGGTCTTACCCCCAATCCATCTCCTTAATGCTGAGTGCCAAGCAAAGAGACAACAGGTCCCATTTGTAGAGTTTTAGGTAGGACTCGACCAGGGAATCAAACCCACAACCTTCCAATCTCAGGGCAGACAATCTAACAAGGCCTCTGAGTTGGTGGTAAATGGTATTCTGTAGCTATATTGGTAGCATAGCTGTAATGTAATCGGATTAACCTTTTACTGCAGTAGGCTAAATCAGGGTCACACAGAGCGTTTATTGGTAGTCTTAAACAAATCTACGTTGAAACAAAAGTATACACCTCACACACATGGTTATAGGCTTAAAAATGAAGACACCTGTACCATAGAGTTTAAATGTATTTATAAGTTTGCATCCCAATATTACATTTTATATTTCACAGAAGACTGAAATATAACGAAATGCCTATTGTGTTTATTGAGCTGTACATTGAGGTGACTGTTAAGATGCACAGTTGGTCAATATTCCCCCCCAGTAATTCCCCAACATCTTGTCAACATGTGCCACAAAAATGGAGCAGATATCTTATACCAATCTATCTTTATAGACATTTATCCATAATAATGCCTAGCCGTTCCCTAGTGTCCAAAAATACAACTTTTCATGCATTTAACTTATCAAATGACCAAATTCACATTCTTTAGTGTTGACAATAATGTTTTCATGAGTGTTTGAGATTAGGTCCCTGAATGGTTAAAAACCTCTTCAAGTAGAAGTATGTTTTATAGCACTATTCTCTTATCATGTAACAATTCAATTCAAAGGGCCTTATTGGCATGGGAAACATATGTTTACGTTGCCAAAGCAAGTGAAATAGATAATAAACAAAAGTGAAATGAACAATACAAAATAAACAGTAAACATTATACTCACACAAGTTCTAAAGGAAGAGAGACAGTGTTGTATACAGTACAAAAGGTAAAATAAATAAGTGTTGTATTTACAATGGGGTTTGTTCTTCACTAGTTGCCCTTTTCTTGTGGCAACAGATCACAAATATTGCTGCTGTGATGGAACACTGTGGTATTTCACTCAATATACAGTATATGGGGGTTTATCCAAATTGGATTTGTTTTTTAATTCTTTGTGGATCTGTGTAATCTGAGGGAAATATGTCTCTTATATGGTCATACATTTGGCAGGAGGTTAGGAAGTGCAGCTCAGTTTCCACCTCATTTTGTGGGCAGTGTGCACATAGCCTGTCTTCTCTTGAGTGCCAGGTCTGCCTACAGCGGCCTTTCTCAATAGCAAGGCTATGCTCACTGCCAAATAGCATTCTAGTTTGCTCAGTTTTTTTGTTAATTCTTTCCAAAGTAATTATTATTTGGTTTTCTCATGATTTGGTTGGGTCTAATTGTGTTGCTGTCCTGGGGCTCTGTGTGGTCTGTTTGTGTTTGTGAACAAAGCCCCAGGACCAGCTTGCTTAGGGGACTCTTCTCCAGGTTCATCTCTCTGTAGTTGATGGTTTTGTTATGGAAGGTTTGGGAATCGCTTCCTTTTATGTGGTTGTAGAATTTAACGTCTCTTTTCTGGATTTTGATAATTAGCTGGTATCGGCCTAATGTCACAAGCTGACAGGCTCCCAGAGGCAGGGCCATAAATACAACCGTGTAAATGGCTAGTAGTTATGTCTAGATCAAGATGGATATCCTATAGGCACTATGAGCAGGGTCCCTGTGGGACCACAATTGCTTTGCTGCATGTTCAGGATTTGCAAGTCAGTATACCATTTGAATGAACTAGATATCCTAAATAGTGGTGTAGTGTTTGCATTGGCTAAAATATAGGCTATACAGCACTAACTCAGCCAGCCAGGAGCACCTGTAGGTGAGGATGGAGGAGAGTGACTGCATTTACACTGCACTACAAAAGCTCAATAAAATCCCATAAATCCAGCACAGGTCTGCACAATATGTGCAGGGTAATGTCCATGAATGTGTGGTAGCCTAAAAGCTTATTTATGCTTGATCTGAAAATGTGGTCGGATACTTCGTATGGAGGGTGTGGCACAATTGCAGAGCCCTCAGAGGCATGAAGAGACCAAGTCAAGCTCTGTACAGCATCGCCGTGCGCCTCTCAAATGTTGTAACAATTCAGAGGGCTCCATGTACAGTGCATTCGGAAAGTATTCAGACCCCTTGATGTTTTACAGCCTTATTCTCAAATGTATGAAATAATCTACACATAATACCGCAAAATGACTAAGTGAAAACAAGTATTCGGACCCTTTGTTTAGAGACTCGAAATTGAGCTCCGGTACATCCTGTCTTCATTGATCATCCTTCAGAAGTTTCTACAACTTGATTGGAGTCCACCTGTGGTAAATTCAATTGATTGGAGATGATTTGGAAAGGCACACACCTGTCTATATAAGGTCCCACAGTTGACAGTGCATGTCAGAGCAAAAACCAAGCCATGAGAACAAAGGAATTTTCCGTAGAGCTCGGAGACAGGATTGTGTCGAGGCACAGAGGAATTAGATAACAACCAAAGCTTCAATAAAAGGTAAGTCATGATGTTTTTTAACCAATAGCTTATTGGTGGTTTATTGGAAAATGTATTGTTGTGATCCAACCGGATGTGCATAGATTTCAATGGCTGACGTGAGCAGGGAAAATACTGTATATCATTGTTTTATTCCACTTTTAAAGTTGACGGTTTTGTTTGTGTATTGGAAAAGGAGTTGAGGTTCTCAGTTTTGAGTAGTGGGCAGCTGGTGATTTAGGACATAGTGTTGGAGGGAGATAAAGATCTCAACTGGTGATTTGGCTGGATGAGGGCCCATTTGACATAGAAACACCATATTTTCAGTGGTAGTTTTGAAATAATGTTTATTAATTATACAATTATTAAAAATATTAGTAACTTTCCACCCATGAGGCCACTAAAGGACACTTTTGATAATTGACTGCAATGACCAAAAGGTTTAATCGTATTAGTGTGACTCTTAATGTGGTCATGGCTATTTAAATGTTTATTGTGGTGGGTTGCCTGTGTGGCCCTCTTGTGGTCATAGTGCCCCCTATAAGGTTTAATGTGTCATTTTGTGTAGTAACAGTACTCTATGTTGTCCTAATGTCTAGTCACAGTAGTCTTTGGGGTCCCACTGTAGTTTCACGGTCACAGTAGTGGTTGTGGACCTAGTTTCATGGTCACAGTAGTCCATGTGGTGCTAGTTTCATGGTCACAGCAGTGGTTGTGGTCAGTGTTGCCCGTGTCTCTCGCCTCATTAGAGCCATCTGAGTCACTGTAGTCTGGGCTCACCTTGATCCTGTTGCCATGGTATCCTGTACTGTCACAACGATCACATCGCTCATTAAACACTTTTAAAAATTGACGGAGAGCGAGGAGGAGGGGCCACGTTGAGACTAATATGATCTTTGTCTGTTATGTCTGTTATCGGTAAATCATCCCTTTTTGGTTGGCTAGTTGGAGCAGCAGTAAAACATGAGGGGAGTGGAAGAGACTGGGCTCACGTCTCGGTGTGTGTGTGTGTGTGTGTGTGTGTGTGTGTGTGTGACTGTGAGTGCGTGCATATATGTGTGTGTGTGTGTGTCTTTACTGAGACAGACGACTACACCCTCCAGAGTCATGCGTTAGCTCTATGTGCAGGGAGACAAAGAGAAAGTGGAACGGGAGAGGCAGGACAGTCAGTGTGTAAAGGAGAGACATAGTGGCGATAGAGAGAGACCTAGTGGCGATAGAGAGAGACCTAGTGGCGATAGAGAGAGACCTAGTGGCGATAGAGAGAGACCTAAAAAGGTTTTTAGAAATGTTTGCAAATGTATTAAAATATAAAAAACAGAAATACCTTATTTACATAAGTATTGAGACCCTTTGCTATGAGACTTGAAAATGAGCTCAGGTGCATCCTGTTTCCATTGATCATCCTTGAGATGTTTCTACAACTTGATTGGAGTCCACCTGTGGTAAATTCAATTGATTGGACATGATTTTGAAAGGTACTCACCTGTCTATATAAGGTCCCACAGTTGCCTGCATGTCAGAGCAAAAACCAAGCCGTGAGGTCGAAGTAATTGTCCGTAGAGCTCGGAGTAGAGCTCGGAGACAGGATTGTGTCGAGGCACAGATCTGCGGAAGGGTACCAAAACATTTCTGCAGAATTGAAGATCCCCAAGAACACAGTGGCCGTCATCATTCTTAAATAAAATAAGTTTGGAACCACCAAGACTCTTCCTAGACCTGGCCGCCCAGCCAAACTGAGCAATCGGGGGAGAAGGGCCTTGGTCAGGGCACTGATGTTGGGCAATTAGGCCTGGCTCACAGTCGGCATTACAATTCATTCCAAAGGTGTTTGTTGGGGTTGATGTCAGGGTTCTGTGCAGGCCAGTTGTTCTTCCAACCGATCTTGACCAACCATTTCTGTATGGACCTCGCTTTGTGCAAGGGGGCATTGTCATGTTGAAACAGGAAAAGGCCTTATCCGAACTGTTGCCACAAAGTTGGAATCACAGAATCGCCTAGAATGTCATTGTATGCTGTAGCGTTCAGATTTCCCTTCACTGGAACTAAGGGGCCTAGCCCGAATCATGAAAAACAACCCCAGACCATTATTCTTCCTCCACCAAACTTTACAGTTGGCACTATGCATTGGGGCAGGTAGCATTCTCCTGGACTGCCAGATGGTGAAGCGTGATTCATCACTCCAGAGAACGCGTTTCCACTGCTCCAGAGTCCAATGGGTGCCCACAATGAAATAGTCAAATCCACAAATTTGCCCACACAATTTTTCATATACTGTTTAGTTTGTAATATTATACAGTTGAAGTCGTAAGTTTACATACACTTAGGTTGAAGTCATTAAAACTCATTTTTCAACCACTCCACAGATTTCATGTTAACAAACTATAGTTTTGGCAAGTCGGTTAGGACGTCTACTTTGTGCATGACACAAGTAATTCTTCCAACAACTGTTTACATACAGATTATTTCACTTATAAGTCACAGTTCCAATGGGTCAGAAGTTTACATACGCTAAGTTGACTGTGTCTTTAAACAGCTTGGAAAATTCCAGAAAATGATGTCATGGCTTTAGAAGCTTAATTAAACGGTAACTTCAGAACTGTCTTTCCCTAAAGATGCTTGGTTTTGCTTTGATAGGTGACCACAGTAAAAGTGGTCTGTTTGAACAATGCATAAATATTGCCCATTGACTGGAGAAACTATTGATTTTAGACTTTTCATTTCAAAATATGTATCAATACCAGGGAATTGAAGTGTTCTGCTACACAGCTGACATTGCGTTTGCGAAGCTGACACAACAGTTTATCTTGTGTATGTATTATCCATCCGTCCCCAGAGAGGCTGGGGGAGATGGAGGGACAAAGTTAAACTACAGAGATAATTAGGGAATGAGATGGAGGGACAAAGGGAAGAGTAATGGACGATAAAGCAGTGCGAAACAGAGAGGCTGATGCAGGACATTTATCCTGTGAGTGGGCTGAGACAGTGACAGCTGAGAGAGAGATGGTAGGATGGGATGAGTGTGTGGGCCTGTTTATTAATATATATTTTTTCATTTACTAGTTTATTTGTCAAGGGCCATGTACAACATGCCATTGCACCAGATTTAGCTAGATGGCAAATTTGTATCTGTAGCCTCTGTGTTTGTGCGCCTGTGTGTGTGTGTGTTCACCAGCTTGCTGAATCAGCTGCTCTGATCCCCTCCATCAATTACACCCATCGTGTGGCAATGCTTCGACACTGGCGTCTGCACAATGTCACCATGCTTCATAAAGTCCATCAGTCCCTGGGCCCATCCTGTTAGTTCCTGTCATCTATAGGGCCTCACTGGGATCAGGGGCTCACATGGTAAACACACCCTCTGGCAGCCTGCTGCCCTGGATAACTGATTCTGGATCAGATCTTCCATAACTCAATCCTACTCTTCACAATATGTGCACATGGACCAAAACAGCCCTGGGCCAGTTAGAGTAACCAGATAAACACAAAGAAGTGAGTGTACAGGGAGAGATGGAGTCTAATTATGGTGTGCTAAGCTAGTGGAATGGTGGGAGATACACTATATATACAAAGTATGTAGAACCCTTCAAATGAGTGGCTTTGGCTTTTTCAGCCACACCCGTTTGCTGACAGGTGTATGAAATCAAGCACACAGCAATGCAATCTCCTTAGACAAACATTGGCAATAGGACAGCCTTACTGAAGAGCTCAGTGACTTTCAATGTGGCATCGTCATAGGATGCCACCTTTCCAACAAGTCAGTTTGTAATATTTCTGCCCTGCTAAAGCTGCCCAGGTCAACTGTAAGTGTGGTTATTGTGAAGTGGAAACGTCTAGAAGCAACAAAGGCTTAGCCCCGAAGTTGTAGGCCACACAAGCTCACAAAAGCGTACCACTGAGTGCTGAAGCGCGTAAAATTCGTCAGTCCTCCATTGCAACACTCACTACCGAATTTTTAACTACCTCTTAAAGCAACGTCAGCACAAGAACTGTTCGTCAGGAGCTTCATGAAATGAAATGGGTTTTCTGTTAATCCAACTTTGAAATGAAATGATGATTCTGTTAATCCAACTTTGTGACACCAGTTCGGGGAAAGCCCATTCCTGTTTCAGCATGACAATGCCCCTGTGCACAAAGCAAGATCCATACAGAAATGGTCTGTCGAGATCGGTGTGGAAGAACTTGACTGGCCTGCACAGAGCCCTGACCTCAACCCCATCAAACACCTTTGGGATGAATTGGAACAGCAACTGCTAGCCAGGCCTGATCGCCCAACATCAGTGCCCGACCTCACTAATGCTCTTTTGTCTGAATGGAAGCAAGTCCCCGCACCAATGTTCCAACACCTAGTGGAAAGCCTTCCCAGAAGACTGGAGTCTTTTATAGCAGCTAAGAGGGGACCAACTCCATATTAATGGTCATGATTTTGGAATGAGATGTTTGACGAGCTGGTGTCCACATACTTTTGGCCATGTCGTGTACTCTCTATCGGTCTCACACTTATCTGTTACTGCATCACTATCACTAGTTAACATACACTAAGTTGACTGTGCCTTTTAAACAGCTAGGAAAATTCCAGAAAATGATGTCATGACTTTAGAAGCTTCTGATAGGCTAATTGACATAATTTGAGTCAATTGGAGGTGTACCTGTGGATGTATTTAAAGGCCTACCTTCAAACTCAGTGCCTCTTTTCTCAACACAATGGGAAAATCAAAAGAAATCAGCCAAGACCTCAAAAAATAAATTGTAGACCTCCACAAGTCTGGTTCATCCTTGGGAGCAATTTCCAAACGCCTGAAGGTACCACGTTCATCTGTACAAACAATAGTACGCAAGTATGAACACCATGGGACCACGCAGCCGTCATACCGCTCAGGAAGGAGACGCATTCTGTCTCCTAGAGATGAACGTACTTTGGTGCGAAAAGCGTGAATCAATCCCAGAACAACAGCAAAGGACCTTGTGAAGATGCTGGAGGAAACAGGTACAAAACTATCTATATTCACATTAAAACGAGTCCTATAGTGACATAACCTGAAAGGGCGCTCAGCAAGGAAGAAGCCACTGCTCCAAAACCGCCATAAAAAAGCCAGTCTACGGTTTGCAACTGCACATGGGGACAAAGATCGTACTTTTTAGAGAAATGTCCTCTGGTCTGATGAAACAAAAATAGAACTGTTTGGCCATAATGACCATTGTTATGTTTGGAGGAAAAAGGGGGAGGCTTGCAAGCTGAAGAACACCATCCCAACCGGGAAGCACGGGGTGGCAGCATCATGTTGTGGGGGTGCTTTGCTGCAGGAGGGACTGGTGCACTTCACAAAATAGATGGCATCTTAAGGAAGGAAAATTATGTGGATATATTGAAGCAACATCTCAAGACATCAGTCAGGAAGTTAAAGCTTGGTCGCAAATGGGTCTTCCAAATGGACAATGACCCCAAGCATACTTCCAAAGTTGTGGCAAAATGGCTTAAGGACAACAAAGTCAAGGTATTGGAGTGGCCATCACAAAGCCCTGACCTCAATCCTACAGAAAATTTGTGGGCAGAACTGAAAAAGCGTGTGCGAGCAAGGAGGCCTACAAACCTGACTCCGTTACACCAGTTCTGTCAGGAGGAATGGGCCAAAATTCACCCAACTTATTGTGGGAAGCTTGTGGAAGGCTACCCGAAACGTTTGACCCAAGTTAAACAATTAAAGGTAACACTACCAAATACTAATTGAGTGTATGTCAACTTTTGACCCACTGGGAATGTGATGAAAGAAATAAAAGCTGAAATGAATCATTCTCTCTACTATTATTCTGACATTTCACACTCTTAAAATAAAGTGGTGATCCTAACTGACCTAAGACAGGGAATTATTACTAGGATTAAATGTCAGGAATTGTGAAAAACAGAGTTTAAATGTATTTGGCTAAGGTGTATGTAAACCTCCGATTTCAACTGTAGAAGTCAAGCAAGTATAGCAAACTGGTCACATATAGATGTCAATATATACTGTATGCTGCTGTTACTCTGTTTATAATACATCCTGATGCAGATGTTGTAGATTGACCAACTGCAGGCATTAAGAAGAAACGTAATAATGATACACATCCAGCTTTTTCTGTCTCCTTTTCCCTCTGTCTGTGTGTGTGTGTGTGTGTGTGTGTGTGTGTGTGTGTGTGTGCAGGCCAACGATGCCTCTGGGAACACCTGGAACTGGCTCTACTTTATCCCCCTCATCATCATCGGATCCTTCTTCATGCTCAACTTGGTCCTGGGTGTCTTATCAGGGTAAGACTGACCCAAAACACACACACACAAACACACAGACACAGACATACAGATAGACACACACAAACATAGGGTCTAGGGTATGGACCAGACTTAGCATACAAATGACCCATTTTATTAGCTAGGACAGGATGGCAACAGGGGAAGTAGTAGGGTGTGTGTGTGTGTGTGTCTGTGTGTGTGTCCAGTGGCGGGGCTGAGCAGAGCCCACTCAGGCTGAAAGCCTAGCTGGCCTGAGGGGGAGTGCTTCCTCATAAAGAGATGTGCATTTACAGGGACAGCATTACCGTAATGAAATGAGCCGGTGCCGCTGGAATAGCTGTGTAAATATGGAGAGAGTTGAGGCTCCAGATTGATCTTAATGAAAAGCCTATCAGAATTCTAATTTACTGTGAAACCGGTAACCATTTCATCCCTACTTCTTAGTCAGATGTTACATTTGTGCAACTAAGATCTCCTTGGCAAAAAGGTCAAAATTCATTACAGATTTATTGCTCTACACACACTGGGTCTGTCTCAACAGGGCTCATTCCATATACATTGTCATTTGTCTTGAAATAACTGGGTTCCTATGTGGGAGCAGAACTTTATCTGGGCCTAAGGAATGAGTTTGCGTGTGTGTGCGTGCATAGGTGCGTGCATAGGTGCGTGCATAGGTGCGTGCATAGGTGCGTGCATAGGTGCGTGCATAGGTGCGTGTATAGGTGCGTGTATAGGTCCGTGTATAGGTCCGTGTATAGGTGTGTGTCTTTGTGTGTGTGTGTGTGAGCATTTTTAAATAATTTTGTAACCCTTTTATCTGTCTGTCCTTCTATTCATCCATGTCTGTTTCTCTGTGAGTTTGGGAGTTTAAAGTGTGTGTGTGTGTGTGTGTTCACAGGGAGTTTGCCAAAGAGAGAGAGCGTGTGGAGAAGAGGCAGGACTTTCTGAAGCTGCGCAGACAGCAGCAGATAGAGAGAGAGATTACGGGATACCTGGAGTGGATATGCAAGGCAGGTCAGGCTCCCCTCCACTTATTCTTGTGTGTGTGTGTGTGTGTGTGTGTGTGTGTGTGTATACAGTGCAATCGCCAAGTATGCAGAACCCTTCACTTTTTCCACATTTTGTTACGTTACAGCCTTATTCTAAAATGGATTCAATGAAAATAAATCCTCATCAATCTACACACAATACCCCATAATGACAAAGCGAAAAACGTTTTTTTTGAGGGAAGGCAGGCTTGTCCTTAACTTAGGAACTCCCTCGCATCCTCTCTCCCAGAAAGTGAGGCATAACAGAAAGGTTTTGCGCACTCATCAGCCCTTGGGGACTGTGGGTGTTGTGGTATATAACCCTGTCGTCTCCTGTTCCAGTTAGTGTGGGTGTTGTGGTATATAACCCTGTCGTCTCCTGTTCCAGTTAGTGTGGGTGTTGTGGTATATAACCCTGTCGTCTCCTGTTCCAGTTAGTGTGGGTGTCGTGGTATATAACCCTGTCCTCTCTTGTTCCAGTTAGTGTGGGTGTCGTGGTATATAACCCTGTCGTCTCCTGTTCCAGTTAGTGTGGGTGTCGTGGTATATAACCCTGTCCTCTCCTGTTCCAGTTAGTGTGGGTGTGTCGTAGTATATAACCCTGTCGTCTCCTGTTCCAGTTAGTGTGGGTGTCATGGTATATAACAATGTCCTCTCCTGTTCCAGTTAGTGTGGGTGTTGTGGTATATAACCCTGTCCTCTCCTGTTCCAGTTAGTGTGGGTGTGTCATGGTATATAACCCTGTCCTCTCCTGTTCCAGTTAGTGTGGGTGTGTCATGGTATATAACCCTGTCCTCTCCTGTTCCAGTTAGTGTGGGTGTGTCATGGTATATAACACTGTCCTCTCCTGTTCCAGAGGAGGTGCTGCTGGAGGAGGAGGATGAGAACGCGGAGGAGAAGTCCCCTCTGGACGGTGCGTGGTACAAGAGGAAACAGAACCTCCCAGGTGAAAAGAGGGCTAGAGGTCCACACTGTGGCCTGCT
The DNA here is from genome assembly GCA_023634145.1 of Thymallus thymallus. NCBI lineage: Eukaryota > Metazoa > Chordata > Actinopteri > Salmoniformes > Salmonidae > Thymallus > Thymallus thymallus. The sequence goes on along the minus strand of CM042403.1, from coordinate 35,486,756 downwards.
TTACCATGGTACCCTACTGGACTACCATGGTACTTTATGGTAAAACAGGCACAGTCAGGTACAATTCATGATTCTCACGAAGTAGCCTCACCCTCCATTTTCAGATTCAGATGATTTTGCACCATGTCATTCTGTGGTGTATAAATCATGCCATATTCAGGGTATCATGAATGTGGTCTAGTTCTCGTTCATATGGGGTATAGGGTTTAATACACTATTACAATGTGATAGAGTATCAGTGAGTGGTTTACTAAGGTCCAGGGAGACTGCTCTAATGAGATGCTTGTATTATTCTGGAGTCTGGTGTCCCTGCACTAAATCTTGTTTGTCAGTCTTCCTCTCTCTTCTCTCTCCCTCTTTCCTCTTCTCTCTCCCTCTTCCCTCTTCTCTCTCCCTCTTTTCTCTTCTCTCTCTTCTCTCTCCCTCTGTTCTCTTCTCTCTCCCTCTTTTCTCTTCTCTCTCCCTCTTTCCTCTTCTCTCTCTTCTCTCTCCCTCTTTTCTCTTCTCTCTCCCTCTTTCCTCTTCTCTCTCTTCTCTCTCCCTCTTTCCTCTTCTCTCTCTTCTCTCTCCCTCTTTCCTCTTCTCTCTCCCTCTTTCCTCTTCTCTCTCCCTCTTTTCTCTTCTCTCTCCCTCTTCTCTCTTCTCTCTCCCTCTTTCCTCTTCTCTCTCCCTCTTCTCTCTTCTCCCTCTTTCCTCTTCTCTCTCCCTCTTCTCTCTTCTCTCTCCCTCTTTCCTCTCCCTCTTTCTTCTTCTCTCTCCCTCTTTTCTCTTCTCTCTCTTTCTCTCTTCTCTCTCCCTCTTTCCTCTTCTCTCTCCCTCTTCCCTCTCCCTCTTTCTTCTTCTCTCTCCCTCTTTCCTCTTCTCTCTCCCTCTTCCCTCTCCCTCTTTCTTCTTCTCTCTCCCTCTTTTCTCTTCTCTCTCTTCTCTCTCCCTCTTCTCTCTCTTCTCTCTCCCTCTTTCCTCTTCTCTCTCCCTCTTTCCTCTTCTCTCTCCCTCTTTCCTCTTCTCTCTCCCTCTTTCCTCTTCTCTCTCTTCTCTCTCCCTCTTCTCTCTTCTCTCTCCCTCTTTCCTCTTCTCTCTCCCTCTTCTCTCTCCCTCTTCCCTCTCCCTCTTTCCTCTTCTCTCTCCATCTTTTCTCTTCTCCCTCTTCTCTCTCCCTCTTTCCTCTTCTCTCTCCCTGCTCTCCCAGCTGTTACTCCGCCCAGCCCCCTGCAGCCGCATGTTGTGTTAGGCCCATACTCTCAGCCAATTATGTTTGGTGTGGGAGCCAGGGTTAATTAGGGGGATTTAGAGAGATGACTTGATTGGATTATGGCTGTACAATACATGTACACACAAACACGAATCTACACACACATACTTCTCAGGTTAGATGGCAGAACTGATGGCTTGTCTACATCATCCTTCGTTTAAATAACTTAATTACATGCTGAGGGTTATAATGCTTGAGCTCACTGCCAGAGAAATGCCACTCAATAATATTGTTAAAGCTGAAAATGTTGACGTGGCCAAGGGATGTTGAATGGCAGGTTCAAGTTCAAGTTTTATTGTCACATGCACAAGTACAGTGAAATGCTTAACTTGCAAGCTATACACAACAGTACAGTAATCAATATCAAAATAGTATAATTAATAAAAATGTATATAATAAAGAAAACACGGGAAATAGAACATCTTTTTTTAACATGTGTTTTTACAATGTGCAGGAGTATTTGAAGTAGATATGTACTGAACACGTAGGCAGAGATAAGGAGAGGGACTTGTTGCGGGATCAATAATAATAATAATAACAATATTATTATTAATAATAATAACAATAAATAGATAAGCAGATATACAAATAAACTGGGCTGAAAAGTAACTGGTAGCAGGAATAGGAACACCTTCCTAATATTTTCCCCTTAGAACAGCCTCGATTTGTCGGGGCACAGACTCTACAAGGCAATGCAAGCATTCTAAATACCTTAACTTGAACCCATTTGCAGTCCACATTGTTCTAATTAATTGCATGGCTTCAATAGCATTCACACTGATATAGGGGCTTGACCTACTGTAAATTGTATTATGGCTGAGCATGGACATGCAAAACATTGTCATTAAGCAAGATTAAATTAATTATTGATAACGCCTAGAAAGAGAACAAATAATTATAATCAAATTCTAAAGAGAACGAAACAACTTGTTTTAAATTGGCTATGTCACACTTACAGGTACCATCATTTATCCCCGTGGGCATATAATATTTAAACAACGCAGACTATGGAGGCTTTTATGTAAATAAAACATTTTCACAGTAGCTGGACAAAGATCCAATATACATTGGCATGAAAACGTATGTGAACTCTTTCGATTTACCTGGATTTCTGCATAAATTGGTTATACATTTTGATCTGATCTTCATCTAAGTAATAGACAAACACAGTCTGCTTAAACTAATAATGTCCTTGTCCCATCGCGCTCTAGCATCTCCTGTGGCGGGCCGGGCGCATGCACGTTGACTCAGTCACCAGGTTTACGGTGGTTCCTCCGACACATTGGTGCGGCTGGCTTCCGGGTTAAGCGTTCATTGTGTCAAGAAGCAGTGCGGCTTGGTGGATTGTGTTTCAGAGGACGCACGGCTCTCAACCTTCGCCTCTCCCGAGTCCGTACGGGGGTTGTAGCGATTGGACAAGACTGTAACTACCAATTTGGATATGACGAAAAACGAAAAAAAATAATAATAATTATAACACACACACATATATATACCTTTTCCTGTCTTTATTGAACACACTGTGTAAACATTCACAGTGCAGGGTGGGAAAAAGTATGTGAACCCTTGGATTCAATAACTGGTTTACCCTCCTTTGGCAGCAATACACGCAATCAAACGTTCAGAAGGAATTTTGGACCATTCCTCTTTACAAAACCTTTTCAGTTCAACATTATTCTTGGGATGTCTGGTGTGAACCGCTCTCTTGAGGTCATGTCACAGCATCTCAATTGGGTTGAGGTCAGGACTCTGACTGGGCCACTCCAGAACGGGGATTTTCTTCTGTTGAAGCCATTCTGTTGTTTATTTACTTCTGTGTTTTGGGTCCTGGCCTGTTGCATCACCCAACTTCTGTTGAGCTTCAATTGGCGGACAGATAGCCTTACATTCCCCTGCAAAATGTCTTGATAAACTTGGGAATTCATCTTTCTGTTGATGATAGCTGTTCTTAACTGACTTGCCTAGTTAAATAAAGGTGAAATAAATAAATAAAATAAATAGCAAGCTGTCCAGGCCCTGAGTCAGCAAAGCAGCCCCAAACCATGATGCTCCCTCCACCATACTTTACAGTTGGGATGAGGTTTTGATGTTGGTGTGCTGTGCCTTTTTTTCTCCACACATAGTGTTGTGTGTTCCTTCCAAACAACTCAACTTTAGTTTCATCTGTCCACAGAATATTTTGCCAGTAGAGCTGTGTAACATCCAGGTTCTCTTTTGCAAACTTCAGACGTGCAGCAATGTTTTTTTTTTGGACAGCAGTGGCTTCTTCCGTAGTGTCCTCCCATGAACACCATTCTTGTTTAGTGTTTAACGTATCTTCGACTCGTCAACAGAGATGTTAGCATGTTCCAGAGATGTCTGTAAGTCTTTAGCTTTAACTCCTAGGGAGAGTAACAACAACGCTGAACTTTCTCCATTTCTAGACAATTTGTCTTACCATGGACTGATGAACATCAAGGCTTTTAGAGATACTTTTGTAACCTGTTCCAGCTTTATGCAAGTCAACCATTCATAATCTTACTATGAATGTTTAAATTAAGTGTTCAGAATAGACAAGAAAAATACAACAATGTGTGTGTTATTAGTTTAAGCACACTGTGTTTGGCTATTGTTGTGACCTAGATGAAGATCATATACATTTTTATGACCTGTTTATGCAGAAATCCAGGTGATTCCAAAGCGTTCACATAATTTTTCTTGCCACTGTAGATAGAAAGGGAGAATGTCCGCTCCCAAATAGGCCTCTGTTTTATGAACGTAATGGGACGATGGGCATTCTGCTTGTGTGGATACGTGTGTACGTACGTGCATGCGTAAGTGCGCTTGTTTTTTGTACAAATCCTTACTCCTGCCTCTGCTGTTCTGTGTGTGTGCAGTGTTGAAACGAGGCAAGAAGAGTAGGAAAGACCTGATTGGTGGTGAGGAGGGAGAGGATCATTTCACTGACATGTCCTCTGTTGGTAAGACTTGTACCGTCCTGTACTCCTATCTGACTGACCGGACTCAACTGTCTGACTGACCCCAACTTTGACCTCAACTGACTTAATCAACCTTTGGCTAACCCTAGACCGTTTTAGAGAACTCCTTGAGCTTGTAGGCTGTTGGGAATGTTTATCATGTTCCCTCTGGTGATCTTTGGCCTATTCAAATGTTTTCCTATTCTCATGCTTTTTAATGCCTGCATTTATTGAACTGTTATATGTAATACAAACTAACAGCACTTGTTGTACATGGAAACTCTACTCACAGTACCGTAGTCAGAGGTTTTGCTTGTTTTACTGATTCTTCATGTCACCTAGAGGGCAAATAGGTGTCATAAAATGTTCTTATTATAGACAAAAATGATAGTAGCTGGGAAAATCATTCCAGGATAATGGAATTAGAGTTTTAATATGAGTTAAATTCAGTTTGCTTGACACAAAAAATATGTAATTGCTTGTATTTAGGGGAAATGGTCCTTAACATGACAATTGATTTTAGTGTGTTCACATTAAAGGAACCTGCTGGATTCCTCTCCTGACAACATCTATCTATCTATCTATCTATCTATCTATCTATCTATCTATCTATCTATCTATCTATCTATCTATCTATCTATCTATCTATCTATCTATCTATCTATCTATCTATCTATCTATCTATCTATCTATCTATCTATCTATCTATCTATCTATCTATCTTTTAATGCAAACATTATACCTTTTCAGAGTGTAAAGTGAGGATTTAAATCTTATCCATTTTAATCTTAGCCGTGAAGGTCTTTCAATGAGCACAGAAGCTTGGATTTATTCAGGTGGAATGCAGTGTGATAGTCTAAATATGGAGCTTCTAGTGGGGTTGATTACAGCCTGAAATAATAATATTCTTATACTGCCCCCGTTTTTCTTATACTGTTTTCTTTGTAAACTATTAGAACATGTATTGTAATATCATGTTCCAATCACCCTGGACTTGCCGATGATGGTAATGATGATAATGCCAACGGTGATGAACAGTAAAGCACTTTTGGTAATGTGATGTGATGGACGGCATGATACACCTTTCTGTGCTGACTTCCCTTCCTCCACTGCTTTCCCCTAGCTCCCCCAGGCTCTCCGTTTGGCCGGGCCAGCGTGAAGAGCAGTAAGCTGGAGAGCTCATCCTACTTCCGCCGCAAGGAGAGGAGAATGCGTTTCTTCATCCGTCGCATGGTAAAAGCACAGAGCTTCTACTGGATAGTACTGTGTCTGGTGGGTCTCAACACACTGTGTGTGGCCATCGTCCACTACGACCAGCCTGAGTGGCTCACCACCGCCCTCTGTAAGTCACAAACACCAGGCACGCACACAGGCACACAGGCACATACACACACACACACACACACACACACACACACACATATGCACACTCGCACACACACACACGCAGGCACACACACACATACACACACACACACACACACACACAGATGCCTACACACGCATGCACAGACACACACACACAGATGCCTACACACGCATGCACAGACACACACACATTCACAATCAAGTGGATGATTATCAGTAGCTGATGTGTTTAGTCATTGATGGTTCTCCGTCCCCCTGGAACCCCAGACCTGGCAGAGTTTGTGTTCCTGGGTCTGTTCCTGTCTGAGATGAGCCTGAAGATGTATGGCCTGGGAGCCAGGAACTACTTCCATTCCTCTTTCAACTGCTTCGACTTTGGTGTAAGTCACCATAAATGCCTTACTTTTTTTTTTTTTTTTTTAATTAACCTAACAATCTATTGACTGAATTGATTGGTCCTCTTTAGCTCAGTTGGTAGAGCATGGTGCTTGTAACGCCAGGATAGTGGGTTCAATTCCCTGGACCATACATAAAATAAATGCACTCATGACTGTAAATTTCTTCGGATAAAAGCGTCAGACCCCTTGACACTTTCCACATTTTGTTAGGTTACAGCCTTTTTCTAAAATTCCGTCATCAATCTACACACAATACCCCTTAATGACAAACTGGTTTTTAGAAATGCTAGCAAATGTATACACTTTTTTTTTTTTTTACTTACATAAGTTTTCAGACCCTTTACTCAGTACTTTGCTGAAGCACCTTCCTTAATCAACACTTGATTAAGTCAGGATTCCTATAAGCCATGTCTCCTTGCCCGTCCAACATTTCCTCATCTCCCACCCCTTCTAATGCGACTAGCACTGATGCTCCTCCCTCTTTTTATCCTGCCTCGCTACAAAGTTTCTCCCTGCAGGCAGTCACTGAGTCCGAGGTGCTGGAGGAGCTCCTTAGACTTGACCCTGGGTCAGATGGTTTGGAGTCTTTCTTCTTTAAGGCTGCCCCTATCATCGCCAAGCCTATCTCTGACCTTTTTAACCTGTCTCTCCGTTCTGGGGAGGTTCCCATTGTTAGGAAGGCAGCCACGGTTAGTCCTTTATTTAAATGGGGAGATCAAGCTGATCCAACTGTTATAGGCCAATATCTATTTTGCCCTGTTTATCAAAAGTGTTGGAAAAACTTGTCAATAATCAACTGACTGGCTTTCTTGATGTCTACAGTATTCTCTCTGGTATACAATCTGGTTTCTTCTCAGGTTATGGATGTGCCACTGCAACCTTAAAGGTCCTCATTGATGTCACCATTGCCCTTGATTCTGCTATTTTTATTGACTTGTCCAAAGCTTTTGATACGGTAGACCATTCCATTCTTGTGGGCCGGCTAAAGAGTGTTGGTGTCTCTGAGGGGTCTTTGGCCTGGTTTGCTAACTACCTCTCTCAAAGAGTGCAGTGTATAAAGTCAGAACATCTGCTGTATCAACCACTGCCTGTCACCAAGGGTGTACCCCAAGGCTCGATCCTATTCCCCACGCTCTTCTCAATTTACATCAACAACATAGCTCAGGCAGTAGGAAGCTCTCTTATCCATTTATATGCAGATTATATAGTCTTATACTCAGCTGGCCCCTCCCCGGATTTTGCTCTACAACAAGGCTTTCTTAGTGTCCAACAAGCTTCCTCTACCCTTAACCTTGTTCTGAACACCTCCAGAACAAAGGTCATGTGGTTTGGTAAGAAGAACGCCCCTCTCCTCACAGGTGTGATTACTACCTCTGAGGGTTTAGAGCTTGAGGTAGTCACCTCATACAAGTACTTGGGAGTATGGCTAGACGGTACACTGTCCTTCTCTCAGCACATATCAAAGCTGCAGGCTGAAGTTAAATCTAGACTTGGTTTCGTAATCGCTCCTCTTTCACTCCAGCTGTCAAACTAACCCTGATTCAGATGACCATCCTACCCATGCTAGACTACGGAGACATAATTTATAGATCGGCAGGTAAGGGTGTTCTCGAGCGGCTAGATGTTCTTTACCATTCGGCCATCAGATTTGCCACCAATGCTCCTTATTGGACACATCACTGCACTCTATACTCCTCTGTAAACTGGTCATCTCTGTATACCTGTCGCAAGATCCACTGGTTGATGCTTATTTATAAAACCCTCTTAGGCCTCACTCCCCCCTATCTGAGATATCTACTGCAGCCCTCATCCTCCAAATACAACACCCGTTCTGCCAGTCACATTCTGTTAAAGGTCCCCAATGCACACACATCCCTGGGTCGCTCATCTTTTCAGTTCGCTGCAGCTAGCGACTGGTACGAGCTGCAACAAACACTCCAACTGGACAGTTTTTTCTCAATCTCTTCATTTAAAGACTCAATCATGGACACTCTTACTGATAGTTGTGGCTGCTTTGCATGATGTATTGTTGTCTCTACCTCTTGCCCATTGTGCTGTTGTCTGTGCCCAATAATGTTTGTACCCTGTTTTGTGCTGATACCCTGTTGGGTTGTTGTCATGTGTTGCTGCCATGCTATGTTGTTGTCTTAGGTCTCTCTTTATGTAGTGTTGTGTCTCTTGTCGTGATGTGTGTTTTGTTCTATATTTTTATTTAGGTTGGCCGTCATTATAAATAGTTAAATTAAAGGTTCAATAAATAAAATAAAATATATATATATAGATATATTCTCAAGCTCTGTCAGATATGATGGGGAGCGTTGCTGCACAGCTATTTTCAGGTCTCTCCAGATATGTTCGATCAGGTTCAAGTCCGGGCTATTGCTGGGCACTCAAAGACATTCAGAGACTTATCCCGAAGCCACTCCTGCGTTGTCTTGGCTGTGTGCTTAGGGTCGTTGTCCTATTGGAAGGTGAACCTTCCGCCCAGTCTGAGGTCCTGAGTGCTCTGGAACAGGATCTCTCTGTACTTTGCTCCGTTCATCTTTGCCTCGATCCTGACTAGTCTCCCAGTCTCTGCCGCTGAAAAACATCCCCACAGCATGATGCTGCCACCACCATACTTCACCTTGGGGATGGTTCCAGGTTTCCTCCAAACGTAACTCTTGGCGTTCAGGCCAAAGAGTTAAATCTGGGTTTCATCATACCAGAGAATCCTGTTTCTCATGGTCTGAGAGGAACTCTAAAGCTCTGTCAGAGTGACCATCAGGTTCTTGTTCACCTCCCTGACCAAGGTCCTTCTCCCGCGATTGCTCAGTTCTGGGAAGAGTCTTGGTGGTTCCAAACTACTTCCATTTAACAATGATGGAGGCCACTGTGTTCTTGGGGACCTTCAATGCTGCAGAAATGTTTTGGTACCCTTCCCCTGATCTGTGCTTCGACACAATCCTGTCTCGGAGCTCTACGGACAATTCCTTCGACCTCATGGCTTGGTTTTTGCTCTGACATACACTGTCAACTGTGGGACCTTATATAGACAGGTGTGTGCCTTTCCAAATCATCTCCAATCAATTGAATAGATCACAGGTGGACTCCAATCAAGTTGTAGAAACATCTCAAGGATGATCAATGGAAACATGATGCACCTGAGCTCAATTTCAAGTCTCATAGCAAAGGGTCTGAATACTTCTGTAAATAAGGCATTTCTGTTCATTATTTTAAATAAATTAGCAAACATTTCTAAAAACCTGTTTTCACTTTGTCATTATCGTGTATTGTGTGTAGATTTTTTGAATAAGGCTGTAACATAACAAAATGTGGAAAAAGTCAAGGGGTCTGAATACTTTCTGAAGGCACTGTATATATACATATATTCAGTGACAGGGATTTGTTGCTGAGTAGCCTGTAGTAGCTACTTTGTTACAGTAGCTCTTTCGCCTTTTCTCCTCTCCTCTTCTCCACAGGTGATAATAGGGAGTATTCTTGAGGTGGTGTGGTCTATGATCAAACCAGGGGCTTCCTATGGCATTAGTGTACTGAGGGCTCTTCGTCTGCTAAGGTTATTCAAATTTACCAAGTGAGTGAACAGACATTTCTGTCCACACTTAGGCCTACATACACCCACACTCCGTGTACACTCATACAAGATATCAACATACATTCAGAATCAAATGTGGGGACAATAAGAATATATTTTTCCTCAGAGCAATGTTTAGCATTGTCCCACTCTGTCAGTCTGTAATCCTATTAAAGTTATAGCAATAATTTTATACTCACTAGATTAGTCAATAATCATGTGATTTACAACAATGTAGTGGAAAATGTGTATCTATTTACCGGTAGCACCACAATCAACCCTCCCACCGTCCTTCCCTCTCTAAATTCACTATTATCTCTCTCTCTTCCTCCTTTCTCTTCTCTCTGTTTCCCCCAGGTACTGGAACTCCCTGAGGAACCTGGTGGTGTCTCTGCTCAACTCAATGAAGTCCATCATCAGCTTACTCTTCCTCCTATTCCTCTTCATCGTTGTCTTTGCTCTGCTGGGCATGCAGCTCTTCGGAGGACAGTGAGTATTCCCTACACTCTGACCTGACCCTTGACCCCTAACTTTTGACCCCTGACTGCTCTCTGGTCCTACACACATACGTACCTACCTAATCGCCCCTTCTCTCTCTCGCTCTTTCTCGCTTTCTCGCTTTCTCTCTCTCTCTCTCTCTCTCTCTCGCTTTCTCGCTTTCTCTCTTTCTCTCTTTCTTGCTTTCTTGCTTTCTTGCTTGCTTTCTTGCTTGCTTTGCTTTGCAACCAGGCTGTGTAAAACCTCCTGATCAGTGCTACGATGTGTTAATCAAAGGCCTGGCTCTAACCCAGCTCTGCCTGCCGACAGCCACAAACACACCATCTGGTGGGATGCTGTTTACCATTTAGAGCAGAGGCCAGTCAAAATGACTTCCTAATTGTTTATTCTGGTTTTCACAGTTTATGTTATCGTTATATTTTTACCTCAGCGACCTGAGTCAAAGTAAGCTACCTTGCCCATTATATCCTCAACGTTGCAGCAGGTATGAGGTTAGAGCACTCAAGGGAAACTCCAGCGTCATATTCTCACCTGTCTCCCAGAATGACGGCTTTGGCGGATGCTGTACTCCCACTAGGCTATTTGGAAGGAAAAAGAGAGAGGGTTGCCATGGTCCCATGCTCAATTTAAACTGGCTGTTGTGTCATAATGGCCACGTTAGTCTAGGCTGATGGATACTGTATGTGTGAAAACAGTGTGCATGGTGCTCAGCTGTTGGGCCACATGCCTGTCATGTGATGAGTCTGAATCCATTGTTCTTTTTCCTATAATCACCTGCGTTCCGACTGCTTGTGAAAATGGGAGACTGAGTTGATTATACACTGCAGAGGTTACATCTCTATCAGCCAGCCTCTCATTAAAATCCAGGGAGGAAGGTATAGTAAGCGCTTTGAGAGAGCAGTCTCGTGCTCCGCAGGGGACATAACTGCCTGCAGGGGATTTGTGAAAAGCTCAAATCGATTACTCATATCAAATGCTCAAACCAAATGCTCATACAAATCAAAGCAAATCAAACCAAATGCTCATACAAACAATGGGGAAAGAATATTATGTTTAATATACATTTGTATTCACTTGTTGGAACCTGCCACATTGATGCAACTTGATTCCATTGATAAAGTAAGCTGAAATAACAAGGGAATTGTTTTTAGATCCAACCAATTTTTGCCCAGTGGTAGGCCTATTTGGTCCACATGGAAAGGTATAGCCCTTTTATCTGAATAACTGTATATAACCACTCTCGTTGTTTATATACAGGGTATTGTGTGGTTTTCATGTTAGATACAAACATTTGATTATTACTTCCTCTATTTGATAGAGATGGTGTTTTATAGGTGTGCTTTGTATTGAATCCCTCACGGTCTTCAGGGAACCTCTCAATACTCTAGTCTAGAGGACTGTGGCCGCACTCTAAATTCAACACGTTTTAATGGAAGCCGATCCAACGCCTGCGTTCCCTTCTCGTTGTAAACTAGAGCATATTCCTCCCATTCTCCGCAGAGGTATTGTCTCGGGGGGGGGGGGGGGGGGGGTTTGGTGTTGGGTGGCAGAATCCATCGCATCGTATCAGAAACTCCTCTCACAAGCCTCTGCTTGAGGATTGATTTAATGAAGTCTCTAGAGATGCCTTGGGGGGGTGAAACAACAGCATCCAATCCCTATTATCAGAGTAATCACTGTGGAGGTCGACACTGTGGAGGTCGACACTGTGGAGGTCGACACTGTGGAGGTCGACACTGTGGAGGTCGACACAGCGGCACCAGAGCATGCTGCCGCCACTGCCACGGGGGGGCCAACCTTGAGAGTGAAGGGGAACAAGTGTAAAGGCTGTCTATTTGCAGGTGGACAATTAAGCAATAAGGCCCGAGGGGGTGTGGTATATGGCCAATAGACCACGGCTAAGGGCATCGCTCAGTTTACGAACCACACAGTTTATAATCTACAATTTACCACGCCCATAATTAATATCTCACACAAACACACACAAGAGTATGTCTGCCAGTTGATGTCAGTTGGTGTAGCATATCCAATGACTGCCAATGTCATTATAATGGCTTTAAACATTGCATCTGCTGTGACCATAAAAGTCACTACACTCCAACCTACAGTACATGTAGATGGAAGCCCATATATCTGTTTTTGAACGTCCTGTCTGTCCTCTCTCAGGCCAAACATCTTCTATTTGACTAAATCTGTCCATTGTTCTTTCTCCAAGGTTTAATTTTGAAGAGGAGACGCCGACGACAAACTTCGATACTTTCCCGGCGGCCATTCTCACCGTCTTCCAGGTACACTCCTTCTCTCCATTTAATTAACCAACTAATTTGGCCTTTCACTCTGGAGCTTTATCCTTCGGAAAGTTGAACTAGATTAAAGAATTGTGTTTTGAACAAAGATCATTTGCAATTCATTGAATTTGGTGGTCTGTGTACTTTTTTGTCTCTTTCTGTTAGCTTGTGTTATAGTTTTATTAAAATTATTAATTGTATAACTTTTGACCCTACAGTATAACTAAATATTTTGTTAATTATTTGTATATTCTTCTTTTCATACACTGATCCACTCCGCAAAAAACTATTTTATATTTCTCAACGGCCAATGGCAGATTTTAACTGGCGAGGATTGGAATGCAGTGATGTATCACGGCATTGAGTCCCAGGGGGGCGTACGGCGGGGGATGTTCTCCTCTGTTTACTTCATCGTCCTCACACTCTTTGGAAACTGTATCCTCTCTGACTCTCCGAGTCGTACCACTGCATGGTTATCAGAGATTTAATCTGCGTGAAATATTCACACAGTGAAATATAAATATCTCATGTCAAGTAAAGCCAGTGTGTCCATTTATGCGTATGACTCAACACTACTATACACATCAGCGAGTGAAATCACTGCAACACTTAACAAAGAGCTGCAGTTAGTTTCAGAATGGATAGCAAGGAATACGTTAGTCTTTAAGTTTTCAAAATCATTCACTAAACCCTAAACCCTAAACCCTAATCCGTCAGGCCCTAGTTTTGTCGCACCTGGACTTCAGTCGTGTGGTCAGGTGCCACAAAGAGGGGCTTATGAAAATTGAAATGGGCTCAGAACAGAGCAGCAAGGCTGGCCCTTGGATGTACACAGATAGCTAAAATTAATAACATGCATGTCAATCTCTCCTGGCTCGAAGTAGTGGAGAGATTGACTGCATCACTACTGTTATTTGTGAGAGGTATTGCCACATTTAAATCAACGAGCTGTCTGTTTGAACTACTGGCACACAGCTCAGACACCCATGCATACCCCACAAGACAAGCCACCAGGGGTCTCTTCACAGTCCCCAAGTCCAGAACAGACTATGGGAGGCGTACAGTACTGCATAGAGCCATGACTTCATGGAACTCTATTCCACATCAAGTAACTCCTGCAAGCAGTAAAATTAGATAAAAAAAAACAGATAAATATACACCTTATGGAACAGCAGTGACTTTTAAGCAACAGAAACATAGACACAGACACATGCATACAAACGCACGATAACGTACGCACTATACACACGTATGCATGGATTTTGTGTTGTAGATATGTGGTAGTAGAGTAGAGGCCTGAGGGCACACAGTTAATGTGTTGTGAAATCTGTTGAATATATTGTAATGTTTTTAAAAAATGTATAACTGCTTTAATTTTGCTGGACCCCAGGAAGAGGATCTGCTACCTTGGCAGCAGTTAATGGGGATCCATATTAAATACAAATCCTAGGTTTTTCCTGAGCTTAGTTCCAACCAGACACGCTCCTGAATGTCTTCTTGGCTATCGCCGTCGACAACCTCGCCAATGCACAGGAGCTCACTAAGGTAAGGCTGAGGAACCCAGGGAACTTTTGAAAAACAATTCTGAATAAAATCACCCTTGGTTACCCATCCCTTCTGGTTTATTGGTCCAGGATGAGGAGAAGCAGGAGGAGGAAGCCAATAAGAAGCTGGCCCTGCAGAAGGCCATTGAGGTGAAGGAGGTCAGCCCCATGTCAGCAGCCAACATCTCCATTACTTCGTAAGTCCCCCCAATGTTCTCCAAACATGGTCTCTCCCTTTGTGCCCTCCCATTCTGACACCAGCCTGTCGCTATATTGGGAAGTATTAGATATAGCTTGTTCTGCCCTTAGTCAATGTGCTGTTGTTGGTATCTTGGCTCTGACCATTCTCTCTCAATGTGTCTCTGTTTTTTTTGCCACTACCGTTTGCATTCTCCTAACTACACAACTTACATGTCTGGCGTGTTTCTGTCTACGTGTGTGTGCTTTGACGACGATCCTTCTCGTTCCCCCGTCTATGGCAATATCCCCCCCAATGGTATTTTAATGTTGGTCACAATTGTCTTACATAACTGGGAGCCCCTCTGTTATCCTCCTCCCAGGTGGAAGAGGTGACCCAGGCAGCGTCTCAAATTCCCTGTAGGTGCTATTTGGGATACATTACCAATCAGATACTGACAGGAAGGAGTGGATGCTTGATCTGGAACTGATCTCCAATCAGCATTAGGTTCTCTCATTGGCCTTTCAGTCTCATTTAGTGAACATCAATATAACTGATTCATGCATTGGAGTCTGATGGAGTCAATCAGAACATTGTCAACATCAGCAATCTCATATAACCTATTTACTGTATCTAACCAAGCAGCCACGCCCTCTCCCCACTGGAAATGGCTTTAGGGCTAATTAATGAATAGTGTCATTTTCAGCTTTAGGGATGCCATTATGTTCTCGGTAAAGATGAGCTCTGTTGACAACAGTACTCTATAAAGAATATTGACAGAACATTTTGACGGTCTATAAGTCATTGGTTTTGTACATGACAATGCATCAGTAAATGTCAATCTCAGCCCAGGTGGGACACCTCATCTATTAGATGTTAATGACATGGCCTCTGTGTCCTGACTGTGAGCCCAGTGGCCAGGGCACGTATTGATAAAGACCCTCAGAGTAGCAGTTCTGCTTTAGGATCAGTTTAGTCTTTTACATTATAATGAATAAGATGACGTGGATAGGAGGGACCTGGTCTAAGATCAGCACTCCTACTTTGAGACTCATTGTGTATACGGGCTTATGTCAGAATGGTGGTTAGTTTCAGAAAACAAATCATTGAAATAATGAATTCATCTCTCATGGACAGATGACCAAATTAAACACTATTTTAGTTCTTAGTCAACCGATAATAATATGAATGAACACATGTTAGATTGACAGAAGCCTAATGCATCAATCCTGATGATTGTTTCTGATGGATTTGCCATAAATAGACTCTTGTTTTACCTGTGCTTTTACCTCCATTTAGATCTTTGTGATATAAAATGATTAAACCTTAGTAAGGTTCATTTGTCAGTCTATTTCAAAGCTGTGTTGATTCCAGGCCAATGTTTTATTTTAGATATCTGCATAATTGTGCAATTTTACAAAACGTTTTACTTTTGATTTAAGTGAATCCATAATCATATTTTATTCACAAAAGTAATCATGATGTTTTTTTAACAAAGACCATTGTCTGTTTGATTGAAAAGGCTTTGTAAACCCATTGCGTATTGAACTTTGTACATCCACTTTGATACCATTTCTCTCATTACGTTGACTTGAGTGTTATTTCTTCAGAAAGTTTTCAGGTAACACTTCAGTGAAGGGGTTTAGTATCAATAAATATTTGTACCCCTCGTAGTCACTTGACTACAGTATGTAACAGTGTGTGGTGTACAGTACTACAAAATATATATACTGTACACTATACACTACCTCTGCTGCTGAAGTGCTAACCACTACTGTAGTTGTAGCTCTGTTACACTAGTCCTCCTTGTTCGTGGAGGGGACAGGTGGTCAGACACTTTAACTGAAGTCCTCCTGTCCCCTCCACGTCCTTTTGGTTTGTGTCTCTTATCTTTCTTCCGTTTGTTTTTGCTCTGAATGTGCAGCCTTGTAAAGCAAAATCGAGATGCAGTCTCTCGCAGCTCGTCCGTGTCCAGCGTACATTCACTGTGAGTTTTTTCTCTTTGTTACAATATTTTTACCTCCTCTCCTTCCCCGTCTTTCCCTCATACACGCCTCCTTCTCCTCCCCCTTTCCCCTCCTCCTCCCCTTAGCCTTCCAATCCCTCTCTCTCTGTCCATCATCTCTCTATTCATCATCCCTCTCTCCATCCCTCTCTCCATCCCTCTCTCCATCCCTCTATCCATCCTTGTGATCCTCCACAATGGTGAGATTTAAAATATTAGGTCTTATTTGCTGAATTTAAGGCAAGCGTGTGTGCGTGCGGGAGTGTAAATGCGTGTGTGTGTGTATTTCTGAATACTGAATATGTAGTTGTGCATAGCGCCAGCTTTCGTCTGCACTGTGTTGATGCCTGAAGTGATGAGAGTTTAACCTGAGCTTTAGAGTGAATAATTGCTATATAAATATTGAATGAGTTGGAGCTCAGTCAATTCCCAACACACTTTGTCAGTTTTACAGCTTGTGTTTTTCATGGCCTGGGGTTTCACTTCTTCAGCACACTATGAGTGAGGGCCAAACTAAATATAGTACAGTCTGCCATACTAGACTAATAAAATAAAATGGTCGTCTGCCATACAAGACAAATAAAATAAAATGGTCGTCTGCCATACAAGACAAATCAAATAAAGTGGTCGTCTGCCATACAAGACAAATCAAATAAAGTGGTCGTCTGCCATACAAGACAAATCAAATAAAGTGAAACATAGCATTATGTTGATTTAACCGCTGACCTCTTTGAGATTACATGAATTTGGCTTTGCTTACCTGACAAGTCTTGATATTTTGTTGCCAATTAGTAACAACTCTTATTTATAAATGTTGTGGTGTGGTGCTGTTGTAGCTAGTCTGTGTGTGTTTGTTTATTTATAAATGTTGTGGTGTGGTGCTGTTGTAGCTAGTCTGTGTGTGTTTGTTTATTTATAAATGGTGTGGTGCTGTTGTAGCTAGTCTGTGTGTGTTTGTTTATTTATAAATGTTGTGGTGTGGTGCTGTTGTAGCTAGTCTGTGTGTGTTTGTTTATTTATAAATGTTGTGGTGTGGTGCTGTTGTAGCTAGTCTGTGTGTGTTTGTTTATTTATAAATGGTGTGGTGCTGTTGTAGCTAGTCTGTGTGTGTTTGTTTATTTATAAGTGGTGTGGTGCTGTTGTAGCTACTCTGTGTGTGTTTGTTTATTTATAAATGTTGTTGTGTGGTGCTGTTGTAGCTAGTCTGTGTGTGTTTGTTTATTTATAAATGGTGTGGTGCTGTTGTAGCTAGTCTGTGTGTGTTTGTTTATTTATAAATGTTGTGGTGTGGTGCTGTTGTAGCTAGTCTGTGTGTGTTTGTTTATTTATAAATGGTGTGGTGCTGTTGTAGCTAGTCTGTGTGTGTTTGTTTATTTATAAATGTTGTGGTGTGGTGCTGTTGTAGCTAGTCTGTGTGTGTTTGTTTATTTATAAATGTCACTAGTCTGTCTGTCTATTGCTTTTCTTGTCTGTCTTACTATGCTGTCGTCCTCTGTTGTTGTTTTGGAGTTGTATCTACTCCCCTGCCCGTCCAGTCTGACACAAAGGATGCAACTTTACCAATCATACATACATACATACATACATACATACATACATACATACATACATACATACATACATACATACATACATACATACATACATACATACATACATACATACATACATACATACATACATACATACATACATACATACATACATACATACATGCGTCTGCATGTACGTTCATACTGTACACAGATTCATATAGTCAAAAACATCAAAAAACATTGAAATGATTAATTCGGATCATGATTCCTTCGGTTCATGATGATACCATGTCCCATGGCAGGATGAACAAATTGGGGTGGAGATGAAAGGTGTGGACTGGCTAGTCACAATACTGGATAATTGTCATCCTGTTCCCATCTACAATACTAACTCAGATGAATCGATGAAACAGGAAGCATCCCTAATGCAACCCATCACTTGTTCTCACATGCCTGTTAGACCGCACAGAAAAGCATTACTATGGTAACCGGGGTCCAACAGAGAACCGTGGTGCTTCTGGTCCAAACATGGCCAGGGGGCGTCCCAAACCCTATTTCATAGTGCACTATTTTTGACCTCAGATGCAGCCCATGTGTGAACCTGTAGAATGTTTGGGTGAGCATGTTTAAACCCAAGCATGGGTTTACTATGGTGAGCGTTTGTGTTGGCCGTCATGCCCTTTATGAACTGGTCCATTCCCTCTGTGGTTATTCTGAAGAAGTCTATTGAAGGCCGAAACGTCAATCTTTTAAGCTTGTCTAATAAAGCTACGTATGTTTATTGGTGAGCGAGCGCTGCCCCTTTTCCTGTCCAATGATGTCTGCAACTCTACTCACGTTAGCTGAGCACCTTCTGCTTCTTTCCACATCCATAACGACCATCTTGTGTCACACACCAGCAAAGTCCCACTGTTGTTTGGACATCAACTGGAGAAATAAGAGATTTGTTTTGTGTGCAAGTTGTGAAGCTCAGATGCTTGATAGCGAAAGATGGTTGTGCTATGGATGACACCATTGATGCCAAAATAAGAGAGCTGCTAGGGAGCTGCTACTTTACTCCAACTAACACCCTGTACCCCTCTCCCCCTCATCTCCCTGCTCCTCCCCTGTCCATCGGCCCTGCAGTAAGGAGCAACAGAGAGCCAATAAGATAATGTCTGTGTGGGAGCAGCGCACCACCCAGCTGCGCCGAAACAACCTGAGGGCCAGTTCCGAGGCTCTGTTCAACGAGCTGGACCCCGAGGAGCGCCTGCTTGTCTCCTCCGCCCTCCACCTGCGCCCCAACATGAAGACCCACAACGACCGCCCCCTAGTGGTGGAGCCAGGCAACGGGGACAAACCCCGGCCCCCCGAGGAGGACACATACGAAGCAGACCCCCGCGGCCCACAGCCCCGCAAGCATCACCGTCACCGGGCGATAAACGGGGAGAATGGGGAGAGCAGGCATCACACCGACCACAGCCGCAGTAGGGACCACGACCACCCAGACGGGCCGCGGCCCATAGAGGGCAAGGGGGAGAGGAGCTGTAGTCGAGAGGTGGGGCAGGGCCACAGGCACCATCCCCAGGCTGGATCCCCAAAGGAGGGGGTTAACGAAGGGCGGGAGGAAAGGGAGGACCGCTACCACCACTCCCACAGACAGGGGAACGGGGCCCTGGCTAACGTGGACCGTGGAGAGAGCAGGGGCCGGGGCCACAGGGAGGAGAACGGCGAGAGAAGGAAGCACCGCTCACGCATGGTCAGGGCCCAGTCAACAATGGATGGAGAGTGCAGAGAGAACAGAGAGAGAAATGGAGATGGGGACCAAGGACACAGGTGAGACCAGTGCTGGCTGATCAACACATTCTCAATGTGCTTTAATGACCTATTTTTACTAAGTCATCACCACAGAGCTTCAATGATGTGCACTGGCTGTGTTTTGAATGTTTTGCAGGGACAGACAGACAGACTCTCAAGGGGAGAGTTTGGCCACCAGTCCTTTGCAGCTTCCTGCAGCTCTGCAAGCTGGAGAGAAGCAAGAGGATGCTGACAACCAGAGGAACAGCCACAGAGCCAGCCAGGCAGGCCTGAACAGCAACACTGTCCACATCCCTGTCACCATCACCGCCCCGTCCAGAGAGACCACCATCATACCCAGTCAGTACCCTAGTCAGTAACTTATTCCAGGGGTTTTCAAAATTTTCTTGCCCAGGGACCACCGCCCAGGCAAACCAGCGACCCAGGGACCCTCATATGTTAGCAAAAACATTTTTTTTTAATGTCTTATCATCAGGTGAATTTTAATGGCAAGTAGAAGTAGTCAACGTTTTAAAATGAATAGATTTGATTAACAGTTTCATTATTCTGACCTCCCCACAGTTCATTGGAAGAGGAGGTGTGAACTCTAACATAGTGTATTAGCTAGAAAGGTATCTTGGCGGCGTAGAGGAAGGGTTTCTGTTGTAAAGCAAATTTTCTGCAATTCTACACATTTTTCCATTGAACTTGGAAAACATTTTGCCGTTTTGAAGCAAATTGTCAGAAATTCTTCACACATTGGCATGGAGCTGAGAGACAATTAAGCCATTTTAAGGTAATTTCCTGCAATTTTGCCATGGCTATTTCTGTGTTCCTCTGCTCAAACAGTAGAACAAAATCAATTGACATGTGCCCCGAATGCCATTATTATGGTTTGTTTTATGATTCTCCCTGACTGTCTAGCTTTTATTTGGTTGTTACTTCTCAAAGATGGTATTATGAAAAAATATAGTTACTTTTATAATATATAAATATAAAAACTTTTTTTTGCATGCTTTCTGTCTGGTTTTGGTCGTTTTAGTTGACCCTGAAATAGTTTTTCCATCCCGATAATTGCCATCTAAACGGCCTGCTTAAGAATTTTCTATACAGAAAAAAAAGCAGTAATTAACTCTGACTGTAATTTCCTCCATATTAAAGGGATAGTTCAAGATTGCTAACTGTTCCTGTAGGCTTCCAGTCATTACACTAAGCCCAGTTAGCATGGGCTAATGAAACTACCTCTAACTTTCTTCATACTGGACGCAGTGACATAAAAATGGTGACCATGATGGTATTCTGTTGTAGCTATAATTGTAAAATAATCAATTTTCACATACAAAAAAATCCCCACAACCCCTAGCGGGGCCGAGGGTTTTAAAACCCTGCCCCAGTCAGTACCGTAGTCTGTTCCCCAGTCTGTTCCCCAGTCTGTTCCCCAGTCTGTTCCCCAGTCTGTTCCCCAGTCCGCTCCCCAGTCCGCTCCCCAGTCTGTTCCTCAGTCTGTTCCCCTCTGTGTTATGTTCCTCTTAGCCATAGGCTGCAGGGGAACACTTGGGTGAAAGTGGTTAGTATGACTAATCAATACCTAATCAGCTGTGTGTTGGTTATGTTGTAGTGGAGGCCTGTCATGAGTTAAATATCTGAGAGATCTGAATCTCTCTCTCTCTCTCTGTTTCTCTCTCTCTCTCTGTTTCTCTCTCTCTCTCTGTTTCTCTCTCTCTCTCTGTTTCTCTCTCTCTCTCTCTCTCTCTCTCTCTCTCTCTCTCTCTCTCTCTCTCTCTCTCTCTCTCTCTCTCTCTCTCTCTCTCTCTCTCTCTCTCTCTCTCTCTCTCTGTTTCTCTCTCTCTCTCTCTCTCTCTCTCTCTCTCTCTCTGTTTCTCTGTCTGATAGTGAATAACATAGACTGTGAGAGCCTCCCCCTGAACGAGGAGAAGAAGGACTTTGAGGAGGAGCTGAAGAACGGCACCAAACACATTCTCCCATACAGCTCCATGTTTGTGTTTGGGCAGACCAACCCGTAAGTCAGGTCCTGAGACAGGGAACCCTTTGGTTCTAATTTATCATGCTCATATTATGTACAGTATAACAATGTTGTGATTCTACTTATAACTCCACCTGTAAAGGCAATACGACTAGTCTGGGCATTTTGACATCGAGTCCAACTCAGTATTATGTTAGCGTTTTGAGAGGGTATGTTGAGTGCACTCAGTGAGATGACCTGTGCTTTGCTGTTCAGGGTGCGTCAGCTGTGCCACTATGTGGTGAACCTGCGTTACTTTGAGATGTGTATCCTGTCGGTCATCACCATGAGTAGCATAGCCCTGGCTGCAGAGGACCCTGTGCAGGCCAATGCACCACGCAACAACGTGAGTCCTGCAAGAGTATGCACACACACACACACACACACTGGGCTGCTGGGTATTTGGGTACAGAGGCCTGATGAGCAGTCCGTACTAGCGCTAAAGGAATTGCCTCCAAATCCCACAACCCCCTCAGTCAAACTGACTAGTTGATTCATTAGGCCTGATTGAGCTGCCTGAAGCTTCTAGAATTTCAGCTATTATCACCTGATAGTTAGACTGTGTGAGAGTCTGAGTGCTGCTAAGGTGATTGGCTGCTGTGTGTCTTGGGGAAGAGGAAATAAGACAGGCTGTGTGACATCTGACTGAACATTCAATAATTTCTCACCATCATATTTCCTCTTGCAGGTGCTCAAGTATCTGGACTACGTCTTCACGGGAGTGTTCACCTTTGAAATGGTGATTAAGGTGAGAGGTCATACTGGTGAAATTGTTGGAAATGGAAATACAACAGTTTCCTAACTTTGAATAGCACAACACAGAGGCACTATCTTACGTTGCAGCTAGAAATGGCTCCACTACAACGCTGCCTCATGGTGGAAGGAAGATAGAAAAGATCTGGTTTCTTTTTAAGTACTGCTAGCATGCAAAGCCGCTGCGGTAGCATTGGTATTACAGTATATACAAGATCAGGGCTTCGTATTGGAGTGGTAACATTCTCCATTAACATTCATAATGTGGATCATCTTCCTTATGACTCTGTGTGTAGATGATAGATCTGGGACTGCTCCTCCATCCTGGTTCTTACTTCCGCGACCTGTGGAACATCCTGGACTTTATCGTGGTCAGCGGAGCTCTGGTGGCGTTTGCCTGCTCGTAAGTACACACTTTGACATACTGTATGTTCCTATGCCAGCTGTAGGTGGGGTTAAAGGTGCAATCTGGGATTTGAAAAACCAAACAAAGCAGTCACCTCTCCACTTGTTTTGGTAAACACTTGAGGAATGGGGCTGTAGAAATTGAGAAACTTAATTTAAAAGTCCAAAAATGTATGTACCAATCCCAGATTGCCCCTTTTTAAATTGATTACAGCATTATTACTGTTTCAAATCCTGTTTCAGCCAACAGCACCTCTCCCATACATTGTCACCTCCACAGGTTCCCCACTCACAGTCACACACTGACTCTCCCTGCTGGCGCACCTACAAACATGCCCGTCTCAGTGGTGCTCTCACTCATCCACCACAAACATTCCCCCAAACCAACATCTCTGTACACCTCTCAGGAGCTCCAAATCACCTGGCCTGTGGTTATTTGTCGAAATAGGTTGTTGCTCAAACTCTTCTTTTATCACATGATTTGGTTAATGAGTGTGAGGTTATGCTGGCTTCCTCTTAGTGCTGATGTACAGCTGTTATTATCTCCATTCCTGGTACTGAGAGGGAATGTCATCTGGTGCTTCTATGGCAAGTAACACACACAGAGTCTCAGACATAATCACACACACACACACACACACACACACACACACACACACACACACACACAAAGACAATAAAGGGAGGTGAAAAACTGTATTTTTTACCGACCAGTAAAGGGAACAGGTATTTTCTCTCCCACACCAGCTCAGTCAGTTGTTTTACACCCAGTGGTGTCATGATGGGGCTAATGTGGAATAACCTGTGGTGTCATGATGGGGCTAATGTGGAATAACCTGTGGTGTCATGATGGGCTAATGTGGAATAACCTGTGGTGTCATGATGGGGCTAATGTGGAATAACCTGTGGTGTCATGATGGGGCTAATGTGGAATAACCTGTGGTGTCATGATGGGGCTAATGTGGAATAACCTGTGGTGTCATGATGGGGCTAATGTGGAATAACCTGTGGTGTCATGATGGGGCTAATGTGGAATAACCTGTGGTGTCATGATGGGGCTAATGTGGAATAACCTGTGGTGTCATGATGGGCTAATGTGGAATAACCTGTGGTGTCATGATGGGGCTAATGTGGAATAACCTGTGGTGTCATGATGGGGCTAATGTGGAATAACCTGTGAAGGAGCCAATTGTACCACATTTGTATTGCTGTTGTGTCTATCCTACTCTTCTCTCTTTATATCGATGGTTTTCTGTGTCGCTGACTGTCTCTTTCTCTTTTCTTCAACTCTGTCCCTCCATCTTTCTCTTTTGTGGCTTGGATTGCTTTCAGGAGCTTCATGGGGTAATGCCTTTGTGATTGCCTGCTTTTCCCTGTCTCTGTCTCTCTTGTCTTTCTTGCCAGTTTATCTGTCTGTCTGTCTCTCTGTCTGTCCATCCGGGTCAGCAGAGCCGATGTCCAGCATGTACCCAGCAGCCTCACGCTCATTTATCGGTCATTTGCATAATTAGCCTGTATAGCTACGTATCTATAGATTCACCCTCATTAGATGAATCCGTCACACTCTATTTGGATAGTCCCATATAGATGATCTACAGATGGTCATTATACTATCAACAAACTATCTGTTGATAAGCAACTCCTTGCTAAGGTTTGGGTAAGGGTTAAGCTTAGGGTTAGGATAAGGGTTAAGGTTAGATTAAGGGCTAGGGTTAGGTTTAGTGGATGGTTCGTTGAAATGGGGCAGCAGGTAGCCTAGTGGTTAGGGCGTTGGGCCAGTAACTGAAAGGTTAAGGTTAGGGTTAGGGTTAAGGTTAGGGCTGATAAGGTAAAAATCTGTCGTTCTACCCCTGAACAAGGCAGTTAACCCACTGTTCACCGGTAGGCCGTCATTGTAAATAAGAATTTGTTCTTAACTGACTTGCCTAGTTAAATAAAGGTTAAATAATAATAATAATAATTTTGTTGACAGTTATTGAACATCATCAAACCATCTACTTGGGACTATCCAGATAAATTGTTACCTGTTATTCATATCATTTGCATATGTTCACTTATTTAATCTGTCTGTGTGTGTGAATGGCTGTCTGTGTGTGTGAATGGCTGTCTGTGTGTGTGTGAATGGCTGTCTGTGTGTGTGTGAATGGCTGTCTGTGTGTGTGTGAATGGCTGTCTGTGTGTGTGGGAATGGCTGTCTGTGTGTGTGGGAATGGCTGTCTGTGTGTGTGGGAATGGCTGTCTGTGTGTGTGGGAATGGCTGTCTGTGTGTGTGGGAATGGCTGTCTGTGTGTGTGGGAATGGCTGTCTGTGTGTGTGGGAATGGCTGTCTGTGTGTGTGTGTGTGAATGGCTGTCTGTGTGTGTGTGTGAATGGCTGTCTGTGTGTGTGTGTGTGTGAATGGCTGTCTGTGTGTGTGTGTGTGTGTGAATGGCTGTCTGTGTGTGTGTGTGTGTGTGTGTGAATGGCTGTCTGTGTGTGTGCTTGCATGCGTGTGTGTTGTAGTTGTCCCATAATGCTGGCTCAGTAGGGTATGTATGTGTGTTCCTCTCCTGGTGCTGTGGGATGCTGGTCTGCTGATAGGGAGGTTATCTGGAGGATACACTTCCTCTCCCTAGCTGCTCACATCACTGGCACTGGCAGCCGCACCAATGTGTCGGAAGAAACACCGTTCAACTGACGGCCGAGGTCAGCCTGCAAGCGCCCGGCCCGCCACAAGGAGTCTATAGAGCGCGATGAGCCAAGCAAAGCCCCCCCCCCCGGCCAAACCCTTCCCTAACCCAGACGACGCTGGGCCAATTGTGTGCTGCCCGATGGGACTCCAGATCACGGCCGGTTGTGATACAGCCCTGGATAGAACCGGGGGTCTGTAGTGACACGTCATGTCTTGTCCTCCTTGATGCCATCTCTCTGGAGAAACCTCCTGTCAGAAATGAGGTCTGAGTCCCAAATGGCTCCCCATTTACCTCTGTGTGCACTTATTTTGACCAGGCCCCATATAATGCACCATATAAGGAATAGAGTGTAGCAGAAGATGGACAGCTAAAACAGTTTCTTTACATTGTTTCTCTGTTAGGTTTGTCATGATCGTATCTCCATGCCTGTTCAACAGTAGTAGTATTATTATTGGCTTAGTGTTTATTTTGCTCAGTGTTTCTGTATATTTCTGACTTTTTCTTTGTCTCTATGAAGCAACCATAATTTCTTATGTGCTTTGTGTTTGTTCTGTGTTTTGTGTTTGTTCTATGTGCTTTGTGTTTGTTCTATGTGCTTTGTGTTTGTTCTATGTGCTTTGTGTTTGTTCTATGTGCTTTGTGTTTGTTCTATGTGCTTTGCGACGTGTGTTTGTTTGCGTGTGTCCTGTTTTATCATTGCTTTTCTTCATCAGATCGCAACAAAGTGTGGCCAGGTGGGGACCTACCCTCTCTCTATCATTGACCCCTGACCCCAAAAACGTTCCCCTATCAACCTCCTCCATCGCGTTTCAACGCTCTCACTCTCTCTTCTGCACCGGGCAGGATACCCATTCCACCTATTACTCTCTCAGTGAACCAAGCCCAGTCCCAATGAGGCACTATTGGAGACTCTTCCCGGTAGCTTTCAGAAGACAATCACTGATCAGATTCAACTCTGTCTCTTGTTGCCATTGTGTGCCGACATGCCAGAGGAAAGGACAGTTATACAATGCCAACATTTACAGTTGGAATTAGAATGACAGTATATCAATATCAATATATTTATACTGTATTTATGCATAGTTACAAACATATTATGTCATCAGAAAGTTACAACTCACATACAAACATCCTTGATCAGCATAATCTTAAATAGTGAAGGAGTTAGTGAGAAAGGCAGATCAGGGAGAGTGAATCATGTTTCTGGGTGGAAACAACAGTGAGAGCAGAAGGCTGGAAGTAATGATCATGTTCTACTGGCAGACTATTGGAAGACAGATCTCCCATCTGTAAACAGGAAATTCTGTGCGCTCTCTCTCGGAAAGGGGCAGCCAATAAGGCTGTAGTCATGGTGACCGAGGATAACCTCCTCGCGTCTGGCTGCTGCAGCTGCACACACAAGGCATATCAAGGCTGATCTGAGCTACTTAATGTGAACACACACATACATCCATACTTCCTGCCCACGGCTCTTCTGAAAGCTATTGGGGAACTGGATTGATGCGGGCGGGGGGTTGACTTACCGGATTGCATGCCGGATTGCATGCCAGGGTAACCAGATCTTCAGAGCATGACTGTTGCATGCCAGGGTAACCAGATCTTCAGAGAATGACTGTTGCATGCCAGTGTAACCAGATCTTCAGAGAATGACTGTTGCATGCCAGTGTAACCAGATCTTCAGAGAATGACTGTTGCATGCCAGTGTATTAAACGTAATGCTCCCATTGGGTAAGAAAAAATTAACGTGCTCATTCTGTGTGGAACCATGCTTCTGTTCTCTCTCATTACTGAGGTAGTTGTGTCCATTGAAAGCAAATAAACTAACTCGTTATGGGTTCAGTCCTTGATGTGTGCACAATACTGTATAGCTCCAATCTTCCATTGACAGCAGTGTGTGATTTATTCCAAAGTATGAGGTGTGTCCTTCAGTTCAGTATGCACCTCAAGTCATGATTCCAAACTGTATAGTGCACTACATCGCCCAGTGCTCCACTGAGAATGGAAAGGCACTCTCTCATCCCCTCTAGCAGAATCATGGATGGATTACATCTTCCTATAGTCAGTTCTTCTTTGGAGCCTCTTAGTCCTCCTCCACTGGCTGTTGGGCCTTATTTCACACTGAATTTAGAAGCTCCAGCCCCATCCATATTGATGGACAGAGAGGACTGACTGATTTCTGCCTGTGTGAGTGGAGAGAGAGGAGGAGGGAGAGCGGGAAGGAGGACGGAGACATGCACGCTAGAGAGCTTTCTACAGATTAATGTGGATCCGCAGGCCTTATCAACCTGCCGAGGAGCTGTGACCACACACACACAAACACACACACACACACACACACTAGACATGCTCACACACGCTCAAACACACACACAAGCTCACACACACTAAAGTATGTAAACTCATAATAAACACACAAACAGAATATACCACGGTGAGAGTATATGATCAGCCACAGTGTGTCAATGTGACTGGTAGATTATTGTATTGACGCCACACTCACTGTCTTTGACCAATGTCCTTCTGGCTCCTGAGGGCCTTAGTGTATATTGTCACTAACAGGTTCTAAATTATTGCTTTATAACCTGCCACTGTAGCAAGAACAGTGCCAATGGCTACGATAGCAGTGGTTCCTGCAAAGAAGCTTGTCCCTGACTCAGGGCTTGTTTCTTTTAAGCTTGTCCCTGACTCAGGGCATGTTTCAAAGAAGCTTGTCCCTGACTCAGGGCATGTTTCAAAGAAGCTTGTCCCTGACTCAGGGCTTATTTCTTTGTATCTTTTTCTACCACTGTGTATGTCTGTTATTCTACAGGAATACCAGTGGATAGTGTATTGTATAATGTGATTCAGTAGTCCTATTGCCCTGTGTAGATGTTTCTGTTGAATAACCCATCCACTCACATGCATGTACCCTACTAACTCTATTGTACTCTACTGTACTCTATTATACTCTACTGTACTCTATTATACTGTACTCTACTGTACTCTACCAACTATTGTACTGTACTCTACCAACTCTACTGTACTCTACCAACTCTACTCTACTGTACTCTACCAACTCTACTGTACTCTACCAACTCTACTGTACTCTACTCTACCAACTCTACTGTACTGTACTCTACCAACTCTACTGTACTCTACCAACTCTACTGTACTCTACCAACTCTACTGTACTCTACCAACTCTACTCTACTGTACTCTACCAACTCTACTCTACTCTACCAACTCTACTGTACTGTACTCTACCAACTCTACTCTACTGTACTCTACCAACTCTACTGTACTCTACCAACTCTACTGTACTCTACCAACTCTACTGTACTCTACCAACTCTACTGTACTCTACCTACTCTACTCTACCAACTCTACTGTACTGTACTCTACCAACTCTACTGTACTGTACTCTACCAACTCTACTCTACTGTACTCTACCAACTCTACTCTACTCTACCAACTCTACTGTACTGTACTCTACCAACTCTACTCTACTGTACTCTACCAACTCTACTCTACTCTACCAACTCTACTGTACTGTACTCTACCAACTCTACTCTACTCTACCAACTCTACTGTACTGTACTCTACCAACTCTACTCTACTGTACTCTACCAACTCTACTCTACTGTACTCTACCTACTCTACTGTACTCTACCAACTCTACTGTACTCTACCAACTCTACTGTACTCTACCAACTCTACTGTACTGTACTCTACCAACTCTACTCTACTGTACTCTACCAACTCTACTCTACTGTACTCTACCAACTCTACTCTACTCTACCAACTCTACTGTACTGTACTCTACCAACTCTACTCTACTGTACTCTACCTACTCTACTGTACTCTACCAACTCTACTGTACTCTACCAACTCTACTGTACTGTACTCTACCTACTCTACTGTACTCTACCAACTCTACTGTACTGTACTCTACCTACTCTACTGTACTCTACCAACTCTATTGTACTGTACTCTACCAACTCTACTGTACTCTACCAACTCTACTGTACTCTACCAACTCTACTGTACTGTACTCTACCTACTCTACTGTACTCTACCAACTCTACTGTACTGTACTCTACCTACTCTACTGTACTCTACCAACTCTACTGTACTGTACTCTACCTACTCTACTGTACTCTACCAACTCTACTGTACTGTACTCTACCTACTCTACTGTACTCTACCAACTCTACTGTACTCTACCAACTCTACTGTACTCTACCAACTCTACTGTACTCTACCAACTCTACTGTACTCTACCAACTCTACTGTACTCTACCAACTCTACTGTACTCTACCAACTCTACTGTACTGTACTCTACCAACTCTACTGTACTGTACTCTACCAACTCTACTCTACTGTACTCTACCAACTCTACTCTACTCTACCAACTCTACTGTACTGTACTCTACCAACTCTACTCTACTGTACTCTACCTACTCTACTGTACTCTACCAACTCTACTGTACTCTACCAACTCTACTGTACTGTACTCTACCAACTCTACTGTACTCTACCAACTCTACTGTACTCTACCAACTCTACTGTACTGTACTCTACCAACTCTACTGTACTGTACTCTACCAACTCTACTCTACTGTACTCTACCAACTCTACTCTACTCTACCAACTCTACTGTACTGTACTCTACCAACTACTCTACTGTACTCTACCTACTCTACTGTACTCTACCAACTCTACTGTACTCTACCAACTCTACTGTACTGTACTCTACCAACTCTACTGTACTCTACCAACTCTACTGTACTGTACTCTACCAACTCTACTGTACTGTACTCTACCAACTCTACTGTACTGTACTCTACCAACTCTACTCTACTGTACTCTACCAACTCTACTCTACTGTACTCTACCAACTCTACTGTACTCTACCAACTCTACTGTACTCTACCAACTCTACTGTACTGTACTCTACCAACTCTACTGTACTGTACTCTACCAACTCTACTCTACTGTACTCTACCAACTCTACTCTACTCTACCAACTCTACTGTACTGTACTCTACCAACTCTACTGTACTGTACTCTACCAACTCTACTGTACTCTACCAACTCTACTGTACTCTACCAACTCTACTGTACTCTACCAACTCTACTGTACTGTACTCTACCAACTCTACTGTACTCTACCAACTCTACTGTACTCTACCAACTCTACTGTACTCTACCAACTCTACTGTACTGTACTCTACCAACTCTACTGTACTGTACTCTACCAACTCTACTGTACTGTACTCTACCAACTCTACTGTACTGTACTCTACCAACTCTACTGTACTCTACCAACTCTACTGTACTCTACCAACTCTACTGTACTGTACTCTACCAACTCTACTGTACTCTACCAACTCTACTGTACTCTACCAACTCTACTGTACTCTACCAACTCTACTGTACTGTACTCTACCAACTCTACTCTACTGTACTCTACCAACTCTACTCTACTGTACTCTACCAACTCTACTGTACTCTACCAACTCTACTGTACTCTACCAACTCTACTGTACTCTACCAACTCTACTGTACTGTACTCTACCAACTCTACTGTACTCTACTCTACCAACTCTACTGTACTGTACAGAACATGTAACTGCAAGGATAGAGGGATATTTGATATATACATGTGTGCCTTAAAGAGAGAGAGAGTTTTTAGTGAATATTGTGTGTGTGTGTGTCAGTGGAGGCTGGTGGGAGGAGCTATAGGAGGACGGGCTCATTGTAATGGCTGGAATGGAAGAACTGTAACGATATCAAACATATGGAAACCACAGGTTTGACTCCATTCCATTTTTTCCATTCCAACAATGAGGCCATCCTCCTATAGCTCCTCCCACCAGCCTCCTCTGGTGTGTGTGTGACAGAACAGAAGGTAAGGTAGTGGTGAGAGCCTGGGCCACAGCACAGCTCATTCTCCTTTTCTTGTGTCTATAGTCACTAACTGTGGGCTTGCTCTGTGCAGGGGAACTAAAGGCAAGGACATCAACACCATCAAGTCTCTCAGGGTGCTGCGAGTTCTAAGGCCTCTGAAGACCATCAAACGACTGCCAAAACTCAAGGTAGCTACATCTGACACAGTAGAGAAGCCATTTCCATGGCTAGTTACAAACACATACGGATGCACTCACGAGCGTATACACACACACACACACACACACACAATTGCAGCAGCAACCAGTAGATTAAGAACTCCCAAGTGATTGTATGAGATATAAGCTAATCACATCAGTGGGAGAGAAGAGGGTGTGATGTAATGACTGATATCCCCAGTGTCATGTAAGGACTGATATCCCCAGTGTCATGTAAGGACTGATATCCCCAGTGTCATGTAAGGACTGATATCCCCAGTGTCATGTAAGGACTGATATCCCCAGTGTCATGTAAGGACTGATATCCCCAGTGTCATGTAAGGACTGATATCCCCAGTGTCATGTAAGGACTGATATCCCCAGTGTCATGTAAGGACTGATATCCCCAGTGTCATGTAAGGACTGATATCCCCAGTGTCATGTAAGGACTGATATCCCCAGTGTGATGTAAGGACTGATGCCCCCAGTGTGATGTAAGGACTGATATCCCCAGTGTCATGTAAGGACTGATGTCCTCAGTGTCATGTAAGGACTGATGTCCCCAGTGTGATGTAAGGACTGATGTCCCCAGTGTGATGTAAGGACTGATGTCCCCAGTGTGATGTAAGGACTGATATCCTCAGTGTCATGTAAGGACTGATGTCCTCAGTGTGATGTAAGGACTGATGTCCCCAGTGTGATGTAAGGACTGATGTCCCCAGTGTGATGTAAGGACTGATGTCCCCAGTGTGATGTAAGGACTGATGTCCCCAGTGTGATGCAAGGACTGATGTCCCCAGTGTGATGTAAGGACTGATGTCCCCAGTGTGATGCAAGGACTGATGTCCCCAGTGTGATGTAAGGACTGATGTCCCCAGTGTGATGTAAGGACTGATGTCCCCAGTGTGATGTAAGGACTGATATCCCCAGTGTATCATCCTCTGCCTGGTGACAAATGAGAAAAATGCAAATCTGTCTCGCTCTTATCAGGAACCCAGCTCTGATCTTGTCTCACAAAGACTAGACCAAAGTAATTGATGTGTCGAAAGGTAGTTGATCAGACCAAATAGCAACACATCCTGTTAAAGTAATTGATGGGTTGATTGAGATAGATCAGGGTTGGCAGGGAGGGAAGCCCTACTACTCCCTAGCTCTGGTCCAGGGCGTTACATGCTGCTTGCTGAGGCTGAAAGCTCAGTGTCAACAAGCTGCACGTAGGGCACTGGACCAGAGCTAACCACTCTTATAGAGTTAGATACTTGGACTGAGTGACATGAGTGACAGGTTGTCTTTACATCAGAGAGCAGCTCTGACTTACTGTTTTATTCATCCCTGCTGATACATATTCATTGGGCAGATTGCATACATGCAATGACAGGTAGACAGTCATTCAAACCACAAACTGATCAACAGAGTGCCGTGTAGAGACTGTGATTGTGTGTACGTGTCTGTGTGTGCCTCAATTTATTGGTGTGTGTTTGTCTCCCCCTTCAGGCTGTGTTTGACTGCGTGGTCAACTCTCTGAAGAACGTGCTCAACATCCTCATAGTCTACATGCTCTTCATGTTCATCTTCGCTGTGATCGCTGTGCAGCTGTTCAAGGGCAAGTTCTTCTACTGCACTGACAAGTCTAAAGGTCTGGAGAAGGACTGCAGGTACAGTACACACTCACAGTATTGACACTGACTGGTATTGGATATGCCCTTACAAAAAATAAACATGATAAAGTCACGTGTGAACAAATCACCTGAAAAATGTCGTGAATATATTTGAGTAATTATTTTTTTGCTTGAATCAGAAGTTTCACATGTGAATTTTTCACATGTTTTTCCCTCGTGACATTTATTTTTCACCACTTCCAGCTACATCTGGTCTCCCATCCAGGGACCGACCAGGACTGACCCTGCTTAGCTTCAGAGGCATGCAACCACTCTCAAATCCATAATATCAACATGATATCAACATTATAGTGTTTTAAGGCTATACAACGGTTGTTTACATTTACTGTTTATAAACATTGGAGTAAATCAAGCTTATATTTTGTGTTCTGATGGGTTAGACAGTTAACCTAAGGTCATGAGACATTTATACGTTATATTCTTCAAGAATCAATGGATTCATAACATTAATTTATGTCAAAAAATGTATGTAGCAACTAAGGATTGCCCCTTTAACAGGCAGTGACCTTCATACAGCAGAACTATGTCGCCATCTGATCCATTATCCTGCCCCCCAAATTTGTATTCTGTCCACTGTTCCGCAAATGTCCCGCAAAATCTTTGCCCTGTCTCGCATTTGGGCTTTTTAGATGTGGTTACCTTAATTCCACCAGTGTTTTATTTTTTTTGTAAGGGTAGACATAGCTCCTGCCAATTAACCTACAAGATAATAATACAATACTGTTCTGTCTGTCTGTCTGTCTGTCTGTGTCTGTCTGTGTCTTTTCTTTCTTTCTGTCTGTCTCTCTTTCTCCTCTCTATCCCCCTCTCCCTCACCATCGTTCATTAGGGGTACGTTTCTGGACTATGACCATGATGAAGTGGCGGCCCAGGATCGTGAGTGGAGGAAGTACGAGTTCCATTATGACAACGTGCTTTGGGCCTTCCTCACCCTCTTCACTGTCTCCACCGGGGAGGGCTGGCCATTGTGAGTAGCCCATACCTCACACCAGCCAATCAGCTGCAGAGAGAAGCTCTGGCCAGCCAATTACCAGTAAGGACCTAGTCACATAACCACAGGCTAGCCAATCATTGGTAATGAGCTACTCACATAACCATAGACTAGCTAAGCATCAACTGTAAAGAGAAATACAGGCCAGCCAATCACCTACACATGGCCTACTTACATTACTACCGGCTAGTCAGTCACTTGCAACAGCCTACTCACATAACCTAAGGCCAGCCAATCACCTACACATCACCTATTCACAAAATCCACTGGCTAGCAAATCAGCTTCCCGTATAATCCCAGGCAGACGAGAGGGTTCCTATCGGGTCCATTGACTCCTAGTGTCCTTTACAAGACGAGCATCCCGTTTGACATCCATTCCAAAGGCCAAAGTGCCAATGATGTGGGGAAAATAAATGCTCTCGGGGTGAGGTTAGGTGGGGTGAAATCCAGTGGGAGAGGTGTGTGTGTGTGTGTGTGTGTGTGTGTGTGTGTGTGTGTGTGTGTGTGTGTGTGTGTGTGTGTGCTGAGGTAATGTTCAGGAGGAGACGGTGCTAGTCAGTGAGATGGCCCTCATCAATACCACTTATTTATGGTATGTAGAACCTGACCAGGGTTGGAGTTGAGGACACCACAGCGTCTTAAGTGCTCTCCTCAGCTAGTCAGTCATTCATCATCTCTCTCCCTCCACATCTCCTTCCTCAAGGAAATCATTACCCCAAGTACATGGTTTAACAAGGGCTACACAATATAATGTAAAAAGAGCTAACTAGCCGTTAGATTAATCTTTAAATCAGAATATCTTCAAAACATCAGTGTTTTTAGTTATATTTACACATGTTTATTCTCATCTGTTTTAATCATATTAAAAAAACACTGTACTCAGATATGGGAGATGACAGATGAACACTGTACTCAGTTATGGGAGATGACAGATTAACACTGTAGTCAGTTATGGGAGATGACAGATGAACACTGTACTCAGTTATGGGAGATGACAGATTAACACTGTAGTCAGTTATGGGAGATGACAGGTTAACACTACTCAGTTATGGGAGATGACAGATTAACACTGTAGTCAGTTATGGGAGATGACAGATGAACACTGTAGTCAGTTATGGGAGATGACAGATGAACACTGTACTCAGTTATGGGAGATGACAGGTTAACACTGTACTCAGTTATGGGAGATGACAGGTTAACACTACTCAGTTATGGGAGATGACAGATTAACACTGTAGTCAGTTATGGGAGATGACAGATGAACACTGTAGTCAGTTATGGGAGATGACAGATGAACACTGTACTCAGTTATGGGAGATGACAGATTAACACTGTAGTCAGTTATGGGAGATGACAGATTAACACTGTAGTCAGTTATGGGAGATGACAGATGAACACTGTAGTCAGTTATGGGAGATGACAGATTAACACTGTAGTCAGTTAATGGAGATGCCAGATGAGTATTGGACCTGTTTTGTTCCAGTAAATGTTCTGGGTTTCCCTCCCTGCCATGGCTGCCATAGTGCTTAATGTTTAAACTAGTTAGGATTAATGTCTTGGTCACACAATGCTGCTGTATACAGAAAACAACTACACACTTAACATATACACAGTAGTTGCATGTTTGGCTTCTGAGTTTAGTGTAATTGGTCTCATATTTGTGTGCTCCAGGGTGAAGTTTATTCTAGGTACAGATCTAGGATCAGCTTCCCCTACCCAAATCCTTAATTTAACCATTAGTGGGAGATATACTAAACTGACCCAAGATCAGCCACTAGGGGTAGTTCACCCTGCACCTGTTTATCAATGAATGCCTCTGTTTTGACCTGTCCTCTCCAGGGTCCTAAAGCATTCTGTGGATGGCACCTATGAGGACGAGGGTCCCAGTCCAGGCTTCCGTATGGAGACCGCCATCTTCTATGTGGTCTACTTTGTGGTCTTTCCCTTCTTCTTCGTCAACATCTTCGTGGCTCTTATCATCATCACCTTCCAGGAGCAGGGAGACAAGGCCATGTCAGAGTGTAGTCTGGAGAAGAACGAGGTACACACCCACAGACAGACAGACAGACAGACAGACAGACAGACAGACAGACAGACAGACAGACAGACAGACAGACAGACAGACAGACAGACAGACAGACAGACAGACAGACAGACAGACAGACAGACAGACACACATATAGACAGACAGACAGACAGACAGACAGACAGACACGCAGACAGACAGACACGCAGACAGACAGACACGCAGACAGACTGACACGCAGACAGACAGACAGACAGACTGACACGCAGACAGACAGACAGACTGACACGCAGACAGACAGACAGACAGACTGACACGCAGACAGACAGACAGACAGACTGACACGCAGACAGACAGACACACACACACACACACACGGACGTTCCAGTAGTCAGGAGACAAGACCATGTCAGAGTGTGTTCTGGAGGAGAACGAGGTACGGTATGCTGTCTTAACACACGCTGGACCACAGAGAGAGAGAAACACACATACACATGTGCACACACCGTCTGTGTTTCTTGTTTGTAAACTACTGGCTAGTGATCAGACTCCTTTTGCTGCCTTGTCTCAGTATATTAAACACTCTTGGAAACTGTTAGATTGCATGCCAGTACTTATCGGACTTTAGTTCAGCCTTTGATCTTTTACATTTTATGGTACATTGGACCTTTTTTTATGTTGATAATCAGTGTTTGAAAAATATTAGATCTGATTAGTGAGTGAGTTTCACAAACTCTTACAATCTCATCCCTCCCTCCCCTCTCCCTCTTTCTCTCCCTCCTCCATTACAGAGAGCTTGTATCGACTTTGCCATTAACGCCAAGCCGCTGACGCGTTACATGCCGGCAGACAAGCAGTCGTTCCAGTATAAGATGTGGCAGTTTGTGGTTTCGCCGCCCTTTGAGTACTCCATCATGACCATGATCGCACTCAACACTGTCGTGCTGATGATGAAGGTCAGTAATGCTGTGACCCTGAAACAATGGTAGCGTTCCAGGCTGGCTACATTGTACTGTAGACGCATGCCAGATCTCAGAATGCCTGGATAACTATACACATCATATGATATAGCAATTGGATGCCCCACTTCACAGTCAATAATGTGGCACACAACCATTGGTTGATGCAATTTTATCGTCTGCTATGAAGTCAGCCTGGAACACAACTGGATACAAGCATAGCAAGTTGCCCTTGATCACTGACGCAGGGTCAGATCATTTGTCATAACTCTAACTCTAATCAATGATTTAGGGGTTGGGAAATCTGATCCTAGATCTGTTGTAAGGGGACATTTTTACCTTGAGCGGGATAACTTTGGGAGAGGGTTTTGGCACAGGTAATCAGTATAATTTGGATGGATGTACAAGCTAGTTTTGAGAGCAGCCTCTCTGTTGCTAGTACCCTTAACCACATGGTTGATCCATCTGGCTTATCTGCAGATATTTACCTGTACAGGTCTGTCAGACCGAGGGATAGGGCTGTTGTGGTGACCATATTATCCACATACCGGCAGTCGTGAGTCATGACCACAGTAAAAATACACGTGTCCATTGAGTTACGGTAATCTCATTTTAAGCACCCTGGACATGCTTTGGTAGTACCTAACTACCATCAGGTCCTAATGGTCTGATAGTCAGGGTACTATTGTCCCTCTAACCATTCTGACGTCAATACAAACGCAAAAATAACACTTTTCATCAACATAGTATAGTGCTTTTAAAACACTTCAATGGGATGATCAATTTGAAGAAGGAAGTTCAACAGCAGGTTGAAATTGAGTGTAAAACATGGTTGTTGTTGTTGATGTTGTTTCAATGCCGAACACAATGAAGTGGACAGCGCTTTTCTAAGGTGATGATTAACCCAAGCCCAAAATGATTGTGCCGCTATACAATACATAGCCTACCGCATATTACCCATGGCAGGAAAACACAAAATAAAACTGATTTAATATGTCTTTGGTACATAATTGGTCTAGCCTATACCCCAAAATGATTCTGGGAGAGAGCCCTATGCGTTGCTGTTGGTTCATTGATTGTCAGGGCAGCTTACAGGTAGCCTACAATTATAGTGAATTTGTATTTTGAATAGGCACACACACACACACACACACTTACACACACACTGTGTGACAGATAGAGACCGAAAGAGGGGAGGGATGACTCTAACAAGTATTACAATGGTCTGTCTATATGACATTGAAAATGCACACTATCATTTCCTCACGTTCAGTGGGAATGAATGTTGACCTCTGACTGACATCTTCCTGACCTTTGCCTGACCTCTGCCTTCAGTTTCACGGTGCTCCGGAGATGTACGAGGCCATGCTGAAGTACCTGAACATTGTGTTCACAGCTCTGTTCACACTAGAGTGCATCCTCAAGATCCTCGCTTTTGGACCACTGGTGAGCCTCCGTCTCTCCATACATTACTGCACATGGTCACTATCCAAGCATTTGTAGACTAATTTTGGAATCACTCAAGTTGTTCTGTTTGGGTTTGAGTACCAGGTTGGGAAAGAGAGACAGAGAAACAGAGGGAAATCAGGACAGAGACTGATAAAGCACCTTGGTGAAAATGTTGAAAGGTTGAAGGATGTCAAGGAGTAGGCTAGATGAGGGTAGGCTGAAAAGCCTTCAGCAAGAGTCACCGCGGAGGAGAGCTGTGTGTGTGTGTTGGGGATGAGGGTGGGAAGGTAATGCAGAGGTGTGGGATGAAGGGAGCGAGGCATAAATCTCCCAGGCAGCACCGGGCCATCTGGCCCCTCTGCGAAGCGCTTCATCTCCAGCTTCATCCACAGTTCATCCCCAGGGTCATTTATCAAATGGCTTTTCTCACACATCACTTACCTCCACCAGTTCAGCACTTAGCCCAGATGGATGGGTCTCTCTCTCTCTCTTTCGCTCTCTATCTCTTTCTTTTTCTCTCCTTCTCTATTTCTCACTCTCTCTTTTTCTCTCTCTCTCTGGGCGCCTCTGTAGTTTTAAACCCCCGGCTTTTCAAATTGCTATTCTCCCCAGGAGGAACACATGTTCACTGCTATGCCACCTGACAGATTGGCATGTCTGTTTTAGGAGGTCCATGTCACTGTTTTAAGGACTGTTTAGAATCTCTCTGTGTGTGTGTGTGTGTGTGTGTGTGTGTGTGTGTGTCTAGGAGTGAGTGACACACTGTAGCCTATGTATTGGATGGCCTTTTAATGAAACTCAAACCAACTCATTAAAAGCTTCCTCATTTGAAGAGCTTAGAAGACATGCTCTGTAGAGCTTGGCCTGAGGAAAGCCTTTAAAGAGCAAGAGTTTGGTACCAATTACAGTACAACTTCTTTATCTCTCTCATCCTCTCTCTCTCTCTCTCGCTCTCTCCCCTCTCTCCTTCCCCCTTTCTCTCTCTCTCCCCTCTCTCCTTCCCCCTCTCTCTGTCTCCCCTCTCTCTCTCTCTCTCTCTCTCTCTCTCTCTCTCTCTCTCTCTGTCTCCCCTCTCTCTCTCTCTCTCTCTCTCTCTCTCTCTCTCTCTCTCTGTCTCCCCTCTCTGTCTCCCCTCTCTGTCTCTCTCTCTCTCTCTCTCTCTCTCTGTCTCTCTCTGTCTCTCTCTCTCTCTCTCTCCCCTTCCCCCTCTCTCTGTCTCTCTCGCTCTCTCCCCTCTCTCTGTCTCCCCTCTCTCCTTCCCCCTCTCTCTGTCTCCCCTCTCTCCTTCCCCCTCTCTCTGTCTCCTCTCTCTCCCCTTCCCCCTCTCTCTCTCTCTCTCTCTCTCTCTCTCCCCTTCCCCCTCTCTCTCTCTCTCTCTCTCTCTCCCCTTCCCCCTCTCTCTCTCCCCTCTCTCTCCCCTCTCTCCTTCCCTTCTCTCTCCCCTCTCTCTTTCGCCCTTTCTCTCTCTATTTGTCCCATTCTCTTTCTTCTTCTCTCTTCCTCTGTTTCAGAATTACCTTAAGGCAGCTTGGAACGTGTTTGACTTTGTGACAGTATTGGGGAGTATCACAGACATCTTGGTCACAGAGATTAAGGTAAGTGCTGCTACCATTATCTTACTTTATGGAAGAGCTGCTTTAGTACAGCGTGCCCATACAACTTCTTATATGGAAAATATATATGGCAATTTACAAAATGCATCAGCACATAGCGATTCTCCTATATGCGGTCGTGCCTGTATGTCTTCACTCATAATACATTTACTCCTTGAATGAGGATGTTTTCATGAAGTTTAGTCCGGTTACAGTACTGGTGGTGAGGTAATCATTGGAAGCCAGCAGCATGTCCTCCTGCTTTAGAGAGCTGCAGGGGATGGTTGAGAGCTGCCTGCCGGTACTGAGGATTGGAAAAGTCTTAACTATTTTAAATCTCCCTTTGTGTGGGATTTCTCTCCACGTGACTGTCTTTTTCTTCTCTCTCTCTCTGGTTTTCTCTCTCTTTCTCTCTCTGTGTTTCCATCTTCTGCTATTTCTTTGCTGGCGCCTGTGCCCCCCTCTCTGACACTATGGGCCTGTGCGCCTGTGCCCCACTCTCTGACACTATGGGTCTCTCTAGACGGTAAGTGCCTTTTCTTGTTCCCGCTGCTTTTGACCATTACCTTGGCGGCCAGTCTAAATCATACATAAATGGATAGGTAGATACTCTTCACTGAAATGTGACCACTGCTTCACTGAGCCGCCTTGTTATCCTCAACCATTCTGAGTGTAACCCAGATCTGACCCAGGACCAGTTTGAATGGCCAGTGTGTCTCCTCCTGCAGGACAAGCTGATCAATCTGAGTTTCCTGAGGCTGTTCAGGGCGGCCAGGCTCATCAAGCTGCTTAGGCAGGGCTACACCATTCGCATCCTGCTATGGACCTTTGTCCAGTCCTTCAAGGTGAGTCACTGACCCCTGACCTCTGACCGTTGACCCTGAGGTTTGACCCCTGCCTACTCAACATGGAGTCTTGAGTTCATTATTTTGAAATAACCGTAAGCATATACAATTGAAGTCGGAAGTTTACATACACCTTAGCCAAATACATTTAATCCTAGTAAAAAGTCCCTGTCTTAGGTCAGTTAGGATCACCACTTTATTTTAAGAATGTGAAATGTCAGAATAATAGTAGATAGAATGATTTATTTCAGCTTTTATTTATTTCATCACATTCCCAGTGGGTCAGAAGTTTACATCCACTCAATTAGTATTTGGTAGCATTGCCTTTAAATTGTTTAACTTGGGTCAATCATTTCTGGTAGCCTTCCACAAGCTTCCCACAATAAGTTGGGTGAATTTTGGCCCATTCCTCCTGACAGAACTGGTGTAACTGAGTCAGGTTTGTAGGCCTCCTTGCTCGCACACGCTTTTTCAGTTCTGCCCACAAATGTTCTATAGGATTGAGGTCAGGGCTTTGTGATGGCCACTCCAATACCTTGACTTTGTTGTCCTTAAGCCATTTTGCCACAACTTTGGAAGTATGCTTGGAGTCATTGTCCATTTGGAAGACCCATTTGAGACCAATCTTTAACTTCCTGACTGATGTCTTGAGATGTTGCTTCAATATATCCACATAATTATGCTTCCTCATGATGCCATCTATTTTGTGAAGTGCACCAGTCCCTCCTGCAGCAAAGCACCCCCACAACATGATGCTGCCACCCCTGTGCTTCATGGTTGGGATGGTGTTCTTCGGCTTGCAAGCCTCCCCCTTTTTCCTCCAAACATAACGATGGTCATTATGGCCAAACAGTTCTATTTTTGTTTCATCAGATCAGAGGACATTTCTCCAAAAAGTAAGATCTTTGTCCCCATGTGCAGTTGCAAACCGTAGTCTGGCTTTTTTATGGCGGTTTTGGAGCAGTGGCTTCTTCTTTGCTGAGCGGACTTTCAGGTTATGTCGATATAGGACTCGTTTTACGGTGGATATAGATACTTTTGTACCCGTTTCCTCCAGCATCTTCACAAGGTCCTTTGCTGACTTGCCAAAACTATAGTTAGTTAACATGATATCTGTGGAGTGGTTGAAAAATGAGTTTTAATGACTTCAACCTAAGTGTATGTAAACTTCCGACTTCAACTGTAGATCGAACTGTAATGGTAGTTTAGGAAATAAAATGAGGACATACAGTATTTTTGAGCGTTTGTGTCCTTCGGGATTTTGGCAATGAGGCCCTTTATCTACTTCCTCATATGAACTTGTGGATACAATTTTTATTTCTCTGTGTCCATTATGAAGGAAGTTAGAGGTAGTTTTTTGAGCCAATGCTAACTAGCGTCAGCGTAATGGTTGCTCTGCTCCATAAATAATAAATACGACTATTAAACCTTACTGGGCTGTTAACTTCTCAGTGTGTGTGTGTGTGTTTTCAATTTCCAGGCCCTACCCTACGTCTGCCTCCTCATCGCTATGCTCTTCTTCATCTATGCCATTATCGGCATGCAGGTGAGTCATACCATGCACCATCACATACACACACACGTCCAGTGACAATGACTATGCTTAACTATGTTTTATAAACTGGGTGGTTTGAGTCCTGTATTCTGATTGGCTGAAAGCCATAGTATATCAGACCGTATACCACGGGTATGACAAAATATTTAATTTTACTGCTCTCATTACGTTAGTTTATATTAGCAATAAGGCTCCTCTAGGGTTTGTGATATATGTCCAGTATACCACGGCGCGTTGCGTAGTGCATAAGAACAGCCCTTAGCCGTGGTATATTGGCCATATACCACACCTCCTCTGGCATTATTACTTAAATATATCGTAAAGAGAATGTCAATAGCTTCTTCTTGATGGGAGAGACATCAAACAGATGGATCCAGTCTTTAAAGTTGATTGCTCATTTAAAAGGAAGCCTATGTGGCAGCAAATCTGATCAATTGTATGCACAATGGCGGTGCGTGACAGAACACCCCCCACCATGAGTGACAAACTTCACTTCCCAATTAAAGGGAGCGAACAGAAGCTTATCTGGCTCTTTGTTATCATCAGGAATATCAGTGTGTCCCAAATGTCACGCTATTTTCTATATAGTGCCTTTGTTTTTGCGAATAGTGTGCCATTTTGGGATGCAACCTATAAGTGTGGACTTGGGCAGAATAGAGGGTG
This sequence comes from Thymallus thymallus, assembly GCA_023634145.1. Classification (NCBI taxonomy): domain Eukaryota; kingdom Metazoa; phylum Chordata; class Actinopteri; order Salmoniformes; family Salmonidae; genus Thymallus; species Thymallus thymallus. The sequence goes on along the minus strand of CM042403.1, from coordinate 35,443,684 downwards.
TCACCATGTCGTTAAATTATTTTGTTATTAGATTATAAAGATTTCTAGATAGCTACAGTGAGCTCCTAACCTATTGGGACAGTGAATTATTTGTGTTTTAATTTGAGGGTGTGATATTTCTCACTCATCATTATTCACATATTTAGTTCAGGGGACTATGTACAAAAAATACTGTACTTTCTAAAAGGTTTAACCCGATTTGGATGTAAATACCCTCAAATTAAAGCTGACAGTCTGCACTTTAAAATCCCAAGTGCTGCGGTACAGATCCAAAACAACAAAACATGTGTCACTGTTGGAGCTCACTGCATATTGTACTGTACAACAGAATCACTATGCATTGAGTCTTCTATGGTTTAGTTGTGTGCTGATGTCTGGTAAAGTACAGTGTGAACGTTGAGGTTTCTGTACATTGGTCAGAACAAAGCTCTAGAACCCTAGACAGGATGATGTCATAGTGTTATGTTGTCTATTGTTAGGTTCTGAATATCAGGGTGAAAAACTGTCGTACAATCAATCAAATGTATTTATAAAGCCCTTTTTACATCAGCCAATGTCACCAAGTGCTATACAGAAACCCAGCCTAGGAAAAACTCCAAAGAAAGGCAAAAACCTAGGAAGAAACCTAGAGAGGGATCAGGCTCTGAGGGGTGCTGGATGGAGATTATAACAATACAACAATACAATACTCCAAGAGATGACCAGCAGGGTCAAATAATAATCACAGTGATTGTAGAGGTTGCAACAGGTAAGTACATCATGAGTAAATGTCACTTGGCTTTTCATAGCCGGGCATTTAGATGTTGAAATAGCAGGTGCGGTAGAGAGAAAGAGTTGAAAACAGCAGGTGTTTGGACAAGGTGGCACGTCCGGTGAATAGGTCAGGGTAGCCGCAGGCAGAAGAGTTGAAACTGGTGCAGCAGCAGGGTGGACTGGGGACAGCAAGGAGTCATCAGGCCAGGTAGTCCTGAGGCATGGTCCTAGGGCTCAGGTCCTCCGGGAGGGGTGGGAGAGGGTGGGAGAGTGGGAGAGAGAGAATTAGAGGGATAAGACACCGGATAATAACATCAGATTTAACAAACTGACCCTAGCCCCCGGCACATAGACTATTGCAGCATAGATACTGGAGGCTGAGACAGGGGTGGTTGGGAGACACTGTGGCCCCGTCCGACAATACCCCCGGACAGGGCCAACCAGGCAGGATGTAACCCCACCCACTCTGCCACAGCACAGCCCCAACACCACCAGAGGGATATCAACAGACCACCAACCTATTACCCTGAGTACACTGAGACAAGGCTGAGTATAGCCCACGAAGATCCCCTCCACTGCACAAGCCCGAGGGGGCGACAAACCGGACAGGAAGATCTTGTCAGTGACTCAGCCCCACGTAATAGGGTCAGAGGCAGAGAATCCCAATGGAGAGACGGGAACCAGCCAGGCAGAGACAGCAAGGGTGGTTTGTCACTCCAGTGCCTTGCCGTTCACCTTCGCATCCCTGGGCCAGACTACACTCAGTTATAGGACCTACTGAAGTATAGGTTTCCAATCTCTCCAAAAGAATATGTGATCGATAGTGTCAAAAGCAGCACTAAGATCTAAGAGCACGAGGACAGATGCAGAGCCTTGGTCTGACGCCATTAAAAGGTAATGTACCACTTTCACGAGTGCAGTCTCAGTGCTATGATAGGGTCTAAAACCAGACTGAAGCGGTTCGTATACATTATTTGTCTTCAGGAAGCAGCTTTTTCAGACATTTTAGAGAAGAATGGGAGTTTCGATATAGGCAACATTTTTTTCTTTATCTTTAATTGTTCTTATTTTTTTACATTTTCTGGTTCAGAAAGAGGCTCAAAAAAGGCTTTATTACTGCCACTGTTAGTGAGTTTGGTACATATCTGGTGGATAGGGAGACATTTTTTATTAAAGCTCAAACCAAGTTTATTCGCCCAATGGGTCAGACAGCTGCACAGACAGAAAACATGTTCCAACCAACACATATATATATATATATATATATATACTCCAATCTAGGTGAACTCCTCCTTCCCATCTTCATTGCTAGGCAGGAAATGAAGGGATGTGGGCAATAAACTGTTCCTTCTCCCTTAAGGTGACCTGACCTGACCTCGGCCCTCCATTCTTCACTAATTCACAGCTCTCCACCTGAATCAGTGACTGCACTCGTGTGATTGCCTCCATTACTCAGTACCTTCCAGAGCCCCCTGGCTCCTATCCAACCTTCATTGACCCACCATATACATTCCTCCTACAGATAACCATTAAAATTTTTATTTCTCTTTGTCCATTATGAAGGAAGTTAGAGGTAGTTTTGTGAGCCAATGACTGAGGCTGACCTGGACCAGAGGCATATTAATAATGTGGGAAGGCCCTGAGGGTGTTTTGGTCTGGTCTCAATGGGAGATCACACTGTGTGACTGCCTCGCGCGCGCACACACACACACACACACAAACACACACACACACACACACACACACACACACACACACACACACCTTTTTTTTTACACGGAATGTTGTTCGATCTTCAACAACCAAAACCAAATATTTGATAAAGGGAACCTGTGTGAACAAATAATACAAAATGTTGATAATTAATTCATTTATTTGATAAACTAAGTTACGCAACACCCACAATGCCCCTGTGTGCATTCAATAACTGGTTGTGCCACCTTTAGCTGCAATGACTGCAACCAAACGCTTCCTGTAATTGTTGATCAGTCTCTCACATTGCTGTGCAGGATTTCTGGCCCACTCTTCCATGCAGAACTCCTTTAAGTCTGTGACATTTGTGGGTTTCTGGTCCTGCCACAACATCTCGATGGGGTTTAGGTCTGGACTTTGACTAGGCCTTTCCAAAACTACATTTTTGTTTACTTTTCAGTCATTCTGATGCTTGTGTGTTCTGGATCATTGTCTTGCTGCATGACCCAGTACCGCTTCAGCTCACAGAGACGGTTGGCCTGACATTTTCCTTTAGAATTCTCTGATACAGAGCAGAATTCATGGTTCCTTCAATGATGGCAAGTCATCCAGTTCCTGAGGCACCAAAGGTCACCAATGGTCAAGAATGGTGGTGGTAGTGTGATGACACACACACATAGTCTTCTGCCTACTCTGGCAGGATTTGAGAAAAGTAATGATTCCTGGCCAAAGTGGCTGATGAGTTTTTTGGAGATCGCATTGCATCGTATCGAATCCTGCAAAGGCTGATACAATCAGCACTAACTCCTGGGACCACTTTCTAACTCACACATAAGTGTGTCTCAAATGGCGCCCTATTCCCTACATAGTGCACTACTTTTGACCAGAACCCATAGGACTCTGGTCAAAAGTAGTGCACTATGTAGGGAATAGGGTGCCATTTGGGACATGACTATAGATAGCATACAGGAAACCCCTCTAACTGCTATGCCTTCAGGTGTTTGGAAACATTGAGCTGAATGAGGAATCAGCCATCAACCACCACAACAACTTCCAGACCTTCTTCCAGGCTCTGATGCTTCTGTTCAGGTGACCATGCCGCCACATTCTCCACATTCTCCACATTCTCCACATTCTCCACATTCTCCACATTCACCATGTTCTTCTTTTAGACCTTTTCACACATATCTTTCTATTGCAATATAATGTAGTAAAAAGGCCATGTGGTGGATACACAGTGTCCAGTGGTGTGTGTGTGTGTGTGTGTGTGTATGTATGTATATATATATATACAGTGCTTACATTGCATGTATTTGTTTGTGTGTGTGTGTGTGTGTGTTTGCAGGAGTGCAACAGGCGAGGCGTGGCATGACATTATGCTGTCGTGTCTGAGTAACCGTCCGTGTGATAAGCTGTCAGGATCCGCAGGGAAAGAGTGCGGCAGTGACTTTGCTTATTTCTACTTTGTCTCCTTCATCTTCCTCTGCTCCTTCCTGGTTAGTATGGGCCATAACAAATGAATGACCAATCAGAATGACCAATGTCCAATGATCTGCAAGGAAGGACCATTCACCTCTCCACCTCCCTCTCCCTCCCTCCAGATGCTCAACCTGTTTGTGGCGGTCATCATGGACAACTTTGAGTACCTGACCAGAGACGCCTCTATCCTGGGGCCTCATCACCTGGACGAATTCATCCGTGTTTGGGCTGAGTACGACCCTGCTGCCTGGTACGTGTCTTTAATCCTCCGCCAGGGGAAGAGAGGGAGATGAGGTGTCATAGTGAGGGATATAGAGGTGAAGAGAGGGAGATGAGGTGTCACAGTGAGGGATATAGAGGTGAATAGAGGGAGAGGAGGTGTCATAGTGAGGGATATAGAGGTGAAGAGAGGGAGATGAGGTGTCATAGTGAGGGATATAGAGGTGAAGAGAGGGAGATGAGGTGTCATAGTGAGGGATATAGAGGTGAAGAGAGGGAGATGAGGTGAAGAGAGGGAGATGAGGTGTCACAGTGAGGGATATAGAGGGGAAGAGAGGGAGATGAGGTGTCATAGTGAGGGATATAGAGGTGAAGAGAGGGAGATGAGGTGTCATAGTGGGGAAGAGAAGGAGATGAGGTGTCATAGTGAGGTTGGTGACAAAACAAAGATGGCTCTAAATTCCAGTGTGATGACTGTGACATTTGACAATGTTTGACGGGCAGGGAAGGATCCCGTTTTAGTGGGGCTGAGGGACGTTAAACCGGTACCTGGAGTGCCGACTAGGGCCCCACAGGTAGACTGTTGCGTGTAAATCCATGCTTCCGCTCCGCTCAACTCTGCTCGCCATCCGCTAGGCTCCCATTGTGGAGGGGGAAGAAACTATTAAAATCACACAAAACTGCTTTATCCATCTCAGCTGCTTTACAAAATATTTATCAGACACCATTGAGAAGTTCTGGGGTTGCAGCAGGATGAGATGTCCCAAATGCCACCCACTTCCCTTGCACTTTATAGGCAATAGGGTTACATTTGGGGCGCAGACTTATAAGCTCCCAGTAATCCTGTAGGCACGTATGACTAGATAGGTACGCTTGTTATTTATACACTGAGTATTCCAAACATTAGGAACACCTTCCTAATATGGAGTTTCAGTCCCTGGATTGATCTGGCCAGTCTGTCATGGAAAGAGCAGGTGTTCTTAATGTTTTGTATACCCAGTGTACATCTGCACTATATCTACAGGTGGGCTTTATTCAATGACCGTAACTGCACGCGATGGAGGATATACGTGTTAAGTCTGTGTCCTAACCTCCTCTAACCTGTCTGTCTTTTACAGCGGGAGGATATACTATCAGGATATGTACAAACTGTTGCATTTTGTCTCACCTCCTCTCGGCTTAGGGAAGCAGTGTCCTAATAGGGTGGCCTACAAGGTTTGCAACCCCACACACCCCTTAATCATAAAGAGATGAGGTGGAAGTGGAGACTGAATGAATGTGAATGACTCCCACACGCATGCACACATACTTCCCACACTAACCAGCTGGTGGTAACCACAATGTAAGTCTCATTACAGTATACCGACCAGGCTTCATCATCAAGCTCTGTTTTCATCATACTGAGTGCAGCATGCAGTTCGGCCTATATGGTTTTCTCAAGAGACTGTTTGAACCAGTGCACACACAGAGTAAAGTAAATGTTATGGGAATTGTGTGGTTTGTTTCCGATGTTCAATTTGGTTAACGCTGATGTCTCGGAGCATGCAGGAACTGACGACATCTGAACAGTGAAGCTGCAACCTTGCCCTGAGCATACATACATTACATACATACATACATACATACATACATACATACATACATACATACATACATACATACATACATACATACATACATACATACATACATACATACATACATACATACATACATACATACATACATACTATACATCATGATCAATCCAACCTCATGATTCTACCATCTGGATTCCCAGAAAACACCCCACCCTCTTCCTCTCCAATCCTGGGATCCATCCCTGTCTCAAGCAGGAATGGCATCCCGCCCCGGAATCCACTGCCCTGGAAATCTAAAAGAACACAGATTTCTGTTTTTGTCATTTTCTCTTCTGTTATACCATCTTCTTTGGGTCATTTCTAACTCTCCCCTCCTCCTACCTTCCCTGTATACCTCCAACCCTGTGATCTCCCCCTGTGAAGTGGCCGTATGACCTACCTCGATATGTACGAGATGCTCCGTCACATGTCCCCTCCGCTAGGTTTGGGAAAGAAATGCCCGCCCAGAATCGCCTACAAGGTAGACTCTTCCCTCCTCCCCCAGCAGTCTTCCTCTCACCCCTGTCACTCACTCCCACCTGACCTGTTTCTCACCCCTGTCACTCACCCCCACCTGCCCTGTATCTCACCCCCGTCACTCACTCCCACCTGCCCTGTATCTCACCCCCGTCACTCACTCCCACCTGCCCTGTATCTCACCCCTGTCACTCACTCCCACCTGCCCTGTATCTCACCCCTGTCACTCACTCCCACCTGCTCAGTATCTCCTGGCTTCTCTGTCTGTCACAGCCACTTCCTGCTGTGCTCATGTAGTGTCCTTGTTGTTGCTCTTTCTGTCTGTTTGTGATGTTGCCTTCTGCCCTCTCTCTGCGTTTAGTGTTTAGTGTGCTCACTTCTCCGTCTGGTCGTTTAGACTTGTTTTGTTTTTAAACTAGGTTTTCATTCTGTTCTACTAAGAACAAATGAAGACTGACAGTTAACACAGGCCACACTATTACCATGAAGTTAGGTAGAAACTCGTCGCAGGTTTTCAAAAATCACTGTATTTACTTTCTTAGGATCTTTTCGTCTTCGAACGTGCCATTTTAGGTTAAAAAGTGGCGGAATTCCCCATTAATTAGTACGTTTAGAGTAATACAATTAAAAACACCTCCCCTCTAGTCTTCTCCCTGAATCTATGCTCTATGGGCTGTGCAGTGTTGCGTGGCAGTATTTAGAGAGCTGATATTGTGGATCAAGGTAATGATTGTTCAGTACTCAGGTATGTGGCGTTTAGCACTGTGAGTGGTTCCAGCATGTACACAGCTGTCTAGATGAATCATGGTTAAAACAGACCTAGCCGTGCCCTGGATAAAAGCGTCTGCCAAGCGACTAGTTGGGTCTGACGTGTGTGTGGCTTCTCCAAATATAACTCCTGCTTTTGAGAGATGAACCGACAGGGAGAAATGAGAGAGAGACGCGGCACACTGGAGCGTGGCTAGCCTTTTAAAATAATTGTATCTATTTTTAAAATTCTTTCTCCCTTTCTTTGCTGTTGTGGAAAATGCATCTCGCTCAACTCCCTCCCTAATGAACACTGTGGTTCCTGTATATCTCTGTTTTCAACAATTCATTTTTTTAATTTTCCGCTCTGGCTATAAGCGGAGCTTCACATCCCTGCTAAATTACCATTCTTGTCCTTCCTGTTGGGATTATTCCTTCCTCTCATCTGCCTAACTCCACTTTGTGTGTGTGTGTGTGTGTGTGTGTGTGTGCGTTAGTGTGTTTTTGACAGCATGTGTGTGCCTGTATGTGTATATACAGTATTTGTATGTTTGGGTGATGGCCTCACGTGTCTGTGGTTTTCCTGTCTCTCTAGTGGGCAAAACATGACATGTCAGACCCTCCACACGCCTTCCTCCTCTTCCCCTCTCCTCCTCTCCTGTATTGTAACAACTCCCGCATGGAAGTATACTCTCTTGAGCTCAAGGGAAGCTAGCTTGCACGCAATACACACACACACACACACACACACACACACACACACACACACACACGTCTCATCTGCGATTCCCCTCCGCTTGGCTTGAAGACAATAGGATCCGTCCTTCCCAGTCTCTGCATGTTTTTGTGTGTATCTGCCTCCCCATTAGCCCTGCATCAAGCTCCATGCATGTATGTCACTATGGCTGAGTCTCAAATGGTAGTCTATTCCCTATATGGGGCCACACTCCTGGAAGTGTGGCCCCATATAGACATGGCTTCATTAAAACATACTCCACCAGGGCTCGCCTTGGATGCATGCTGACATGTGAACTGGTTCTCTCATTATGTAATGTGGTCACTGAATTCAGACAATGACTAACTACACTCCACTTCATCCACACCACTTATAGCTTCTGCTAAATTGCTATTAGGTCACTTGTCATTTTTGTACTCTTTGAGCGCCACAAGATGATGACCTCACCATGCGTTTCTCTAAGCCAAATCCCTGCCACGTTCTAAGGAGTCCTAATGCACATGGCGTTGGTGTGTTGTGCATTTACCTCTCAATGTCCATCTCAAACATTGAACCATAGTCTCCCTCTCATATTACCGTTTGCATGGAGTGCTGCTCTGGATGTTCTGTCCTCTCTCTCGGATGTCTTGTGTTGCTGTGTTCCTTGGAAAGCTCTTCTGTGTGCTGGACTGAAACTAAGCCAAGCCTCTGGCTGTCAGAAGTCCACACTCACTCAAGTGAAACATCAACTCATTCTGCATGTACGGTGTCCATATTAGGACAGTTTCAGACTCTGCAAGACTTGTCAGTCTCGGTTCCATCATTTAACATGGAAATACTCTTCAGCCAGCACACAGAACCTCCCTAAAGAGCTATTAATCATGGGCTAACATGGGTGTTCTAATGGGCCTTCACCATGGTTTCTATTCTCCTTAGCGATTGGTTAAGATGAACATGCCCATCGCCGATGACAACACAGTGCACTTCACGTCTACTCTGATGGCTCTCATCCGCACCGCTCTGGAGATCAAACTGGCATCTGGTCAGTGACCTTTAACCTAAACACCTCCTACACACAAACACACTCCAACCACAGTAGTAGAATGGGAATATGGCAAATACAAACATAAATCAAGTTTTAAAAAGTTACTAATTTTGTTTACTTAAAGAAATCACAATATGTCATCATTCAAAGAGGCCTAATAAACCCGTCCTGCTCGGTCCAAGGTCATTTGTATCAAGCATCAACAGTAGGAATGCTGACTTCAGATCAGTTAAGCCTTTTAGATCAAAATTAATGAACTTACATGGACGCGGGGGGACTTGATCCTAGATCAGCACTCTACTCTGGGACATTAGTGTGTGGTGTTGATGAATGAGTGTAGATGATTTTGATGTGACATAGGAGTTTGTCTCTCCTCAGGCGTCCTGGCCCAGCGCCTGTGTGACACTGACCTGAGGAAGGAGATTTCCAAAGTCTGGCCCAACCTGCCTCAGAAGACTGTTGATCTGCTGGTCACACCATATAAAAGTAACCCAAGCTGGTGGTGTGTGTGTGTTTATGTTAAAGGGTGAGAGTGAGAAACTGAAATACAGAGCAATAGAGAGAAAGATCATTGAGAGACAGAAAAGTCAGGAAATAATCTTCAGAGCACTGATCTTCACCAAAGCCCAGTCATCCCTTGATTGAGTGTGTAGGCTCAACTGCCAGGCTTTCTGTTTCTGCTCTTTTTACTGCTTGTTCAGTCTACTCTGTGTATGTTCAAGCTATATTTACACACACGCTCACACACACAGCCTGACTACAGTACAGTCTCCCTCATTCTGTCTCCTCCGATGCCACCTACTGGTAGTGAAGAGAAGTCTTCTAGTGAAGAGAAGACAACTAGTGCTTCAACTTTTTTCAACTACTCTCTCCTTCTTTCTTATCTCTTTCTTCTTTATCTCCTTCTTCCTTATCTCCTTCTTCCTTATCTCCTTCTCTTCTCCTCTCCTTCTCTCCTTCTCACCTTCTTCCTTCACATTTTCTTCCTTCTCTCCTTCTTCCTGCTTCCTTCTCTCCTTCTCTCATTCTTTCCTCCTTCACTCCTTCTTCCTTCTTTCTTATCTCCTTCTTCCTTCTAACCTTCTCTCCTTCTTCCTTCCCTCCTTCTTCTTTCTCTCCATCTTCCTTCTCTCCTTCTTTCCTACTTATCTCCTTCTCACCTTCTTCCTTGTCTCCTTTTCTCCTTCTCTCCTTCTCTGATTCTTCCTTCTCACCTTCTCTCCTTCCTTCTTCCTTCTCTCCATTCAGATGATGAGTTCAATGAGCTCCTTTGCCCCTACGTGGTTGTAAACCGAGAGCTGACAGTGGGGAAGGTCTACGCTGCCCTCATGATCTTTGACTACTACAAGCAGAACCGGGCCAAGAGACTGGAACAGCAACTGGGACTGGACTTCACAGGAACAATTAAGGTAGGATATGGCCCCAACATACAGTTGGATCGAGGGCTCATCTTTGCCATAATTGCTTCTGTGACAGCATGGGCAGCGCCATTGAGGGTTATCTACACTTCTTCAAAATGGTGAAAGTCGTCAATGGCGCTTCTCATGCTAAAACAGGCTTTGTAGCAAGTGAGCCCTCTATCCAACTCTATGGGCCTCAAAAATACACTCATGCATGGGACTGACTCTCATGAGATAAATCTACCCATACAGACAAAAAGGCTTTGGGCCCTATGGTGTTCTTTTGGGGACAATGATTAGAGATTTATAGGCTCCAAATCCATTGAATTTGTCACTACTGTGAGGTCCAGATGAAGGACTAGAAATGGGATGGAATTAAATGCATTCGTAACGTCACTTGATTATTTTCTCCTCTCTCTCTCTCTCTCTCTCTCTCTCTCTCTCTGTGTGTCTCCTGTAGAGTAAAAAGGGCACAGACTTCTTCCGCCCCATGACCCATATGCAGGAGGAGGTGATGCCAATCACCAGTGTCAATCCCCTGCCATCCTCCCAGCCTGAACCAGAGTCTCAGCCAGAGGCCCCGCCCTCCACCACCTCTCTAACCAATGGGGATGCAGTGTGAGTGCCCACCCATGGGGTTTTCTTAGCAGACATACAGAAATGAATATCAATGGATTAACATACACATACTGTACACAGGTATTAAAGCAGGTAGACGTAGCACATCACGTTAACTAATAATGTAAACCTATATGGTTGTGTGTGTGTGAGACCTCAGACCAAGCCCTAGAAGTGCCATAAAGGAGTCAGGAGAGCAGCTGTCTCAGCGGGGCCAGTCAGAGGACGTGCCCCACTCCAACAAACCTCAGGTACTTAGTACATATATATCATACCAAAGAATTATACACGCAACCATTCATTCTTAATCCTCTGGCACCCACAACTAGTGGTTGCAGATTCTGGTAACTTTTCCTAAACTCCAAGGTTTTCCAGAAGTCCCAGTTGGAAAATTCCTGGTGTAAAGAGGGAATAAGCAAAACATCCTACATTCTTCTCACTGGGATTATTAGGAAACCTGGGAATTTTGGGAAAGTTAGTTTTGCAACCCTACATACAATATACCAAATATAAGCAACCACCGTACCATCATTCACTCTGGTATCCTCAACTCAACTGTACTGTATGCCTACTGTGTGTTGTTTCAGGAATCAGTGGAGATGAGGCAGGAGAACGGTGATGATATAGGGGGCTACTCTGGTCTGGATGGCCATAGCAGAGCAGCCTCCATGCCAAGACTGGACTCCCAGTACTATGTAAGTCCTTCATCACTCACAGCCTTACTGTACCCCTATACTATCTCTCATAGGACCCCACCAGGACCAGCTAGGGCTGCCAACATGGTGCATGCACAAATCAAAGAGAATTGATTCTACTAATAGGACAATGTCAACATTAGGACAATTCTAGTTGTACAGTAGTAAACATTGTACAGGTTAGGGTTCGTACAACACAGTTAATACTCAGAGTTGACAGTATTAAATAATACTTTCTCATACATTCAGTAGTACTTGATGATGATATCATTACTATGAGGTGAAAGAGAGCATACAGTAGGATAGAGAGCGTACAGTAGGATAGAGAGCATACAGTAGGATAGAGAGCATACAGTAGGATAGAGAGCATACAGTAGGATAGAGAGCATACAGTAGGATAGAGAGCATACAGTGAGATAGAGAGCATAGAGTGGGATAGAGAGCATACAGTAGGATATAGAGTGGGATAGAGTAGGATAGAGAACATGCAGTAGGATATAGAGTGGGATAGAGAGCATAGAGTGGGATAGAGAGCATACAGTAGGATATAGAGTGGGATAGAGTAGGATAGAGAACATGCAGTAGGATATAGAGTGGGATAGAGAGCATAGAGTAGGATAGAGAACATACAGTAGGATATAGAGTGGGATAGAGAGCATAGAGTAGGATAGAGAACATACAGTAGGATAGAGAACATACAGTAGGATAGAGAGCATACAGTAGGATAGAGAGCATAGAGTGGGATAGTGAGCATAGAGTAGGATAGAGAACATACAGTAGGATAGAGAGCATAGAGTGGGATAGAGAGCATAGAGTGGGATAGAGAGCATAGAGTGGGATAGAGAGCATAGAGTGGGATAGAGAGCATAGAGTGGGATAGAGAGGGATAGAGAAAGATAGAGAAGAAGAAAGAAATAATATAAAGGTAGGTAGAAATGAATTAGTGAAGCAGCCACATTCAAACTAAAGCAGAGACGCTGTCTGTCAGTGCACATCAAGTGAATCCCAAATGGCACCCTATTCCCTATACAATATACCACTTTTGACCAGGGCCCATATGACTCTGGTCTAAACTAGTGCACTATACAGGGAATATGATGCAATTTGTTATGTAGAGCACTATAATATAAATCTGAATGTAGATGTCCCCAGCAATACAGTGACTGGAACAGATAGCTACACTGTATCTGAACAAGAAGAATGTTTATCTGTGTTAACACGGAGTATTTAGCATATTACACAAGATAAAATATTCATATTTTAAACAACTAATGATAATCTGATGGCCACATTGTGTAATATAATTTACTCAATAATGTAATGTGCAAATATCTCACTCCTTGAAAAGTTCAGGTGGAAAAGTCTGTAGGGAATTGTATAAAACCTTATTTCAACTATGCCTCATCTTCACCATGCTGTTTATAAATGTCGACCCATTTGCCTGATTTTAGTTTTATCACACAATAGTTGTTATATCCATTATGGATATTGTCAATGTCACCCCCAAAAAAATTCTTTCATTTTTTTTGTATTTTTGTCCCTGTTCCTGTGGTAAATAAAGTCCTGGTTTCTGTTCACACGTCTAACCATATGAATCCGTTATGTCTCGCTTTGCTGTCTGTCTGTCTTCCTGTCTCCCCATTCCTCCCATCCTCCCTCCTCCCTCTTGACTCCCATGGCTAATGTTGTGCCCACCTCCCTCCTGTGTCTGATAGCGGAACCACCCTCGCCACCTACCTGGGACCTACCTGGCAGTATGTACACCTGTTCCGTCTCTCTCTCTCTCTCTCTCTCTCTCTCTCTCTCTCTCTCTCTCTCTCTTACTCTCTCTCTCCCTTTCTCTCTCTCTTTCCCTTTCTTTCTCTCATTCTTCTTTTTCTTTTTCCACCTCTGTTTGCCTCTGTGCTCCCTCCATTCCAGTTTGCACACTCTCACCATCAATGTTCCCTCTAAACTGCGGGCGCGCAGTAGCCTGAGACTGCTGTGCAGAAGAAAATATCAGCCCATGGAGAGATGCAGGAGATTGAAATTCACTCATTTAAAAATAAAAATGGCCCAAACAATAATTCATTGGCAGGGCAATTCAACCAAAGCCAATATGAGGTTAAGTCATGTTAACTTAAAAGCAGTATATATCGGCTTGTATTTTGTTGATATTTTGTTGTAGGCAGAACGCATCGGAGTATGATTGTATTGCATTGACATGCACGACTCAGCCCATACTCTAAGCAGACCGGTGCGGTATAACCAATCAGAGCTGCAGTAGGCCTATATGCAAATAGACCATTGCCATATATGGATCTGTACCATTTACTTTGAACTGGACTGTGTTTGCATCATGAACGGTCGTGAGTAGATGCACTTGTTTTGAGATCGAAGCGAGAGCTGCATGTAGCCACGTGTGCACATTTTGTTCATATCCTCTGCTAGTTAGTGAGTTATTAGCCCAGTTATATATCATTTGTAGTCAGGAGTGATTGATTCCTACAAGAGCACAAAACATACATTTCTAGACATCTTTGAAAAGCAAGTCTTAAATTAGCAGTGTTTTATGTTGAGACAGGCTTGAATAAGCTAAGTAGCCAATAGGCAGAAGGGGAGCATAATATCTCTGATTCTCTGTAATAATGTTATGGGAATAATAATACATTTTATTTAGTAAAGTGTTTTCTTGCATTAAACAACACAACATCTTCAGTCACCTCCTTGTCTGAAGGACCAATGGATAAACAGGTTCATGTCAAACGCTGCATGTTCTTTTTCAAAACTCCTACATTGAACACCACACCTTGGCTGCTACTCTAGGCTCAATTATAGCCTACATTATGATCAAAAAGTTAAAACTGTAACTTAAAGCGAGTACAGTCTGTGTTCACAGTAAACGAGCTCACCATCAGTCTGACAGTCTTTAGACGTATTGGTGTGAGTAGTCAAGATCTACGTCACCCACAGTAGAACTATTGTTCAGTATTTTAGTACTTAGAAAGTTCCCCCACGTACATAACTGTACTGTTCTCTCTTTATTCCCATATGTTGTTGTTGTTGTTGTACAATCCACTGACTGAAGCTACTGGCCAGGGTTGTGTGATATGAACTCTTGGAACAAGCACAACAGAGTGTATACCTCAAGAATCTAATGTGGCCATACCAATTCAACTATGAAACCTAGATCTGAAAATGTAATATTACTTTTGTATTTTTCCATGGTTCAACTATGGCAGGGTGTCACTCAGGCTGTGACCACCAGAGGGGGTGATAACAGTTTGTGTTCCTCCACCTCCAGTCCAGGCAGAACCATTTGGTCAGATAAGAATCTGCTAGGGTGGAGACATTTCCTTTTAAGCAACTACAGTATCAGCCTGATGTTCAGTGTTGAAGTGGTTTAGAAACTGTAATGATGTACTTCCTACTAATGGACCACATTGATAGAAGAGAACATTCAGAATGTTCTCTTTTGCCATATTGATTTTACTGCGTCATCAAGCTTCTTTTCAAACACAGAACAATCTGAGCTTGTCAAGGTGTGAAATAGTTCATGGGAAATGTCAACACACTGCTTATTCTTCTTCACTAGCAGTGTCTCCTGCTAGCTTATGACACGTTTTAACAACTTGGCCCAAATATTATGTACGCCCAACCCCAAAGCAGACCCTACTTTTTACACCCTATGCACCTGTGTGTATCCCAAAAATGTGATCGATTTAGGCAGTATGGCGAATATGGTATGGTGCCAGTATGTTGCCACTTTGCGTGCCAGTGGCTATAGCTCTGGTCCAGGGTGTTAGATGCGGCTTGCTGATGCTGAGCCTTCCTACAACGTCAGCAAGCCTCACATAATACCCTGGACCAGAGCTGGCCAGGGGAAAGATAGCGTCATTACCATAGCATTACCATATTCATTATACCTACCCTATCCTTTCGGATCTATATCATGTGCCTAGCTCCTAGGGATAGGGGCAAAGGGGTTGCTTTGGGATACGAAGGGTGCTATGCCAATCATTAGTGATGTGTTCAAGATGAAATGTAGTGAGTTGAAATTGCAGAGTGTTTCAGTCAGAAATCTGTGTCTGAAGAGGTCGAAGGTCAGTCTCAAGCCCAGAGAGTGGTGTCCACCGGTCGGTCGTGCCTCCTCGTCTGTACTGTGTCTAGTGAACAGTTTGGTGCTTGGTGCTCCAGTCCAGTCCAGTTTGGTTGTTCTGTATTATATAACACTCTAGTAGCTAGCCCTCCATCTTGTATTCCTCCTCTCACGGTTCTTCCTCTTTGCTCGCTCCTCTCAGCCTATTGCTGACGTCAGTCCTATCAGGCGGTCGGCGTCCACGTTGGCTTCCCAGCGCCCCCAGGAGGTGAGTCTGAGGGACTACACCCTGGAGCGGCCCAGCCAGGCGCAAGCCCAGGCCTCCTCAGCCCCAGGTCAGTCCCAGGACAGGCCACACCACCATCACCACCGCTGTCACAGACGCAGGGACAAGAAGCAGAAGTCACTCGACAGGGCAACCAGCGTTCAGCCTTGTAGTACAGCATGTGAGAGGGGTAACCACATGATGCATGCATGTACACACATACACACACACAGACTTGTTTCACGTGGTCATGCAGCAACATACACACACTCAAAGATATCTCACTCACTGTGGAACCCATGCAGTCCAAGTTGTTGAACTATGAGTCCATACAGAAATCGAGTAAGGAAACCTTTCATTCTCAGAGGCAGGCAAAGAGACCTAGAGAGCTCTTGTTCCAAATCGCTTGGACGCCTTTGTACAGCGGTATAAATACCTTATCGGATGAAGGGCCTGATCGGGTTATGAAGGAAAGGGGTTTCTCTGTTGCGCTTCCCAAAGGGCTTGAGCCAGGGATTTTGCGTGTCAAGTTTTCCATCTGACTAGCAAAGAGACTTATGAGCTCCCCGGGGAAAATCTGCTTTGTGGGGATTAGATTTTTGATTTGTATTCCCCGTTCTTTGTACTATGGCCTCAAAAACAGTAGTTATAAAATGTTGGCTAAGCTGCTCCAATAGTAACTCCCCTTATGGGCGACGGGGCGGCCGCCCTACAAACTGTGTACGATGTGAAATTATCCCGTCTCATGTACAGGCTGTGACTGAGTGAGGCTTCTAGTCGAGAATATCTCAGGCAGCCTGAGCCCCACAGAACATGGGCCTCAGCAGCCAAGAGTTGTGCTGGTGTAGTTCATGTTTCCTCACATAGGTCAAAGGTCATCAATACACACTCAAACCCATACTGACCTAGTTCATAGACAACCACACAGATACCATAACATTTCACATGGCTCAGATACCATGATGACACGCCTAAGTTCAACGTTTGCTCTGTATGAGGTCATGTCTGAAATTGCACCCTATTCACTATAAAGTGCACTACCTTTGAACAGGTCCCATAGGGCTCTTGTCATAAGTAGTGCACTAGACAGGGAATAGAGTGCCAATTGGAGCCATGATCTCCGTGAAGCAGAAACCAGATCCATGGAACTGGTGGGCTGGCTGGTCAGCCAAGTGTCCACTGATGATGACACGGAGGTGATCTGCAGTAGAGATCAGTCTGTGGTCATGTAGTGGAGGTGGAGGGTAGTGTTGGTGTTATCGTTGAAGGGCAGCAGCAGCTGGGCTTTATTGGGCAGGCCCAGAAAGGGGGATTTATGGACACCTTTTGGCAGGGCAGAGCGGGAGGGAGGGAGGGAGGGAAGGGAGGGAAGGAAGGAAGGAAGGAGGTAGAGATGAAGACAGAGAGGGTGATAGAGAGGGAGAGAGGGGGAAAGAGGGTGAGAGAGGGAGTGAGAAAGGGTGAGAGCGGGAGATATCAGGAGAGAGGGAGGGAGGGAGGGAGAGAGAGATGGAGGGAGGGAGGGAGGGAGGGAGGGAGGGAGATGAAGAGAAAGGGATGCACACACACATACTCCACATGTGTATGTTACATCAGTCCCTAATCCTGTGTGTTTGTGCTCCAGGTTTGCCTGGTGACCCTCCTGTGGAGGGCTTGTCCAGGGAGCGGGCGAGGGAGCGTGACCGTGGCCGGCCTCAGGAGAGGAGGCACCACTCTGCAGCCGGGGAGAAGAAGTGTTACTACTCCTGTGAACGCTACGGAGGCAGGGAGCACTGCCACACCAAATCAGCTGGCCCCAGCCGCTCCACCTCCCCTGGAGAGACCCACGACCTAGGCCTCTTCAAGCAGGTGAGTAGATTTGGAGCACTAGAGCCCTATAGCTTGGGGGTTGAGGGTGAGATGTTAGTGCTGCTTTAGGGTGAGATGATTTAGGTTAGGGGGGCCGATATCCTGTCCATCACTTCATCTCTACTACTCTCTGTTTTCTGTCTCCTGCAGAGTATCAGCATGGGTAAAGGCAGCCAAGTGGTCCTGACCTCTGGGTCTAGCACACCCTGCCGTGGGCGCAGACAGCTCCCCCAGACCCCCCTGACCCCCCGCCCCTCCGTGGCCTACAAGACTGGAAACTCCTTGCCCGTGCAGTTTGGTGCCATGGGGCACCAGTCCCTTCTCAGTCGTGGCCTCTCGGAGCATAACACCCTGCTGGAGTCACCCCCCATACCCGTCACCCTCATTGGATCAGACCCAAACCTGAGTCCCCGTCCGCTTAACGCCCCTCCACACAGCCTCCATGAGGAGCCTGACAACTTCCAGGATGCTGTGAGCACCCATGGAGGGAGCAGCTCCGCTAGGACCGCTACCTCTGGGCTCTCTTCTGGACCTGCCCCACAGGGCCGGGTTGGTGTCCCAAACGGGTACCACTTCACTCTTTGGGTCAACGCCGGTTCAAGCTCCAGCCCCAGAGGGACCGGGAGCTTCCGGGAGAAGGAAGAGGATGACTGGAGCTAGTGTAGCATAGCGTGGCTTAGCTAACATCCCCCTTCACATATCTGAAAGCGTTTTAGCTTGAATGTTGATGAACTCGCTCATCTTTTGTACAGATGACAGTACAGTGTTGATGTCAGTTCCTGTGTGCTCTTAGGCGCCCAAGGGTGAGGGATGTGTTCCAAGATGTGTAAAACATTAAAAAGTACTCTGAAAAGGAAAATCATTCCCGTTTTTTTGTGATGTTTTCTCTTTTCTACACAACGGACACTGAAGGACAAAGGACACCTGCTATGACATTTTCTTTAACTGAAATTAAAGCTTATTTTGATAGTGTGCATAGTCCAGAGCACATGTGAAATGCCTGTGGGTATTTTGCCTTGGTCAGTGAATTCATTGTTTTAGTAGACGAAAAAAAGCCAAAATGTCAACCTACTAAGACTGTGAACAGTGTTTCTCTGACGGTGAACAGTGTTTCTCTGACTGTGAACAGTGTTTCTCTGACTGTGAACAGTGTTTCTCTGACTGTGAACAGTGTTTCTCTGACGGTGAACAGTGTTTCTCTGACGGTGAACAGTGTTTCTCTGACGGTGAACAGTGTTTCTCTGACGGTGAACAGTGTTTCTCTGACGGTGAACAGTGTTTCTTTCCCACTATATTCCAGTTTTAAAATGGGGCTACATGCTATTGTTGTCTAAAGGACAAAACACACTGTGCTGTCAAACGGTTAAAAGCAGTGGGCGGCCTATCGCCTCTGACCACAGACCATCGGCCGCCATTTTCTATTCATTTCCAGACGATTCTACACAATGAATCGCCAATGTCTGTTGACACCCAGCAGGTGATCTACTGCGTATAGTGTGTGTTTTCCTTTCATGTGTCCGCTTGCCCTGGAAGTAAAATGAGTGTAACCAGGAGGCACAAGTGATGACAAAAATGCACTACCACTCAAATCCCCTCCCTCTGCAGAAAATCTATAACTCTTTGTACACTGGATTTGGGTTAGACCCCTATAGGTATTACAGTAACATACATAATATGTGATATATGGTTAAGTAGGTATATTATTGCTGCTGTTTTCCCTTGACATGTTGAACCATTTCTCAACAAAAAAACCACAGAAGTACCGAAGATTCTAATATATTTTCTATGGAACTAAAGCATTAGATGGAATATCTTTTCATGAGGTTGATTATTTTGTGAGTTGTACCTAGTGTAAATGATATGAGTGTAGTTGGGTAGGTCAGCTGTTTCTAACATAGTGCTCTAGTGGCTGAATACCAAGTGCCTATCATTAAAGATGTTTATTGTAAAGCTATAATACAGTCTGACTTGTGATGTATCAACACTGGAGAGGAGAGGGTGGAACATATGATATGAGGTATACAGTATATGCGGTATATAATAACTGGTTATACATATGAGTAGAAATGTATATAGTTTAAAGTACGGTTTACGGAATTGAAGGACTACAGTATGAATTGCTGGTTTGGAATGAACAAAGCCTTTTATTTTTAATCTCCAAGGAGGGAAAGAATGCAAAAAATAATGTTTAGGTCATTATTATGGGATGGGGTCATCTTCTATGTACAATATAGTAGTTATAAGTAGGTCAGAACTACAGATCCAAAGCAAGCAATGTAATGCATGCCAGGGTCTTGAACTTGTCAAAGTTGTCTGTACTTTTGCTCAAGGGTGTATACAGAGCTTTGCCCTTTGTGATTCCTTCCAACAAGGAAAGTTTCACTTTACAGGTTTTTATTGATAGAAACAATATATGCCTCCATATCGTTCAGATAAAGTAATGTAAATGTATAATATACTTAGGAATTCTGACACTTTTGCCAGTTTCTCATGGGTTTGTTTTCTTCCAAATATATTTAACCTGAAAGCAAGGTCGTGTGAAGGGTTTCACTAACTGATATATAGCCTACAACCTTGTGTTTTCACAGGTATTGAAGGGTTAAAGTAGGGCTATGCAACAAGGCGACACTTTGGGACTAATTCTCCCCTGCCATGTAGCTTTGCTCTCTGGTGTCTCCAGGTTCAGGCTTTAGCATGTTTTTTTACTACATTTTACATAGGATTTATTAACACAGAGTTGTACAATGTAACTGTAGTATATAATGTACGTTGAAAATGCATTGATGAAGGCACATTGGTTATAAATTGAATTATGTCAAACAGGCCATTTTGATTTCAGGCCAAGTTGATTTGCATGTACCCTGATAGAACCACCCAGATGTACAAATGTTTGTTTTTATTGTACTAAATCAGAAATCGCATTTATTTTGTTTTCTAGAGTCAGATATATCATGCAACCTATTTGATGGGTTTTCAAAGGTGAAGTATTAGACTTTGAATTGAAGTCTTTAAATGTGAACATGGCAATTTGTAGGATTGAAGTAATCTTCCTTTGGCCTCTAAATGTCCCAATATGGTGTCATAGTGGGGGATCAAATCAGTGTGTACCCCTAGATCTGTTAACAGACCCATCATTTTTAAACCTCACTCACTCACTGGACATGTCATGTTTGCATGTTATGAAAAGTATGTGCATGTGCAAAGAAATACATTGTTTATCTTCATAGACTACATTCTTTATACAATCTGTTCACTGGTTGTATTTTCTGAAGATCTTTAATGGATATGTCTTTGTTTCTGGAAAGACAAAGAGCTTGAATATAATTTTAACGAAAGTATTTAACTATATTTGAACCATTCGTATGGTTAAGTGCAAAAGGTTCTGGTCTGGAGCAACTGGGTCCTTTGCTGCCTGATATGTTATAGGCCTATGACTGACTGACTCAACCCTACAGTCATTTCTATCATTACATTTTGTATGAATGTCCTTGAATATTACAATTATTAAAGCCAATGAGTTGGCAAATTTCTTGGTGATTTATTCACCTGATTGATGGTGATCTGTTTTGGTGTGGTTGTTTTTATTGTAAGAGTGGCATATATAGGGGCTTGACTTTTACTCAAGTATAATTTAATCATTAGATGTTATCATTTCAGATTGAAATACATTTGTATTTTCATCAAGCCTTTGCAGTCATTCTCAGATGAGGCTGAGCCCCATTGACCACCTGCCCCAATTTTATCTGAATATTCTACCTGACAAACTAGCCAGAGGAGCTGTCTGTCTCCCAGATATAGACAGTTTGTGATGCAGAGGTGTGGACCAAAGAGGGTTTTCATTGGCTTGGGTCGCAGGGGTGGGCGGGGAGCTGTGGAGTAGTTGCGCTCGAGCTGGTCCTGAAAGAGAGACTGTGGAGAGGTTGCAATTGCCACACTCGGATGCTTATGGAGAGAGATCTTCAAAACAGCTAATGTTCTATTCATTAAAAATACATATTTATATCTGAACTGAAGTTATATTAACTTCACAGATTTATACGTGAGAGGTTTTGAGTGAGAGGAAAAACGTTTACTTTACCAAATATGCACAGTGCGTTTGGATGTTGCTGTCTCCCCATCCCCTCGACCTGAGGACGCATTTCTGTACTATTAATATATTGTTCAACGTTTAATTGCTTTGAACATTTTGACTTTTTGATATTGAAGGACAATGTTACCCTGGGTGATAAAGTGGGCATGTTGTCTACTGGGGCTCTTCAATATGAGCGCTGTCTCTCTTGATGATGAATGGACAGACTCTGCCAGCGAGTCAGGGTCGGGAACGCTAACAGGTAAGGAACGACTTGCTGAAATAATGTGTATTGAGTGCATGTATCTATAAACCTGTCCATAAAACCATAATGTCTATATGCTTTTGATATTTAATTCGCACTCCTGCTGCTAAGTGAACTTAGTCTATCACCCAGCCTACTGGTTACTGTATGCCATAATATATTGATTTCTCAATTATTCAATTATTCAACGAAATTGATTAAGTCGACTCGACAAGCTACGTAACCAAATATCGACATTGTGTGCTTTTCCTTCATGTTACGTGATTTTCTTTCATGGAACAATTATATTAAAGTAATCCCTAAGTCTTCTACTCTAAATTATTCAAATGTATTTATAAAGCCCTTTTTACATCAGCCAATGTCACAAAGTGCTATACAGAAACCCAGCCTAAAACCCCAAACAGCAAGAAATGCAGATGTAGATGCAAGGAAAAACTCCCTAGAAAGGCAAAAACCTAGGAAGAAACCTAGAGAGGAACCAGGCTCTGAGGGGTGGCCAGTCCTCTTCTGGCTGTGCCGGGTGGAGATTATAACAATTCATGGCCATTAAGGCCAGTTCTTTCTCCAAGATGTTCAAATGTTCATAGATGACCAGCAGGGTCAAATAATAATCATAGTAGTTGTAGAGGTTGCAACAGGTAAATACATCAGGAGTGGATGTCACTTGGCTTTTCATAGACAGGCATTTAGATGCGGTAGAGAGCGCAGGTGCAGTAGAGAGATAGCGAGAGAGATGAAAACAGCAGGTCTGGGACAAGGTGGCACGTCCAATGAACAGGTCAGGTTTCCATAACCGCAGGCAGAAGAGTTTAAACCAACCAGGTGGACTAAGGACAGCTAGGAGTCATCAGGGCAGGTGGTCCTGAAGCATGGTCCTAAAGCTCAGGTCCTCCAGGAGGGGAGGTAGAGTGGGAGAGAGAGAGAATTAGAGAGAGCATACTTAAATTCACACAAGACACTGTATAATAACATCAGATATAACAATCTGACCCTAGCCCCCCGGCACATAGACTAATGCAGCATAGATACTGGAGGCTGAGACAGGGGGGGTCAGGAGACACTGTGGCCCCTTCCGACAATACCCCCGGACAAGGCCAACCAGGCAGGATATAACCCCACCCACTCTGCCAAAGCACAGCGCCCACACCAATAGAGGGATATCAACAACCACCAACTACCCTGAGACAAGGCTGAGTATAGCCCACGAAAGATCCCCTCCACTGCACAAGCCCAAGGGGGCGACAAACCGGACAGGTCAAATGTACTGTACACTTTTCTGAAACAGCTATGACCAGCACTACATGTCTTAAAGTAGACAAGTTACTTGTCTCCACCTATTATGTGCTGCCTTCAGCATAGCATGCTTCTTAGGCTATGTTTACAAAGGCAACACAATTCATTTTTCACAATCAGATCAGCTTTGAAAATGATCTGATGTGAAAATATCTGATGTGATTGGTCAAAAGATCAATAAGTGGAAACAGTAAACAGAAACAGTGCAGATGTGAGCACACTTGCTGCTAATGTGCCAGAATCATTGGCAAGATGAATGAACCGTCCTGGCACCATTTGATCTGATATGCCTACTTCTAGCTATTGGCCTGCCCCACACTATACTTTGACAGCATTATCTTTATCTTTCAAAATTATGTTATTAGATGCCTTCTGAATCTGAAATAGCCTACCCATACCAACTGACAGCATCCAATTAGCCTGTCCATCAACTGGTTAGATTAGATTAATAGAACCTGGCCCTGATAGACTATCTTGTGTATGTGAACTTCTTGCACACCACAACTCCACTATCAGCCTTATTTATTATTGTGAGCCAAGGAGACTGTCTAAAAATATTGCATAATGCGAAGGCTTGGAAGTAAAGTCTTGCATTTATCATTGTCAAAGGTCCTCCCTCTGGTGCACAACCCCCATCTCTTCTTGTCTTTTGTGGCACCTCTCTCTTGAAGCATGTGCTTGTGCTCAACTTCAACCTCCATTTAAGAGCTCTTGGCACAGGGTGAAATCAAGACACTTGTCAACAGTCCCAGCACTGAAGGTGGTTGGCAACCTCACATGGAGACTCAACACAAAAAACAAGTGATGTAACTACTTTCCACCGCTTTCATGATGAGGTACATGCTGACAAATGATTACTGCATTCAAGCAACCAAGGGATTTTCATGTTTTCATTAGTGTTTGAACGTGCATCTGTGGAGCACGTCCACAGATGTTTGGTGGGTCAAATCATACATGCTGACTGATGATGTGGAAAATCCCTTGGGAATGCTCTTAGTTATACCTGCAATCCACCCTGAGGCTTATTGTTGATAAACCACAGCCAACCCTGAGTGCATTAAGGGTCAGGCTCAATGGTTCACTTTTCTATCTTGACATTTTGACCTTTATACACATTGGCATAGCTTTGTGATATTCTAACTCTTTATTTGCTCTCTCAGCAATGACCATAATGGTGTTGTAGAGTCCGAAGATCTGAGTAGTACTGAATTATTAGAGCACTCCCTGGGGATCAGAGCTCATTGCCAGTTGGGGCTCAATATTAGTGACAGTACTACCCATAGTTCGTCATACTGGAGATGAATTGGTGTTTCTCCCATTGTGGTCCTTTAAATCAGTTAGATATATTTTACAGGTGTGCTTTCTAACCGTGTTTAATCTGTTTTTGTCCTTTTAACAGATGGGATTGGCCAAACGATCAAACATATCACGTTTGGATTCTATTGGATTGTTTTTCAAATTCACTATTATCACATTTCCTCAGTTATCTTAAGGTCTGTAGCCACATAAGGGACCAAAAAAGAGTTGTCTGAGAAACGAGACCAAGCTAAGGGCTCAAATTAGACTTTTATAGTGACAGACAAATCCTGGGCTTGATTGATTCCAGCCCCATGCTCAGTGTTAAATGTTTTCACTGTATGTTTTGAGAGGAGTCCCTGGAGTCGTTGCGGACGGCAGAGCGTGAAAGCCTTCTTTAAACAGTGACGATTTTCATTGAATAGACCGGTGATTATGTAATGTTAAGATAATAGTCCTCTAGACAGCTGTATAATCAAGCCTTGTGAGGTGGTTACTCTGTGATTTCGGTTTTATTACTATTATGCCCTGTAATAAAAATACCACGGCTCACCTGGGGCTTTGTTAATTCTGTTGATAATAAAAGTATCAGAGAAAGCCTAAGCACTAGTTGAGATCAATGACCTAATGTAAGTTTATCCCGCATGAATAAAGAGGGTCGGTGGGGCGGGAGCTGAGGAGTTATTTCCATAGCCTTTGACATAGAAAAAAGATCTAAACCCACAGCAATGCGCTTGCGGTGGCGGTGACCTCATATTGCCGTCTGCACTGTAATTGCATTGGTTGTTTTGGACTTTGGTGGCGACAGCACCACTGAGACGTTGCTATAGTGTGCAGAGAGGTACAATACATCACCCCCAACATGTATAATAATTTATAGTGTGCAGAGAGGTACAATACATCACCCCCAACAGGTATAATAATTTATAGTGTGCAGAGAGGTACAATACATCACCCCCAACAGGTATAATAATTTATAGTGTGCAGAGAGGTACAATACATCACCCCCAACAGATATAAGAATCTATAGTGTGCAGAGAGATACAATACATCACCCCAACAGGTATACGAATCTATAGTGTGCAGAGAGGTACAATACATCACCCCCAACAGGTATCAGAATCTATAGTGTGCAGAGAGGTACAATACATCACCCCCAACAGGTATAAGAATCTATAGTGTGCAGAGAGATACAATACATCACCCCAGCAGGTATAAGAATCTATAGTGTGCAGGGAGATACAATACATCACCCCCAGCAGGTATAAGAATCTATAGTGTTCTGGGAGATACAATACATCACCCCCAACAGGTATAAGAATCTATAGTGTTCAGGGAGATACAATACATCACCCCCAACAGGTATAATAATCTATAGTGTTCAGGGAGATACAATACATCACCCCCAACAGGTATAAGAATCTATAGTGTGCAGAGAGATACAATACATCACCCCCAGCAGGTATAAGAATCTATAGTGTTCAGGGAGATACAATACATCACCCCCAACAGGTATACGAATCTATAGTGTTCAGGGAGATACAATACATCACCCCCAACAGGTATAAGAATCTATAGTGTTCAGGGAGATACAATACATCACACCCAACAGGTATAAGAATCTATAGTGTGCAGGGAGATACAATACATCACCACCAGCAGGTATAAGAATCTATAGTGTTCAGGGAGATACAATACATCAACCCCAACAGGTATAAGAATCTATAGTGTTCAGGGAGATACAATACATCACCCCCAACAGGTATAATAATCTATAGTGTTCAGGGAGATACAATACATCACCCCCAACAGGTATAAGAATCTATAGTGTGCAGAGAGGTACAATACATCACCCCCAACAGATATAAGAATCTATAGTGTGCAGAGAGATACAATACATCACCCCAACAGGTATACGAATCTATAGTGTGCAGAGAGGTACAATACATCACCCCCAACAGGTATCAGAATCTATAGTGTGCAGAGAGGTACAATACATCACCCCCAACAGGTATAAGAATCTATAGTGTGCAGAGAGATACAATACATCACCCCAGCAGGTATAAGAATCTATAGTGTGCAGGGAGATACAATACATCACCCCCAGCAGGTATAAGAATCTATAGTGTTCTGGGAGATACAATACATCACCCCCAACAGGTATAAGAATCTATAGTGTTCAGGGAGATACAATACATCACCCCCAACAGGTATAATAATCTATAGTGTTCAGGGAGATACAATACATCACCCCCAACAGGTATAAGAATCTATAGTGTGCAGAGAGATACAATACATCACCCCCAGCAGGTATAAGAATCTATAGTGTTCAGGGAGATACAATACATCACCCCCAACAGGTATACGAATCTATAGTGTTCAGGGAGATACAATACATCACCCCCAACAGGTATAAGAATCTATAGTGTTCAGGGAGATACAATACATCACACCCAACAGGTATAAGAATCTATAGTGTGCAGGGAGATACAATACATCACCACCAGCAGGTATAAGAATCTATAGTGTTCAGGGAGATACAATACATCAACCCCAACAGGTATAAGAATCTATAGTGTTCAGGGAGATACAATACATCACCCCCAACAGGTATAATAATCTATAGTGTTCAGGGAGATACAATACATCACCCCCAACAGGTATAAGAATCTATAGTGTGCAGAGAGATACAATACATCACCCCAGCAGGTATAAGAATCTATAGTGTTCAGGGAGATACAATACATCACACCCAACAGGTATAAGAATCTATAGTGTTCAGGGAGAGCGAAGAGGAGAAGTGTAGTCGCTCAATCTGAGGAATAAACTATCATAAACAGGCTGTTATCTCTGACGTAACTCAGAGTCTCTGTCCAGCCAGTTTCAAGCTGTGATATCTGACTCCTCATCGTGTCTGGAATACCAGCACCCTCGCCCCATTACTTTGAACCTCAGCGATATGTATCATAAGAGCATACTGCAATGCTCAGAATGTAGAACATCAGTTGTTGAAAAAGATGAGATTGTATTCACTCAGTCAACATTAGCAACAGAGCATCAGTCAATCCTCTTCATAGCGGCAATACCCTTTCACCCTTACCATCCCCTCCACTTTAGAGGTGGAAACCGTTGACTGACCTTTGGCCTCTGATTTAGTGTGTTAATGGAGCTCAGCCAGTGAGAGGGCCAGGACTTTCTCTGGCGGCTGGTGTGTGTTAACACCATGGGCAGGGCAACCCCATGTGCATTATGAAACCCCCAGCTACCAGCTCTATCAATAGCCCTTTGTCACACCCAATAACCTTTCAGACATTAACCCTCACCCAAAACCTCCCCTTAGAACACAGCACCCTACGTCATTATGAGATTATAAGACCAGAACTTGCACCTCCATAAGCTGAAAGGCTGGCCTTTTGCAGTATACAGTAGTGTTTGAGTCTAACTCTCACAATGTTTTCTGTCTGGCAAAGTTAGCGAGGGAAAATGTTCGCATCCTGTTCCTCAAAGAGGAGGATATTGGTTTTTTTTCCCTCTTAGCTCAATCTCACGCAGAATGATCTGCGATCCCATCCAGTCCGCACGCTTGAAGCACTTGTCTAGCACATTGTCATCTCCATGTCGCCCCAGACGACCAGATCAGAGGAGCGGCACCGACCATGTCTGCGAGATACTCACGCTTTGCCGGCTGGTCGAGGTGATGATGTCATTGCCATAATAATGCCAGATACATAACCATGCAGCTGCACCCAATGAAACCCGATCCAAGCTGCAGCTTTGTTGAGAGTGTGTCTGGAGCCTATTACCAGCTGAGCCGGTCGGAGGAACACGCATCCCTAACACACCTCACCAGCGGTCCAGTCTTGGGTGCGGACTGGGTCACTGCTGATGTCAACCCTGTGTGAACAGAATCAGGAGTAGTCCAATGGGCACAAGCCATATGCTGGACCAGAACCTGGGCCATTATCAATCTACAGGAGAAATGGAAACAGATGCTAGATTGTTTCAAATGGTTGGTGTGTTATTGGAGAAACAGAAGGTGTACCACAGTGTTCGGTCCTGAGGCCAGTTCTGTTTGTGCAATGTGATAAGGGTGATTTAATGATCCCATATTAGTCTTAACCTTTTGTTCGCAGTTCTGCCATGATGGAATTATTGACATGCTGCAATTGTGTCCATTTATCCCTTGTGATAATAATGTAATATTTTGTAGACTCGTAAATGTTACACACCTGTTACACACCTGTTACACACCTGCCAATTCAAAGATCCACCCAGTACTTGTTGATTCCAATCAGTGTGGTAGCAACCAAAGCCGTAACAATGCTTTGGGAAAAAAATGTAAGACGAAATGCACCTGGCGTCTCTGGTGATGCCCTCTACAGGGGCCTTTCTTAGACTGTCTCTCCCAGTGTCTGTGTGGTTCCAATTTCTCATATTTTCCCATGTTTATTTTTCTTCTTGCTTCTCCTGTTCTCTCTTTCTCTCTCAAGGAGTTGGCTCCTGCAGTTGATCTCATTTGAGAGAGCCTCTCCACACTGTCTTTCCACTTACAGTCAATAATGTGGGAGCCCAGCCCAGGTGTCCAAGAAAATCACCTTGGCTAGAGTTTGGTGAGGTGCTCCAGTTCTGGCAGGCTGACAGAGCCAAGCTTGCTGCAGATCTGTGCCTAATAGCAGGCTCTGACTTCACTTGGCACCACTATGCCCTCTGGGAGCACCACTATTCCCTCTGGGAGCCCCTAAAACTAGCAATGTATTGTAATTCATCATTTTAAAAAAGTGGGGGCCAGGGAGCTGGTTTTAACTGGACAAGTGGGGGCCAGGGAGCTGATTTTAACTGGACAAGTGGGGGCCAGGGAGCTGGTTTTAACTGGACAAGTGGGGGCCAGGGAGCTGATTTTAACTGGACAAGTGGGGGCCAGGGAGCTGGTTTTAACTGGACAAGTGGGGGCCAGGGAGCTGATTTTAACTGGACAAGTGGGGGCCAGGGAGCTGGTTTTAACTGGACAAGTGGGGGCCAGGGAGCTGATTTTAACTGGACAAGTGGGGGCCAGGGAGCTGGTTTTAACTGGACAAGTGGGGGCCAAGGAGCTGGTTTGAACTGTGTTACTGCCCTAATGTGCTGCTTGTGTTCCGCAAAATAGATGCCCGATGATGCAATGTTACTTCATGCTGTTTACACACACATGCACCTAGGTTCTTTCTCTCATACACACATTCCCGTTTTGACCCACAGCACAAGAGCACAAAACATTTTCTCCCAACATACACTTAGGTCCATTGTCCAGCTGCCTTCTCAGTGACCATTGTGTGACATCATCACTGTGCTCTAAATGGGAAAATAAACACACCACTCCCCCCTGCCCCATTAGGGTTTAAAAACACGCCATTCATGTTCCTCTTTAGTTTGCCCTAAGTATATCATTGGATGGGACTATAGGTGGGATCAGCTAACATTCTACAGAGTTTCAAGCTGTGGTGTTTGACTCCTCATCATCTTTATAAGTGTCATCCTAAACTATTCTGATGTTATTCATCTTTATTCTATCCCTTGCGAGGCATTCAACAGTCCATATCATCTTCAGAAGTGTTGAATGCAATCAATCAGAGGTTCCAGTGGTATTTTGATGATTCTTTTGCTTATGTCATTTCTTATTCAAAGCGAGGTATAACCGGGGTAGACCAGCATGGTCTAGCCTGGTTACCAAAATATACATTCAACATGCTAGTTTGTTAATAAGATAAAATGAACGACTTGAGACATGTTCATAAATGTCCTCCACTCAGATGTACATGTGCTGATCCTTATCTTTTTTGACTGATCTTGATTGATGAAGGACCTGAGGTTAAAGACTGTTATGACAAACTGAACTTCACTCCAATGGTGGACAGCCAGAGGGAGCAGCATAGGTACATCTTGGCATTGTTTTTTGTTTTTCCTTCACGTGAACCATCCATGCTCGGAAATTCCTCCCGCGTCTCCGTCAGGACACGTTGAACCCCCTAAGCTCCTTTTTACTTTAGGCAGTCCCTGCTCAGTTCTGCATGTCACGTGCTCTCAGTGGGGTCATGACAGGCAGGGTTTAGCAAAACTGGCCAGCAGCTGAAGGCCTGTTAAAGGCCCTGGAGGTGTTTGGCTTGTGGGGGGGCTTCATCAATGACTGGTCCCGTTTCATGGTGGAGCCCGGCTCTGTGTCATTTTAATCTAAACAATCCCCCAACAAGGAATTTTAACAAGGTTTTTTTTACTATGTGGTTAGGTGTTTGTGTGCATAGTTATGTGTGTGTCTGTGTGTAGAACTGTGTGTGTGTTTGTGACATTATGGGGTTCTGTGAGGACGGAAGGAGGTGATAAACTGCATCACTGAGACGCGTTGCTTGTTTTGCTGGAGCTCTGGTAAAGTCATGTAGTCTGGACATACCAAATGGCTCCCCTACAAGGGCCCATTACCCTTTCATTAAGATGGAGCCGAGAATCACTGAGTTTACCTGTTCAACGGCTACACACCCTGACGGCCAATGTGTCCTCATTGCCACCTTCAGCCCAGCCAATCATTCAGAGTGTGAATGGTTATCTCCCTCCGCAGTTGATAGTTGGCCCATGTGTCTTCTGTATGTGCCATGACTTCATATCATGCCACCACCCCGGTAATTGACATACAGTGCATTCGGAAAGTATTCAGACCCCTTGACACTTTTTGTTACGTTACAGCCTTATTCTAAAATAGATTAAATAGTTTTTTTTACAAACAATACCCCATAATGACAAAAACTGGTTTTTAGAAATGTTTACAAATGCCCCTTTACTCAGTACTTTTTTGAATCACCTTTGGCAGCAATTACAGCCTGGATGATTCTTGGGTATGACACCTCAAGCGTGGTATTTGACTTGTTTCTCCCATTGTTGTCTGCAGATCCTCTCAAGCTCTGTCAGGTTGGATGGGGAGCGTTGCTGCACAGCTATTTTCAGGTCTCTCCAGAGATGTTCGATCGGGTTCAAGTCCGGGCTCTGGCTGGGCCACTCAAGAGACTTGTCCGGGCGGCCCTCGATTGCTCAGTTTGTCCGGGCGGCCAGCTCTAGGAAGAGTCTTGGTGGATCCAAACTTCTTCCATTTAAGAATTATGCGTGAGGAGAAAGGGGGCCCATGCCATACTGCTGTCACACAGTATGGCATGGGCCCCTGGACTGGTACAACCTGTCTGCCAGTGGTCATTGTTTTACTAGGACCCTAAAGAGCAACACACTGAAATGAACATGCTTCTGGGGTCAGCATTGTGACAGCCTTAAGCCAATGGCCAGCGTAGGCCAAGCCCTGTAAAAATCTTTACAATAGGTTTTTTACAACCACTTGCCCCTTACACGTTGCCCTACATGATAACAATGACCTTAACAAGACATGGTCAGCTGTTATGAGGGCCGCTGGGATTTCAGGGGAGATGAAAAGGTCTTGGATGGTGATAAAACCTGAGAGAGTGTCCTGAAACCGTGAAGTGAGAGAGGTGAAAGACACTTAAAATCGGTTAGGTGGTTTTGTTCCTCTGTTCTTCTGTTGAACACAGTATACTACAGTACAGTACAGCACAGAAGGTGAGTGTAATATTGACTGGAGCAGCAGCCTGTGTCTGAGACAATGATATGATTCCTAGAGTGCACTCATGGGTTTCCTCTATAGACTGTCCTATACAGAAACACACTCATGTTCAAATTAGAAATTAAGACAGTAGTCTGTCAACACAGACTGATTCCAGTGAATGTGTAAAGGGAAACTAATTGATAATAATGAAATGACGTAATCTAGTCATGGAATCTGCAATCTGTTTTGATTGTTTTCAGGTATGCATTTCACAGGATTGAAACCGACATCTTACTCAGTCTGATTCAATTAAAGTCCCTTAACGTTTGCTAGGGCAATGGGTTATTTTTTCATTCTTTGAAAGCTTTTACGTTTCCTTGAAAGCTTGAAAGTTAGTTCTTGGATACTGATTTATTTGGTCTAATGTGCAGTCTAATACACAACCTGCCCCACTCTCCCATTCTCTTTCAGAAGAGTTTATCTTTCTAGGCCCCATGGCAGTTCCACTGTCTGGTTTTCTAATCTAATGTTAAACACCAAGTTACAGCCCTCCCACCCTGTTGTTACACACTAACTGGTTAGACACACACCGCAGCAAGGTTTTGCACCATCCGTATTTTTCTCCCCATATTTTATCTTGCCCTGTGTTCCTTGGAACCGAAAGAGAGATGGAGAAGGAAAAGCAGTACATTAGCTGGTGTTAATGTGTATGTCGTCACAAACCGCTGCTTGCGCCATACATTCCTGGATCTCAATGGTTTTGAGCTTCGCACACAAGCTTCAAATTATACTTTTTGACAAATGCCAGAAATTAGTGCCTGGGCTGAATGGGTGAAGTGCTGTTTTTAGTTATTTCCTGGACTTGGTATCTTTTAGACTACCACAGGTGCTGTTCATGTGGCTAGAACCCAACTTTGGGAACAACTGTGGACACATGCGGCCTCTGACCCCTCTCATCTGGTCTGCAGCCGGAGAATATGGGGGTGGGGTGTGGCCTGTCCCATGAGTTTACGGTGCTTTGCAGACTGCATTAGTGTCCAGACTCACACTTTTCACGCCACTCAGCCCAGAGTAGCAAGCTCAAATCTGTGAAAACACCATGCTTATTCATTTTCCCTGCACTCTCCAAGCACATGAAATGTTCCAGTACTTTTTCCTAGAAGATATGGGTATTAGGATTCACAGTTTCCACTGTAACAGCTGTGTGCATTCTTGCTAACAGGCACATGTTGATTATTGATATGTTTACCAGTACTGTGATATATTTGATATAGTGCTCATACTTGAGCTAATGGACATGAAATGCAGTAATGCAATATGAGCTAGGACTATGACTGTCCCGTCCTGGAAGACATGTTGCAGGTTGGGACAGGGGTCTGATGGATGGCCTGGAATTCTCCATCTGAAACCCTGACTTACCTACCTCCACCTCCCCTCCTCCTCCCCCTGCCTCTCCACAACAGGATAAGCTAATCCCTCTGAGTCTTCAGTTCAACACTTTCGGGTTCAGTCAAATTTTGAACTAAGAAATTACGAAGGGAATGACGATTGGAATTCAGGAATTTCGAGGGCAATAGATTCATTTTTTTTTAATCCAAAGAAAAGATTCCTGATTTGACACTCAATCACTGCACAGTCCTCTTGGAATTTGCAACTTGTGAGGTGCACCTATTGTATATAGAGAGGCCTGCCTGGACGTTTGGATGTGTGATTCATTTACTCAGACCGTGCGGACCGTTCCCTGGTTTTGCTGTATGTTTTTGTCCCCTGCTCTGATGTTGACTCTTGGAGCTAAATAGAGATGAATAGTTGACAATACCATGACACCACGTCTGCATTGTTACGGTGTACAGCGTTGCCCGCCAGGTATAGATGCTGCTAACCTTGTAATTAGGTATATTAATTCCTGCACCAAAACAGGAGAGAATTTGAACTGAAGCCACTTTCCTTTCTCTATCTACTGGTTGTATATCCAAAGGGTTGAGTTCAGACGCAGACCTGGGCAAGTGTTGACTGGTGCGCCTCTTGACTTCCCCTCTACATTAAGCAAGATTGTAAAAAGAAACCCTTTTGTAGGCTATTGTTGCGCTGAAAGCTTTGGCAAGTCCATAAGCACAGTAATTCTTCCCCAAAGCCTTTGTCAGAAACATACCATTCAGACGTGCAGGGGGTTTGGATTAATCCCTCAATCACTCTTATATATTCCTCTTCTCAAGGAGGGGGAATGAGAAAATTTTTGAGGGTTCAACTCCGCTTGTGTGTGAAAGATTTGTAGAGGATTTTGGACTTTGTCATCATACTGTGGAGCGAGTTCATTCCTATAAAGTTTGAGTTTATTGTTCAGAGCCCACTTTTCAGTCAGAGCTGGGAATTGCCAGGGACCTCAAAATACGACATTATCACGATACTTAGGTGCCGATACAATATGTATTGTTATTGTATTGCGATTATTACTCACCATATGTTTGCTGCAGAGGGACAGTAGAAAGGCATTAGAAAAGTTTTGAAGTTTTCCAGTCCTGAAAATAAATTGGCTCCCTATTTAAAAAGAAGATGGAGAACACACTATGAAGGAAAAATATTTTTGCAATAATGTCAAAACTATACGATATATCGTCCAAATTATATCCTGATATGTAGCTATCGATTTTTTTTCCCCCCCATTACTACTCAACAGCCATTTCCAATTGGCCACTGTCCTATGAAGTGTCTCGTTATTGACTACTAACTTAATTTGTATGTAGGGTCTTTTATGTTTAGGGCGGGGAAGGGGATGTTCTGTACGGTCTCTGTCTCACAGCCTCCAGAGTCTCTGCCATCGTTAAACACTCCTGATTATTGTGAGATGTCCTGCTTCAAGTCAAGCGGTAAAACAAAGCACAGGCATTTTAGCTTTTATAACCTTGGATCTCGTCCGTGGCTGAGTGAAATGCCCCTTTCTCTCTGTTGGGAAAATACGTCTCCTCCCTTGGCTCTGCCTTTAGAAGACGTTCCCCTCTTTTCTCCCTTAATCCCAACCCAAATCCTTTTTAATTTTGCCAAACTTCCTTTTATAAATGTACAGTATCAACCTTATGTTGGCCCTAGTCATTGGCTCATTTTATCTCAGGAAAAAAAAAAAGGTACTCAGCTGTGGATGGTTTTAGCAGACGGTGCAGTTGACAAATGGAAGTTGAAAGATAGCGGAACAAAGGATATTTCAGGGAAAGTACAGAAGGGGAGGAGTGCTAATCAATGGTTGTAAATTCAAAGACTCCTGCTAGTACCTGTGGCTGCAATCATGACCTGAGCTGTGTAGAACATTAGATAACCCAACTACCATGAGATAATGCAGTCTATTGACTACATCAGCTAGGTATTAATGTGTTTTTGCTCAAGGCTGATCATGTACTGGTCAAATGGAGAATAATACCTTTGTATTTGCAGGTTGTTTGCCCAATACTGTCAATCTGCCTAATTTGCCCCAGGGGCAATTGACCTATGGAGCTTGATTAAATTACCCGTAAGTCTTTGCTGAAACTTTGCATCAGGAAGTGAGTCACCTTTTCCTGGAACTCCCTTTGTTCTAAATGAGAAGACCTGCTCTGAGTGCCGTGGCTCTGCCAGCCTGTCATGGTTGAAGCGGCTGGTGTAGAGTGACACGGATAAAATGTTAGAGCACAAGCTATCAAATAACCAGACATGCATTGTCTGACATAAGGCCTGGTAGACATTCCATATGAACCACGCTAGTAACGGTAACGTTAGATCACAATGTTGCCTTTTAGTCGACGGGATATAAATGCATCCGTCAGAGTTGATGTGGAAACCTGCAGATGGAGGGCATACTGCGCTGTAGTGAGCAGTAAGCACCGTACAGGGACATGCACGTGTGTGCACAGGGTCTATACTTATTGAATCCGATTTCAACCCCCTCGTGTACAGTATATCCCATATTGTGCCAATGAGTGGTTAAAGTGTTCTTTGTCCAACTTTGATGGGATTAAACCCACAATTAAATGAGAGGAAAACAGTGCAATAAGTTTTAGACGCTCTGGATAAGAGCAGCCTATGCTGGGAGGGAGGCCTAATTGGCCATTATATAGGAAAATTATGCAGGGCTTGGCGTCTGGCTTGTTAGACCGACTCAGCCACGAGAGAACCAAGACACGGGAGGGTTTCTGTCCTCGATATCAGGGTAAATGGCCACTGCACATTACAGAATGTCAACCCAACGTCATTCTTTGCTATTTGCTACAGTATTCAGAAGTGCAGTGTATGCAACCTGTACTTACTAACTCTCATCTCAGTGTGTCCCAACCCATCCCTATCGCAGTGCCCTGCTAAAAATCACTCCTGTGAACGTGCCCCCAGTGGCAAGGTTAGTTCACCCACCAGAGCCAACACACTTTCTGCTTTTCCAGATGAGGAAACGTTGTAGAGGGTGGGGGGTGGATCTGTCTCGTTCTGCCAAGCCACGAGCCGGCCTGTGGGGCTGTGGGCCTGTGGGCCTGTGGGCTGGTTCCTTATGAGTCTGAAGGGTGGGGTTTGTAACACTGCTGTGATATCCATTCAGTTCATTTAAATCCCAGCCTCACTGAATGCAGCGCCAGTTAACAAGGCTGTCTTCATGCAAACACAGATGTTAGAGTCTCTAAAAGGACGTTCCCCTCTTTCACCCTTTCAATGACTTTATTTACCCCTGACCAATGAATGTCTGTTGGTTTTAAAATGTTATTCCTTATACTGTACATGTGAGTGTTTCTTGCCTGTGCTGTACAATCTGCAGGCGAAACCTAAATGTTCCTCAATACTATTGAGGTCAGCTGATCTGATCTGATCTGATCTGATCTGATCTGCCGGCCAGTCCGCTTCTTTTCCATTGGGCCAGTTGGAAGTCTTTAATCATGTTCCTATTAGGGTTCCTTCCTTCCCAGGCAGAGGCCATTAATTGGACTAGAGTAGTTGGTGTATCCGCTGGCCCATCCTGGCCTATTACATGAATGGGATCCCAGGGAAGGCCGGCGCGGCGGGCGGCTCCACTTCCCCTGATTAGGGAGCCTGGAGGTGGTCCAGACCAGGATATGCAGGGTGTGGGGGTGAGGGTTTGTTTAAAAGATAGGGCTAATGGCTAATGGCTTCCCCTGTGGTTACCACTGCTAACCACGGGCTCCGTGGAGAGTAGACTGCCATGGATTTCCACTCCATCTCCTCACAGTTTAACATGCTCCTATCAATCCTGTAGATGCTTTGTTTGTGTTATGAGGACGTGACTCTGTATCTCACTGGTCCCTTCACATCTGCACTCTGACCTCTGACACACTCTCATCTCATTCCTCTTGTCACCCTCTATAATAATTGGTGTGATACAGTCCATCCCTAGATTCAATGCACCACAAAGGAGAGGAATGAAACACCAGGACTTGTTCCCTATGGACTATTATGCAGTATACTTACAAGCACAATTAGTTGTGAACGGAGCAGTCTGGATATCCCACAGGGTTATATGTTGGTTACCATATGGAGGACGATACAGTGTATTCAGAAAGTATTCAGACCCCTTGACTTTTACCACATGTTGTTACGTTACAGCCTTATTCTAAAATCAATCCACACACAATACCCCATAATGACAAAGCAAAAACAGGTTTTTAGAAATGTTAGCAAATTTATAAAATAAAAATAAAAAACTGATCTCACATTTGCATAAACAATGGTTTTTTAAGGTATCTGTGACCAACAGATGCATATCTGTATTCCCAGTCATGTGAAATCCATAGATTAGGGCCTAATGAATGTATTTCAATTGACTTTCCTTATATGAACTGTAACTGATTAAAATGTTAGAAATTGTTGCGTGTTGCATTTATATTTTGGCTGAGGATTATAATAAATATTGATGTCATACATCAAAACAATATCATAAAACTATACAGTGTCAACGTTTATGGTCACTATGTTTGATGTACAGTTACAAGATGACATGGCGTCGTAACCTGGGTTGTTCTGAACAGAATGAGCCTATGTTTGTTTGTTTGTTTGTTATTTTGTCTGTTTAACAATGGTGAACATGTTTTTCAATATTTCCTTCATTAGTTCCTGCAGCTTTTTTCTGAAGTAACTTGATAAAGTAATATGTTATTTCTGTTTAAAGTATTTCCAAATATTTTCAAGATGAACGATATCTAAGCTACTTATGGCAAGACTATTAAAATTACTTCAAGTTCCTAAGGCAAGTCAGGTGGGTGGTGGGCTTTTAGCCTTTGTGTGTGTGTGGTTTGTGTGTGTGTGTGGTTTGTGTGTGTATGTGTGGGTGTGTGGGTGTGTGTGTGTGTGTGTGTGTGTGTGCGTGTGTGTGTGTGTGTGTGTGTGTGTTTGTGCGTGTGTGGTTTGTATATTTTGTATTTGAAAGTATGTATGTTTCTCAATAGCTTTCTTTGTGTCTGGCTCAATGGCTGTAATCCAAAAGAAAAACATACTTTATCACGGCCAGTTCTCGTTTTAATGACATTGTTCTTTATCTGGCGTGAAGGAAATGCTGGCAGGGGCTTACAGATGCAGTTTAGCCTAGGACATCATGGCCAGGGTCGATGCTCATTCAGCTGTCTTTTCTCATTGTGCAGACACAGTCCAGCACATGTGCTCAAGATGGGGCCCATCACCCCCTGCTTAGTGTCCAAAACCGCCTCTCAGAGCCTGTGGCCCACATCCCCACTCATCCATCCAGGCCTGTCTGGAAGCCCCCTCTCCTCCTCTCTGCCTACCCCCAGACTGGGATTCTCCTGTGATCTCATGTTAAGCTGTTAAGGAGAGTCTCTGCCTCGCTGCTATCACAGCCCATCAATCCTCTGTGAATGTGAGGGTCGCTGCAAAGGCCAGAGGAGAGGAGAGGAGAGGAGCAGGGGACGACTGACGGCTCTTTGATGCTGCAGAGAGCAGGAACCGTCCATTAGAGAGAAAGACTGGGGGTGGCCAGTTCTGCTTTGGACAGTATATGTGGGTCTATCTATGGTAATATTCAGAAAGTCTGACCTGGCAACCCTAGAGGCTAGTTTTGAGGCTTAACACAGCGTGTCATATGGACTTTGGAATAAAACTCATAACCATCAACACCTGTCACTGTTTACAGACAGCGCAATGCGTGGCGAATGCAGGAATTTATATAAGCTTTTACTGTGGTGCAACATACAGAGATCCACATGTGTGCTTTATAAAAACGATGCCTTGTTAGGCAGATCATCACAGTAAACATTTAATTGAGAAGGTTTATACTACGGTTCAAAGGTTTGGGGTCACTTTCCTTGTTTTTGTCCATTAAAATAACATCAAATTGATCAGAAATACAGTGTAGACATTGTTAATGTTGTAAATGACTATTGTAGCTGGAAATGGCTGATTGTTTATGGATATCTACATAGGCGTACCATTATCAGCAACCATCACTCCTGTTTCCCAATGGCACGTTGTGTTAGCTAATCCAAATATATCATTTTAAAAGGCTAATTGATCATTAGAAAAACCTTTTGCAATTATCTCAGCACAGCTGAAAACTGTTGTGCTGATTTACAGAAGCAATAAAACTGGCCTTCTTTAGACTAGTTGAGTATCTGGAGCATCAGCATTTGTGGGTTCGGTTACAGGCTCAAAATGGCCAGAAACAAAGAACTTTCTTCTGAAACTCATCAGTCTATTCTTGTTCTGAGAAATTAAGGCTATTCAATGTGAGAAATTGCCAAGAAACTGAAGATCTCGTGCAACGCTGTGTACTACTCCCTTCACACAACAGCTCAAACTGGTTCTAACCAGAATAGAAAGAGGAGTGGGAGGCCCCAGTGCACAACTGAGCAAGAGGACAAGTACATTAGAGTGTCTAGTTTGAGAAACAGACGCCTCACAAGTCCTCAACTGGCAGCTTAATTAAATAGTACCCACAAAACACCAGTCTCAACGTCAACAGTGTAGAGGCGACTCCGGGATGCTGGCCTTCTAGGCAGAGTTGCAAAGAAAAAGCCATATCTCAGACTGGCCAATAAAAAGAAAAGATTAAGATGGGCAAAAGAACACAGACACTGGACAGAGGAAGTCCTCTCTTCACTGTTGACGTTGAGACTGGTGTTTTGCGGGTACTCCTCTTTCTATTCTGGTTAGAGCCAGTTTGCACTAGTCAGTTGATGTGATAACTGTCTTGTGGGTTGACAGAAATACTTTCCCCAAAACCTTCTCAATTAAATGTTTATTGCAACGATCAATAATGACAAACCTCCTAGCATTGACAACTTAGATTGAAAGCTGTTGAGGATGGTAGCTGACTCAATAGCCACTCCTATCTGTCATATCTTTAATCTGAGCCTATAGGAAAGTCTTTGTCCTCAGGCCTGGAGGGAACCCAAGTAATCCTGCTGCCCAAGAGTGGTAAAGCGGCCTTTACTGGTTCTAACAGCAGACCTATCAGCTTGCTGCCAGCTCTTAGTAAAAAAATGGATGTAGTTCTGTCCTTGAGCTGTCTATTAATGTTCTGGTTTATGCCATGTTTCATGTTTTGTGTGGACCCCAGGAAGAGTAGCTGCTGCTTTTGCAATAGATAATAGGGATCCTAATAAAATACCAAATAAAAAGTAGGCTTACCTGGCAGAAGTATATCATATTATTTCTATCTATTATTTGTTATTTGCAAACTTTGCCATGAAATGAGCAGCAGCAGTACAGACAGGGCCGGCTCCAGGCATAAGCGACATAAGCAGTCGCTTAGGGCCCCTGTCTGTTATATATATATATATATAAATTATGTTTTAAGAACTAATTTGGGGTCTCAACATAAGGTTGAGAGTTGAAATAGTAGGATACACAAGGTGTAAGTAAAAAATGTCGTTGTGCATCTGCAGTTTCTCTTGTTTTGTCAGTCAGTAGCTAAGTTTCCATCTAATTGCCAACAGATTTTCCCACCACAGATTTGTTTCCATAAAATTTACTTGTTTGCGGTTAAAAGGCTGTGCGTGATGACATGCTCCTAAAATACCTTTTGAAAGGCTGTGCGTGATGACATGCTCCTAAAATACCTTTTGAAAGGCTGTGCGTGATGACATGCTCCTAAAATACCTTTTGAAAGGCTGTGCGTGATGACATGCTCCAAAAATATCTTTTGAAAGGCTGTGCGTGATGACATGCTCCTAAAATACCTTTTGAAAGGCTGTGCGTGATGACATGCTCCTAAAATACCCTTTGAAAGGCTGTGCGTGATGACATGCTCCTAAAATACCTTTTGTGGTCAAAACAAGTTAAATGGGTTTCCATCGCATTTTTAACGATACTGATGTTTTTCTCACAAGAAATGTTGTGTTAATGAGTGTGCCACTCTGGTATTGGCATGCGTACTCTTGCCAACTGCTCGCAGATACAGTGCGGGTAGGCATATAGCCGACATGATGATTTTGGACAAAAGAGCAAGATATTTTTTATTTGCCAAATGAGCATCTATGATCATGTCACCAGAATAAAACACGGGATATTGGAAAGTAGCATCAAGCACATCACAGTGCACTTTCACCACCTTGTGAAGTTCATAATTTATTTAATCTGTAATCTAATAAACTGCATGGTTTACCGACGAGTCGAGTCGTAACACCACACAACATGTCATCTCGTGACTCCAAATTTACTACGATATGATGGTTATTATATCAATATTTGCACATAAAAGCGTTTCCGACATTTTTCACATAATGAATTTTACAGACACAAAAAGATTCCACCTACAATTGCATGACAGTTTACAAGTTGACGTCAAATGACAACAGTTAGCTAAAGCACAAATAGATATGGCCACCATGCTAAAGCCTTTCCTATGTATCACCAACACCAGCAGCACTAGTGTGCAGTGTGTCTGTATCACCCTGGAGCTGTGTCCTTTTGGTGGACATGGTGGATTCCTTCCTTTCTTCCCCTCACCAGAGGGCACCTTGGGAGATTTATGGAAGGGGACAGATCACGGGGTCCTGTACAGTGATTGAGGCACTTAACTATGATGTTATACAGCTGATGTCTCCCTGGCTCTTCTCCATACCACTCTGTCCTCTTCTCCTGTCTCATACTGTACATATCTCTCTCAACCTCCCTCTCTCTCTCTCTCTCTCTCTCTCTCTCTCAACCTCTCTCCCTCCCTCTCTCTCTCTCCTCTCTCTCCTCTCAACCTCCCTCCCTCCCTCCCTCTCTCTCTCTCTCTCCTCTATCTCAATCTCTCTCTCTCTCTCTCTCTCTCTCTCTCCCTCTCTCTCTCAACCTCCCCCTCTCAATCTCTCTCTACATGTATCTTCAATA
Source organism: Thymallus thymallus (assembly GCA_023634145.1). Classification (NCBI taxonomy): domain Eukaryota; kingdom Metazoa; phylum Chordata; class Actinopteri; order Salmoniformes; family Salmonidae; genus Thymallus; species Thymallus thymallus. Next base: position 35,401,245 of record CM042403.1, on the reverse strand, counting down.
CCACGATGGTCTTTCATAAATAATTTACCACCAGTGGAGGCTTATTGCAGAGCATCAGGTGTTTAAATCCTAAGTGGTTTATTAAGTGTGTGAGAATGTTCTCCAGCTCCCACTAGTGTTTAAACTACGGCTGGTTTTCATTGTGCCCCAGCCCAATGATGAATGTATTATTTATGTATAAACAACATCATTGGAGGAGAAGGTCACCTCTCGCTGTCCTCCAGGTGTAATTAGATGTAGCTGGATCACACCTGGCAAAGCTTATCACATCTCTGTCCCTCATTAATGACTTCAGTATAATGCTCTTACTGCGGCCCTCCAGGAGCGCCCATACCCTCTCCCTCTAGGCCTTAGATTCATGGTGGTGTGTGTGTGTGTGTGTGCGAGTACGCCAGCGTGTGTGTGTGAGCAGCAGGGCAGCAGACATGAGGTGTCTGAGAAGAATGCCCCAGTGAGGGAGAATCTCTCTCCCGTGAAAATGACTTGATATGTATCCCAACACACACAACATTCAGTCACTCACTGCATTACCCATTGACTCATGGACTGGCGATGCTAGCATGTAAACTGAACCCGGCTCACACAATCCATAACAGATGATGAGATATAAAGGTATTTTGTCTATAACTCTTGGATCAAATACGGAAATTAGAGTGTTTGTTTGTGATAAAAAATCATCACCTCCTCTTTGAAATTACTTTGCCATACTGTTCAGATTAAGGGGAGGGGCCATACTGTTCAGATTAAGGGGAGGGGCCATACTGTTCAGATTAAGGGGAGGGGCCATACTGTACAGATTAAGGGGAGGGGCCATACTGTTCAGATTAAGGGGAGGGGCCATACTGTACAGATTAAGGGGAGGGGCCATACTGTACAGATTAAGGGGAGGGGCCATACTGTTCAGATTAAGGGGAGGGGCCATACTGTTCAGATTAAGGGGAGGGGCCAAGTGGAATTGGGTACCGTGGGTTTTATATGTTGCCAGAAAGCCAGGTTTTAGTGAACTCTATTAATCCAATTGTACAATTTTCCAATCGTTTCGTTCTGAACCATTCCACTGTTCCTACCTGCATAGTAAAGTTCTGAACCATTCCACTGTTCCTACCTGCATAGTAAAGTTCTGAACCATTCCACTGTTCCTACCTGCATAGTAAAGTTCTGAACCATTCCACTGTTCCTACCTGCATAGTAAAGTTCTGAACCATTCCACTGTTCCTACCTGCATAGTAAAGTTCTGAACCATTCCACTGTTCCTACCTGCATAGTAAAGTTCTGAACCATTACACTGTTCCTACCTGCATAGTAAAGTTCTGAACCATTCCACTGTTCCTACCTGCATAGTAAAGTTCTGAACCGGTTCGAACCCCCAAAAAGTACCAGATTATATTGTTGCTTTCTCTTTCCTTTTTAACCTGTGAAATCGAACTGCTTTTTACATTTACCTCATTAAATCACTTCACCAAACAGTGTAGATAGAGAAGGCAGCTAGTTGTTTATATATGTGATGGACAGACAAGTGTAGCCTAGTATCGTGCAAGATGCCACTGACATTTTGCGGGTAGGAAGAGAGCGAGAGAGGGTTGAGGAGGAGGCTTGAAGCGCTGTATAACATGCATTATCTGAATTAGGTCCACAGAATTATACCTAGGAGGAGCTGCTTCTATGGAGGACCTTTGAATGTTCTTTGAGCTAGCAAGCTAACAAGGTTGAGCTAGCTAGCTAACAAGCCTGTGTGTGCAGAGCGGCACCAGAATTAAAAACACATCTTATCTTTTTGTAGTTAATAAATCTAACGTGAAACGTAATAACTAGACTAATAACAAAAAAATAGTGCAAATAAAGAAAAACCCTTGAATGAGTAATATTCCAAACTTTTGTGCACCAGTGTATATACATTTGAAGTCGGAAGTTTACATACACTTAGGTTGAAGTCATTAAAACGTATTTTTCAACCACTCCACAGATTTCATGTTAACAAACCATAGTTTTGGCAAGTCGGTTAGGACATCTACTTACTTACTAAGTAATTCTTCCAACAATTGTTTACAGACAGATTATTTCACTTATAATTCACTATATCACAATTCCAGTGGGTCAGAAGTTTACATACACTAAATTGACTGTGCCTTTAAACAGCTTGGACTGTAGAAGACTTTAGAAGCTTCTGATAGGTTAATTGACATAATTTGAGTCAACTGGATGTATTTCAAGGCCTACCTTCAAACTCAGTGCCTCTTTGCTCGACATCATGGGAAAATCTAAAGAAATCAGCCAAGACCTCAGAATTATTTTGGCTGGTACCACGTTCATCTGTACAAACAATAGTACGCAAGTATAAACACCATGGGACCACGCAGCCGTCATACCACTCAGGAAGGAGACGCGTTCTGTCTCCTAGAGATGAACGTACTTTGGTGCGAAAAGTACAAATCAATCCCAGAACAACAGCAACGGACCTTGTGAAGATGCTGGAGGAAACAGGTACAAAAGTATCTATATCCACAGTAAAACGAGTCCTATATCAATATAACCTGAAAGGCCGCTCAGCAAGGAAGAAGCCACTGCTGGATGTTTTAGGATCTGGATGTTTAAGCAACGGGGCAGAGGTGAAACTATGCTGACGATGCGGAAGTCATCGTCAGCTGCAGAATTCCATCCCAACTTCCGGGACCACCCTTGAGGAGAGAAGTAATAGGAGAGGTGATTGAGGTCAAGTTAATGAATCGGTGGTAGAAGTTACCTAGCTTTATGGTGGTTAGGACTGGACATGACCTGACAGCTTCCACCTGCCTGTCATCCATCATGACTCCTTGAGCCCCGACATGGCTTCTTGCGACTTTATTTGAATGTGTGTCTGTCCTTTCTTTCTCTCCACAGAGGTGAACCTTCTAGAGGAGCTCTCACTGCAGGTGTCCAACAGCAGCAATGCCTCCATGTCTCTGGATGCTCAGAGGTGCCCGGTGCTGCAGGTGGGACAGTACTCCACCCTGGCCCTGCCCCTAGCACAACTCTTCACTGACGGGTAAACCTCCCCACACACGCACGTACACACACACACACACACACACACACACACACACACACACACACACACACACACACACACACACACACACACACACACACACACACACACACTGAGACTGTGTACTGGCTTTGTGTTGTACAGGTTTGCAGATGAGTTCAGTCTGCTGGTGCAGCTGCGAAGCCCACAGCGAGATGAACGCAGTGTGCTCACCCTGCTCAGCCATGACAGCCACATCCTGCTACAGCTACGCATCAGTGCATACACACTCACCTTCATCAGCACGCAACAGCGTCACTACGAGTGAGTCTGTGTGTCTTTGTATGTCTATCTGCCCGTCTGTGTGGCGATTTTTACAAATACAGGCTTTTTTGTGTCTCGGGTAGATTTTTATGAAAAAAGTATACATTCATTTTTATTATTTTACATATGTTAAGTTGACACCAAAATGTTTTTTGTTTTTTTCAAAAACATTTTATTTCTGGATTTCACTGTTTTGCATTGACAAGAAAGTTGTCCCACACCCTGACTTTTGATCTTCTGCTATGTATTTCAATAAGAAACATTTTGATAATTTGAAAATAGTTCATGCACCTGGTTAAAAAAAAAGTATGTATGACATCACCATGGCATTGTTTTCACCCGATTCTCAGGTTCCCGGTCAGTGGTCTGTCTGACGGTCAGTGGCACCGCGTGGCTGTGAGTGTGTCATCTGTTAGGCTGGCGCTGCATGTGGACTGTGCCCTGGTGGAGAGTGTGGACTGGGCGTACCAGGGAATGGGCATCACCCCTGAAGGCCTACTGTTGGTGGGGGGGATGATAGAGGGCTTCGAGACACCCTTTGAGGTAAGTACTGGGCTTACCCTTCACCTCTTCTCCTCTTTCTCTTCTCCTCTACTCCCTCCACTCCTCTCCTCCCTTCTCCTGCTGTTTCCATAGGGGGGTGAGATGGGATGGGGGGTGAGATGGGATGGGGGCTCCTGTAGATCATCTCATTGCCCTCATTCCCCAGGACACATGAAGACATCCCTGTGCTGTCCACAGCAGCAGCCAGCGGTCATAGCCAGTGTTTATGAAGGATGAGTGTTAGAGCACAGGCAAGAGGAGATGAGAGCAGGACAGGACAGGACAGGACAGACAGCATCTGGCTTTGTGCTCAGCTATCTAGAGCCAAGATTGATTCTCCATCGCCTCCTCTCCCACAGCGACAGGTCTTTATGACAACCCCTCCGAGGATCGGGCTTCCTCTCTGAGGTGGTCTTCTCCTGCTAGCTTCCTCTTTACTAGAACTTTAGCACACCTCCACTTCAGGACAACCAGCGGAGGAAAACACCTTCTCCTGTCTGTGTCTTAAGTGTTTACTGTCAGTTGATCCATTTCCTTTGTCCACAGTCACAGCACAATAAAGACTGATGTAGATGAGGCCTCTGCTAGGGTTTTTTTGTGAAGGTTAAGCTTCAAACCAGTTTCTAATCGTTTGTTGTTCCTCCACAGAGGAAAGGAAGGCATTTGTGCAGACAGTTCCTTTAGGTCTGTGAATATATACTGAGTTACAGTTCATATAAGGAAATCAGTCAATTGAAATAAATTCAGTAATTCAGCAAACCACTCGCCCACACAACGCCGTACACGTGGTCTACGGTTGTGAGGCCGGTTGGATGTACTGCCAAATTGTCTAAAGGTCTTGTGGACATTCCTTCAGTCAGCATGCCAATTGCACGCTCCCTCAAAACTTGAGACGACTGTGGCATTGTGTTGTGTGACAAAACTGCACATGTTTGAGTGGCATTTTATTGTCCCCAGTAATGATTACGCTGTTTAATCAGCTTCATGATATGCCACACCTGTCAGGTAGATGGATTATCACAACATTTTAGATAAATAAGCTTTTTTGTGTGTATAGAACATTTCTGGGATCTTTTATTTTAGCTCATGAAACATGCAAACAAACCTTTTCATGTTGCGTTTATATTTTTGTTCAGTGTACCACATTGTCTAGTAGTGTTGCAGTAACCTTCCCAAAATTCCCAGGTTTTCCAGAAATCCTGGTTGCAACCAACAGTTCTGGGCAACCTGGGATCTCCATAATTTTGCACCCCTAGTGTCTAGATAGCAGTGTCTGTTGAGACAACCTCTCTAGATGAGCCCACCCATCCCAATTGTATATATTTAGCTTCTAACAATTATTTAGTCCATATTTCATGCAATAAAGTAATTTATTTCATTTGGCACTGTAATTATAAGCCGTATTTTGTCATCATTAAAGGCTTGATGTGTAAACAGTTAAGGAATGCATGGTCTGAGTGTATAGCTATAACACAGACATATTTGCATTTTACACTGTATACACTTTCCATTCTTCAAAATAGACAACTCTAAACATAGCTTGGGGGCAGTAGAACGCTAGCTGATCGATATCTGTAGAGGTCTCTCCAGTCTGTCTGTCCATCATAAGTGTCTCAGAGGCCCTGACTGAGGAAGGGTCCTCTGGGGATTATGTCTGAACACAGTGACCTCTCGTGACCTCTAGGGGTCAGGTGAGTGTGTTTGACGGCTTTGTCTCCACAGGGCCAATTCCGACAGCTGACGTTCCTGATGGGCGACACAGACGCCGCCCACCATCACTGCACTCTCCACCCTGCCCAGTGTGGGGGGGCCGGGTTCAAGTCACCCCGCTCCCCACGGACCAACCACGCCCCGGAGGTACGCTGCAGCTCTCAACAACATTAGAATGATCCAAAGTAACGTTTAGACAACGTTTTACTTCAAACAATGTTATGCTGACCCAAAGTAATGGTTAAACAACATAAAGGGAGGGAACGAGGGACGCTTAGGAAAGATTGAGGTCATGTTCTAGTGGTTTTTGCCACTGCATTGGACTCCAAATGGTACAAATTATAGTCTTAGGTAGTATGAGTACTATACACAAGTGCATGGAATGAAAAGCCCTAGCATGGGGGCTCTGTGTTTATGGTCGGAGTACTGTAGTGTGCTAGAGATAAAAAGGCCAGGTGTCTGTCAGAGTGCTGTGTGCAGACACACAGACTCCAGGAATTAAGACCCTGTCGACAGACTGCCTGTACAGTACAGCAACCTGTGATAATATCTACCAATGGAGGATCAACAAGACTGGCACTCCTCTTGTGGTTTGATCCAGTCTGGTGAATTTCATGACTCTAAGTGGTTGTTTACTGAATGGCACCCTATGGTCTCTGGTCAATAGTAGTGCACTAGAAAGGCAATTTGAGACGTAGCTAGGGCGTTTCCTTGTTCATAATTCCCTCTTCCCACCCAGAATCTCTTGCTGTCATCAAATGACCTGGAGGACCTGCTGGAGAGATCCAAGGACTCCTCTTTCTTGGATGTGCAAGTGGGTAAGACTGTGAGTATAATGCTTTATCTGATTCAAGGGGAATCCCAAGTCTAGCCGCATGTAATTATCCTTTATTTATCCAGGAAAAGACCCCTGGGGTAAGAAGCATCTTTTGTAAAGGGGGACCTGGCAAGTGCTCTGTTTCTACCTGCCATGATTTAGACAAACAGCCCTGTGACTGTATTCAAAGATGAAGTGCTTCTCTTGGGCTTGGTTTGGCACAGGATGGACTCCTTGTTGCATTACCGTGGTACATGCTGCTGGTTTAATCAAGGCAACTGTCCAGCAGAATGTGCCTCATGGTATAGATTCTAGAATAGTCCCCAGCTGCAGCCACAGCCAGTGGCATGTAGACAACAGAGAAGGGACCTGCCCTGGTTTCTCATTAGTCCCAATGTAAAACACCACTGTTCTCTTCTGTTTTGTTCCGTCATAGACAGGGAGGACTATGATTAATTAGCATTGTGGGCCTGAGGCCCCAACCAGCCCTGCTTGTATTTGGCTGACGTCTGTGTGTGTCTGTGTGTGTCTGTGTGTGTCTGTGTGTGTCTGTGTGTGTGCGTGTGTGTTTTGAGACTGTAGGCACACGTAGAGCATCATATTATGATAAACAGCACATTCCTCAGTGTGGCAAATGCAATTTATAGTATGGGCATACAGGGAGCTCTTATCTCAATACTTCATCTTATATACACAAACTGCATCAATTATTTTCACTTGGATCCTGAGAATTATGTCACAACTATGTGATAATATTACTTATCATGACATATCTTGATGCTGTTTTTGATTAAGGTGTAATGTCAGTAGTGTTTAGTTTCTAAATAAACTTATTCCTGAAATAATGGTATTCCTGAAATAATGGTCATATTTGGCAGCATTATAGGGCTGATATGGAAACACAAGTCAATATTTGTATACACAATAGTAAAAGCACAGCCAGGTTAAACTTAGAATTTTGCACTATATGCAAATGTCTACGGTCTTCAAACAGACATGAAAATGCTAGCTAAGGGAGTGGTTGTTATTTATTTTAATGCAGTCATGGGTGATTATTTTTAGGGAGTCATGGATGAACAGGGGGTACAGGAGGGGGTTGTGGATCAGCGTAGTGGAGATGTTGTTTCGGTGAAGCTAGAATCCAGTTGGATCCAGGTGCACATTGCGGTGTTCAGAACAAGGGCCCTGAGCTTAGGTAGGTATGTATGTAGGTAGGTAGGTAGGTAGGTAGGTAGGTAGGTAGGTAGGTAGGTAGGTAGGTAGGTAGGTAGGTAGGTAGGTAGGTAGGTAGGTAGGTAGGTAGGTAGGTAGGTAGGTAGGTAGGTAGCACCAGCAAATGTCAGTTTGTTAACAACTAAACTATTGTGGTAGTCACAAGCTGAGATGCTATATCTTAATGCTCAAGGATTGGCTGGTGTGTTTAGGATTGCAAGCCTCACCATTTCTGCTTGATGATGCATGACAATGTGTGTAATGTGCGCTTCCAACAGACTGGAAGCCATTTGATTTTAGAAATAGCTTAGATCCAACTAACACTTTGTACTTAAGACTACATATTTTAGAGAGAAACATGGACACAGGCCTGCGGTTCAGAAATATTCCACAATATACGGCTGTGTTTTCCCCTCCAATCTCTTGGGAAGACTTTTATAAAATGTCTTCAATTACTTCTTTCAACTGTCAAGTTAAGGACCAAAAACAAGTGGGAAAAAACGACCCATCATTAATCTGACACTTTCCATGACTGTGTCATTAATCTGACACTTTCCATGACTGTGCAAAGCCAACGCTTTCATACTGTATAATATTCTCTTTAAAGATAAGCTTGGCAGCGTTTGCCTTTTGAAATTACTGCTAGTATTTTCATGTCTTTGCATAGCCTATTTTGATTCGGGCATTGAGTGATATCTTATTAAGCTTAAATTGCACTGTTTCATCTGAAATAGCTACTGTCAGACGTTTGTAATTCAGGTAAGGATTTTAAGCAACAAGAGAAAAGTGTTGTGATTTTATCACTGAAGCCTTGAGTGTACTGTACTGTAGTGTTTAATAGATCTTAAGGAGCTGATCTTGGTGTTCTGAGGAGTGTAAAACCATGTATTTTCTTACGCTAATCCATATTGGTCATGCAGAAATAACCAACTTACAGTTGTGTCACAAATCACCTAGCAATCGCACCAGGCGCCATGTTGGAAGACCAGAGTCAGGTTTCTTTCCTTTTCTGACAATTCTTGAGTCTTATCTCCTTGGTGTTTCATGATTGTGAGTAATCTGTAAAAAAATATGTTTTTCCCGTTGTCTTTCCTGCCTTGTTAGAGCAGCCAAATAATGCACTGAAATTGACGGTGGTGATGAATCAGCTAGTTGTAGGCACTGTTACCATGCAGCTTGGGGTAGCCACTCGGCTGCTGTTGTCGAAAGAATTGATGCGGTGGACTTCCAACATGGTCGTTCACAAGCATTTCGCTACACACACACAAGCATTTCGCTACACCCGCAATAACATCTGCTAACCACATGTATGTTACCAATAAAAGTTGATTTGATTTGATTGGAACCCTCTATATTGTTGCTACCACCATGTAATGCATGATGTCATTGCTAAAATGCTACTGATCAGAGTCCTTAGAATGTAAGGTCAGTTTGCTCTGCTACTGATTAAGTTGAAAACAAAACAGTCTGGCAGACATGAGAGAGAAAGAGTGCTCTTGGGCTTACAGACACAGCATACACGTACAGACACAGGTGTGTGAGGGAGGGTCAGTCAGTCTGTTGCTCAGCAAACAGAGTCATCACTTTACTACAGAATACTATAGTACTTACTGTATAATTTTTAAGTATACTGTAGAATACTATATTCCACACACGGTAGAACTTACTAGTTTTCTAGTATACTGAAACATACTAAACTCCACATTGTAGTATCCCCCATTCATGTAGTGCTTACTATCGAATGTTCTGGTATACTGTAGAATACTATACTCCACACTGTAGTATCCCTCAAGCATGTGTAGTACTTAGTATATTATTTTGTAGTATTATTTAGAATACTATACTACACAATGTATTATCCCTCGATCGTGTAGTGTTTACTATATAATTGTGTAGTATACTGTAGAAATCTATACTCCCTACAGTTTGTGGTAGATGGTGGCCGATGGTCATTTGCCACACTATCACAAGTGGGAGTTTAAACGCTGATCTATCGTTAGTCTAAACTGTGGCACAAATTGAGAGAGAACTTGGGTAAATATAATGGCGCAATTACACTTGATATGTGGACTGACGATTTTTGAAAAATAAGCACGGAGGGCTTTTTGTTTCTCTCCCTCTAAAAACAGAAATAAATCATTGTAAATAACAAACGGTCTTTATTTACCACAGTGTGAAAGAGTGATAGCCCCTCTATATAGAGTGAGTTTCTGAAACATGGAGTCCTTCTTTATTTACCACAGTGTGAAAGAGTGATAGCCCCTCTATATAGAGTGAGTTTCTGAAACATGGAGTCCTTCTTTGCTGATGTGAAGAAGAAACTGAATGAAAGAGAGAAAGGAAGGGGGGGGGGGGGTGATTGCCCACATTTGCTACTTAATTAATTTGATTAGAAATGTACTTGTTTATTTAGGCAGTTTCGTATATTCGTTTAGGCTTGGCGTATTTAGTAGGCTATATTACAGCATGAAACTACATTTGTCAGCATAAAGCTCACTAATTTGTGGCTTTGGATAGAAATAAATAAGTACTAACGTTCTTTCTGATCGTCCTTCATCAAGTGTATGTGTTTAATTATTTGTGACATTGTGGTTACAATGAAGAATGGAAATGAAATAAATAAAATAAATCCTATTCATAATGAATAATCAGATGGGTGTTGCAAGCTTGTCATTTTTCCCTTTTTTACATTTGTTTGTAAGATTAAAATAAATTAATTTTAGACAATACAATACAAAACTACAAATTAAAACTAAATCACACTTGCCTAGACCCCATCTCACTCTCCGCCACATTACATTGAAGTCACTTAGCAGACGCTCTTATCCAGAGCGACTTAAAGTAGTGTATACATACAGTTTCATACTGGTCCCCCCGTGGGAACCGAACCCACAACCCTGGTGTTTCAAGTGCCATGCTCTACCAACTGAGCTACACTGAGCGCAAGGCCTCTAACGGCACCATTTTGTTTCTCTCCGTCGCCCACGCACTTTCAACATTTAGATAATAAAGCATTTAAACGCTGACATTGGTTGATTTTCAGTTTTTAAGTATTAGTTTTTTCAAGAGCTGATCCGTTACCCAACAAAATAACATCAATTTATTTCGCCAAATAGTTTTTAGGACTACAGACAGTAGGCTATTGTTCCTCTTTTCCTGCATTAATTATTTTGTCTGCATGTCTATTCAACATTTGGCTAAAAAGAAACCATGAGTTAAGAACAATATCAATTCTTTTCACAATGCAATGCAGCACCTTGATAACTAAAATCACTTTAAAGAGCCTTTTAATATTAGACAACTAATAAATATACAAAAACTGGATTTCTTCAAATTGCTGTGCAGGAAAAGGATGTCATCCATCGTGCCTGGTCGCAGGCTCGCAGCTAGCTTCTCTCTGAAACCACACATCCATCTGCAGGTGATGCTTTGTCCTTTGGAACCATCATTGCCAGGTGGACAGTAGGCCTCTTGAAGCGATAGAGGAAATCAACAAGGTCCACAAGTATTCTTTCACAATAGCTGGCCTTATGTTATCTGCAGTTTTGAGCGTCACTGTCCCGTTCCATGGTGGTTTACACCCACCCTTTGTTTATGTAATGGGCTGTAGGGCACATTCGTCAGCCAACATGTCAAGTGTAATTGCGCCATTTTATTTACCCAAGTTCTCTCTCAACTCCGGGACCACCTGCCAGCTGAATATTTTTGTTTTTTTGCCCGATGCAGGACTCTAGTGTGAGAGGAGAGAGACTCTAGGACTGAAACATTCACACCTCCATTCATTTACAAAAGGATAGTCTAATAGCTTGGCTCGGTTTGAAAAATCCCCCAGTTTGTGCCACAGTTTAGACTACCGATAGATGCTGAGGTCAGTCAGAGTTGAGTGCTGTTGTAAAGTGTAGCCTAATGGCCAAACAGGGCAAACTTGCAATGTCTTCGAGGCTTAAGTTTTACTCCAGTCCTACCTACCTACAGGTTATGTTAAATGTGCTCTTTAGTATTTGTCCAGTAGGTTTCCTCAAGGAGAAAGCCCCACTTCTATGTCAAAGATAACAAAACAAAAACACTATAGTAAATACTACAGTATGCTACAGTAATGTCTGCAAAAACACTACAGTAAATACTACACTTGGGCTTACCTCTGGCCTAAGATGCTATCTCTAATCTACATATATACGCTGTCTCTAGTCATAAGCTATCTCTAGTCACAGATCAGGCTCTGCCAGGATCAATATAACCATCTGCCTGTCAGGATATGATGACGTGCATTAATGTGAATGAAACCCTGAAATGGAGGCTGTTGTCTGTTCATCTGTAAGACATGTACATACTCTACAGGCCCAAACTCTGCAAAGCCAGCCAAGAGCAACATTCTCCCATGTCATACACACCACAGATCGCTTTCCAGGGTTTTTTGTTTTTTTCCTCGCATTTTCCTCATCCTGACGTTCGCCTCCAAATCGTTCTTTTTCCTGTAGTTCAGAAAGCGTTGGGATGAGGTTACAAAACACAGACCGGTTTGTGCAGTTGCCTAGAGACGGGGACAGAGTGGAGCAGGGTAGGAGTGTCGACAGACAGAGCTCCTTGTCGTTCAGACAGAAGGCACCTTTGGTAATGTTCCATTGCCAGCAGCAGTAGATGCTGGCACTGTAGTAGATTGGTGACCTGTGTGTAGATCCTATTCCTGGATGGTATGGTGCTCTGCCAACCTGACATAATAAATCAGACACACCTCAGAGCTCAGAGATGATCAGACCTGGGTCGTATTCATTAGGCACCAAACAGAAGAAAATGGACTGAAACAGAGAGGGATCTACCTGCTGTTGTCCAATAAGAAAAGCCTGTTTTCCTTTTCCGTTGCAAAACATTTTGCTACGTTTTGAACTGATATGCAATAACGAATATGACCCAGATCTGCTGAATGTGTACAATGTGTATCTGTTGGCTGCTCTTGTTCTCCTTGTCCTCCTCTGGCTGTTCTTGGCCTCTGATGGGAGGATTAAGTGGTTGTCTGCTTTTGCTTTATGACTGCATCGGAGCTGTCATGATGAAGCCTATGATATAATAAGGGTAATTATCTGTACCTCTCCACCCTACCTACCCTTTTTCTGGTGCTGAAAGATCCGTCAACTCTCAGACAGGGGCTGTTTGGGCTATCATGTACATGTATACCAGTGGTGGTTGGTGCCGTTTAAGATTAGGGAGGAGCATTTATTTTTATTTATTCTTATTTCTATTACAGCATATTGGATGACTGTCATTCATATTCCATTCATCCAGTTTAATGTAACAACGATAGGTTTATGCTACTACATAGTCTAATTTCCCCTATACCCTGTCACGGTGCGTAGGATATAAGGGACGATATACGGAGCGCTGGTGAAGTGTCATTCTTTTTATTCAATGAGATGTTCTCCCGAAGCATTTAAAATAAAAAGAGAGTATTAACAGAAACACGGTGACTTACTGTGAGTTGCAGGCAGTGCAGACAAACACAACAGACAATGATCCACACACAGGTGGCTGTGTGTGGAGCCTATATACTATCCCCAATCAGAGACAACGCTATACAGCTGTCTCTGATTGGGGATGATCATCTCCCTAGATAGGGTGTGATGACTTGGTTGTGTGCCTCTCTCCTCCCCTAGGTGGGAGTAAGAGGCCTTACCACAACCAAGCCATCACAGTACCCCCCCCCCCCCCAAGGTGCGGACTCCCGATCGCACACACAACAAAAAGTCCCCCCTCTCCTGAAAAAAAAAATTGTCCAAAATTCTAGGGGGGACATGGCGGAGTACTGAGGTGGTTGCTGGTGGGGGCTCCGGTTCCGGTTCCGGGCGTGGCACAGGCTGTGAGAGTAGCTTCTCTCCTACCTTTCCGTTGCACGCCCGGTCCGGTCCGGACCCCGGCGCGGTGGTTCCCCCCTCAGTACTCCCGCCAGTCACCAAGTCCTGTCTGGACCCTGGTGCGGGAGCCCTCGACCCTGGAGAGGGGCTGACAACCGGCCCCGGACTGGGCACCGGTGGAGCGGACTGCTCCGGCACTGGAGCGACGCAGATGACCGCCCCCGGACTGGGCACCGGTGGAGCCCAGGTGGCTGTGTGTGGAGCCTATATACTATCCCCAATCAGAGACAACGCTATACAGCTGTCTCTGATTGGGGATGATCATCTCCCTAGATAGGGTGTGATGACTTGGTTGTGTGCCTCTCTCCTCCCCTAGGTGGGAGTAAGAGGCCTTACCACAACCAAGCCATCACATACCCATCATGAGGTTGCTACAACCTAGCCTACAAATGAATGTTTATAACATAGATGCACAGGTCGAGAGACAAATTGGTGTAATCAATGGTGTGACGCACACATTCAATACCGCATTGCACACTCTTGCCTGCATCTTGTGACGAGTGAAGGGAGCCAGGCGCAGGAGATGGTGTGGAACAAAAGAACAGGAAAGGCACCACTGTGCCAGTAAACAACTTAATGTGCTCACATAAACTAGGCAACCGCCTAGCGCACAAAAACACGAGTAGTATAAATAACTTGGGTGCGATAGCACAGAGGTCAAGACACGTACACAATAAACATATAACATGTAGTAATTGGGGGAAATGATAACCAGGTGTGCGTAATGACAAGACAAGACTAATGGATAATGAAAGAGGGAGCGGCAGTGGCTAGAAAGCCGGTGACGAAGAGCGCCGAAGCCGACGCACCGCTCGCTGTAGACGAACACGCGCAGCCTCCCATGAACCGGCTGAAAACCCAAAACACACTGGAAGGGTGTTAGGTTAGTGGAGGAGTGACGGAGGGAGTTCTGAGCCATCTCAGCCCATGGCAGGAACACTGACCACTCCCCCGGCCGTTCCTGGCAGTACGACCTTAGGAACCTACCCACATCCTGATTAACACTCTCCACCTGCCCGTTGAACGCTTTCCACACCCTCGATATGAATTGCGGACCCCGATCAGACACTTACGTCCTCTGGTACCCCATAGTGCCGGAAGACATGGGTGAATAGAGCCTCTGCAGTCTGTAGGGCCATGGGGAGACCGGGCAGAGGAAGGAGGCGGCAGGCTTTCGAGAACCGGAGGTGGTGATGTGGTATCCGAGGAAGGAGACGGACTGTTGAAAGAACATTTCTCAGCCTTGACATACAGGTTATGCTCCAGCAGTCGCCCAAGTACTCTGCGGACTAGGGAAACATGCTCGGCGCGTGTAGCGGATTACACCAGAATGTCATCGATGTATACCACCACACCGCAACCGAACATGTCCCTAAACACATTGTCCACAAACGATTGGAAGACCGATGGAGCATTCATCAACCCGTATGGCATGACTAGATATTCATAGTGGCCAGAAGTGGTACTAAATGCTGTCTTCCACTCATCTCTCTCCCGGATACAAACCAGATTCTATGCACTCCTGAGATCTAATTTAGTGAAGAAGCGCGCCCCATACATTGATTCTATCACAGTGGAAATGAGGGGTAGAGGATAACTATACCTCACTGTGATCTGGTTGAGGGCGCGGTAATCAATGCATGGGTGCAGACCACCATCCTTCTTCTTCACAAAAAAGAAACCTGAGGAGGCGGGTGAAGTGGAGGGCCGTATGGACCCCTGCCGTAGGGACTCAGAGACATATGTTTCCATAGCCTCCGTCTCCACCTGCGACAGGAGATACACATGACTCCTGGGAAGTACGGCATCTACCTTGAGGTTTACCGCACAATCCCCCAGGCGATGAGGTGGTAATTTAGTAGCCTTTCTCTTAGAGAAGGCTTGAGCCAAATCTAGGTATTCGGGGGGAATGCGCACAGTGGGGACATTCTCTGGACTCTCCACCGCGGTCGCACCAACGGAAACACCTACACACCTCCCCGGACACTCTGATGACCACCCCGTGAGAGCCCTCTGTTGCCATAAAAAAGTAGGATTGTGACTGCTTAACCAGGGCAGGCCTAGTACCACCGGAAATGCAGGAGAATCAATAATGAGAAAACAAATGTTCTCCTTATGATTCCCCTGTGTAATCATCACTATTTCTCTGGTGGTCTCTCTCACATACCCAGACCCTAATGGTCGACTATCTAGAGCGCTAACAGGGATGGGGATGGACATGGGCGTAAGTGGGATCCTTAATCTAATGGCTAAGGTACTATCCATAAAATTTCCAGCTGCGCCTGAATCTACTAGCGCCTTACACTGGGGAATAGTACAACATTTGGGAAAAGAAACCAAAAGGTAGAGGTGTGTAACAGAGGGCTCTGGGTAAGTGTGGTGCGCTTTTACCTGGGGTGACGCCAGAGTGCCCTGCCTGCCGCCTCTAGACCCAGCACTCTGAAAACACCGGGCCGCAGAATGTCCTTGGCGGCCACAGGAGGAGCACTGAACCCGGCTCCCTTGACGACTCTGGACGGCAGTTCCACCCATTTCCATGGGAACGGGATCTGGTGTGGATAAGGGTGGAAAGAGCTGAACCCCTCCAGGACGTCCGCGAGATGCCAGCAGATTGTCCAGCCTTATAGCCATATCCACCAGTTGGTCAAATCCTAATGGGTATCCCGGCAGGCTAGCTCTCGACGGACGTCCTTGTGCAAACTGCATCGAAAATGGTCAATGAGGGCCCGCTCATTTCACCCCGACCCGGCCGCTAATGTCCGGAAGTCCAGCGCAAAGTCCTGCGCACTCCTCCTCCCCCGTCTCAAGTGGAGAAGGCGCTCGCCTGAAGTTGTCCAACGCCGTTCCCCCTCTCCAGGTTGCGTTGGCCCACTCCAGGGCTTTCCCAGTTAGACAGGAGACGAGGGCAGACACCTTCTCCCGGTCAGATGGAGGAGGGAAGATTGTGCTGAACATTTTAATAATCAAATGTTTTATGTTTCACTATTTTTATTTTTTTGAAATTTACTGCGTAGGATGGTCCTCCCCTTCCACCTCTGAGGAGCCTCCGTTGATGTATACACACATAAGACGCATGCACGTGCACACACACACCCCCACACACACCCCCACACACACACACCCACACACACACACATACAAACCACACACAAAAACACACACATGCACACACTGAAAGACATGCATGCATCCACACCCTTATACACACGTGCCTGCCTACACATAAGTGAGTTTTGACATTGGATAAGCACTTGACATGTTATCACTGTAATATTAATTCTCATTATACCTGGGATTGTTATTGATGACAGTCATTGGCAATAGACCCCTTTTGATTATTCTGACAGATTCATAGTCTTTTTTCTCTTATAATGAAACCTTAGTAAGGAGGTTAGAGAGGCTAATACAACTCAGAACCCTGGAATGGAAGAATAGATGACACAGCAGCCAGAGCAATTCAGAGCAAACCTCCATCCAACATCATGAGCTCTCAGCAGGTATAAAATGTGCAGCGAATTGCTTGTGAGCTAGCTCCCTCAACAATGCAGTACATTTAACAGGCCACATTCAACAGGTCCCTCCAAACCAATGTTCTTTTTCATTCAAGCTTTATTCAGACATAGTAGAAATTACAAGAGGATGCAGATGAGGAGAGAAAGTTAGAAGGGTTGACTCGGGGATTGAACCCTGATCTCCGGCAGGGAGTCACATGTGGAGACTGGGAAGTTTTACCACAGCTACAGCTCTGCACGAGACCAGTGTTTTATGGGGAATACTATCCTATAGGAGACAGTGGAGCTCTCTGGAAGCTATTAGCTAGTGGGGAGGGCTGGGATGTGATGGAAGGGAACCACTGACCATCTACTCATACACCCACAGCCTCAGAGAATCCCCAAGTGGAACTGTCACCCCAACTCAACCCCTCTCTCATGCTGTAAAATGGCTTATTGTTGCATTAGTGTGGTTCTTCTTTGTTCCCATATACATGAAGTCATTCTTTCTGTGTTAGGGAACGTCCCCGCTATGTTATGGCCTATGATTCAGTGCGCTGTAGGTCTCGTCTTTCTCCCCCTCATATAAATCAATTGAACCTCTGAGATTCTCCAGTAAATGTTACCATCTTCTGCTTTCAACTGTGGTTTGGGGAGAGTCTTCCTGCTCCAGAGCATGTAATCCATGTGGGTTCTGTGGCTTCCCTCCTCCTCGGACCCCCATCCACGTTCCTAGGGTCGACCAGACAGAACTATGCACATCTGAAAACAGTGGTGATTCCTTTTCATCTGATGCTGGGCCTCCTGATCTTCTTCCTTGCAGCTCTGGCTTGTAGTCTGTTAGGGGATTCACTGAAGAGAAGACACTTGGTTGTCCATGAAACCGCCATTTCTATTGTTGTGTCAATGGATGTCCATAATCACATGTTTACTTTCACCCTCAATCTAACTTGGTTAGGCCTTGGTTAGAGCGAGTCATGTTGTAGACACAGGCTTCATTCATCGAGCAAACATAATCACTCATACACAGAGACACACATACACATGCTTACATGCATGCGTACGCACACACACACACACACACATACACACACACACACACACACACACACACACACACACACACACACACACACACACACACACACACACACACACACACACACACACAGATACACACATACACAGTTGGAGACACCTGTTTACATAGGGAAGTTGGGCAGGATCAGAAATCTGTAAAGCAAGTAGTGCAGGGCTAAGATGTGCTATAATATGGTCTGCTATAATATGGTCTGCTATAATATGAGTGTGTGGGTGAGTGATATTCTGAGTGTAGGAAGGTTGTTCCACCAATCTGGTGCCTTTTGAGATGTGTAACTTCGTGAAAAAAAAAGATTGATTTCACCTAATTCACCTAACATTCTGCCAAAAAGAGCACATACATGTTTAACTTAATAGAAACCATCTCAAGAGTTTAAATAAAAACAAATATATAGTAAGTGCCTATTAAGTGCCAAATAAAGGAACTCTTCCCTCTTGTGTGCAACAGGGATGAGTAATTGAATCCAAGCTTCACAAAAAAAAAAAAAAGTCTATCCTGTCTATCTATGGGTAATGGGGTTGATGTGTTATGCTTTCCACCACGGATGTCAAAATGCTGAATTTTGGCACTTTAGAAAATTGTCATGGTTAGTTGATTGGACCCGAGGCGCTGAGCAGTAGAGTGAATACATTCCTTTTATTGGTACTCAAAAACAACAAAGGAGAGAGCGAAACCAGAACTGATGTGCCTAAAGCAACAAACAAAGACCCACACACAGGTGGGCACAGTAATGAACTTAAATAGGATCCCAATTAGAGACAACGTATGGCAGCTGCCTCTAATTGGGGACCAACGGAACTTAAACATAGAGTTGCCCAGACAACCCTACCATCAGGCCCCGACAGTTAACCAAACCCAAACATAGAGATGCCACTAGGCATCCCTACCATCAGGTCCTGACAGTTAACCAAACCCAAACATAGAGATGCCACTAGGCATCCCTACCATCAGGATCCGACAGTTAACCAAACCCAAACATAGAGATGCCACTAGGCATCCCTACCATCAGGCCCCGACACAAATTCATATTAAAAGTCTGATGTATTGAATTCTCCATATGGTCTGTATTAAAGGGCTCTTCATTTAATATAACAGGCTTTTAGCATTCAATATTGGTGCACAATCTTTACTTAAAATATTTTTAAAAGGCACTCATTTCTTGGAACAACCCAAGAATAGAGCTATACATTGTTGTGTGTAAGATGTGTGACAGTGTGTGCCAGTGTGTGGGTGTGTATCCGGTAGGTGTGTAGGACTGTGGGTGTGTCTGCTTTGAGTTGGTCCAGCCTCTCCTCACAGTGAGTGTGTATGGCTGGGGATATTGTGAATATACTGGGAGCAGAGAGTCCCATGTCTCATGCAGTCATGCACTACCATGTTGGATGGTACTTGGTTCTTGGATGCCTGCTACTGGATTTACTTGGCGCTTGTGTGGAGGGACAAAGGATACCAAAGTCAAAAAGGAAAGAGGTAGGGTCTCACCTGGACTTTGAACCACTCCCCTTTGGGTCCAGGTATAGATCCCCCCCTGACGGGAAAAACACAACTAGATAATCATTTGTGACAGGTGGGATATCCCTACTAAATAGCTCTGGCTAATGTTCCTATCCACCCAGTAAGGCCAGCAGGCTAGTCTATTTTATTGGTATGTAACTGTTATGAATTGTGTTGTCTACAGTATTTAAACGCCACTTTAAACATGCACATGATACTGCACAACATGTCCTCATGGGGACAATAAAGTCTATTGGTTGGTGTAGCGTGATTATGGTCCATTGATGTAGAATTATTCATAGTTCCTTAAATGCACTTTAGTAAGTCCTCAATACGGCAAGATGTTTATGTGCTAGATAGGATATGTTCCGTCACTTTGGTGTGTGAGAGAAACATCCACATACTGAACACATTAGCATAACCGTTACAGTGGGCTTGATAATGCTTCATGTTAATGACTGTGCAACGGGACAGCTTGATGATAGGTGTCTTTAAGAGTGTGTTTAGTGTGTGTTATTAACAGCGGTTTTTGTTGGTTAGATCAGAAGAACAGTCATCAGTGAGTTTTATTAAACCTAAGTTATCCCTTTGGTTGAGTTAAGGTTCAACATTACAACACTGAGAACTGGGGAGATTTGTTTAACCTTGGCAGGTTATGTTGCATTGCACTATACACTATACAATGAACATGGCAATGTTCACCTCCATATTAGTAGGCCTATGTTGAGTGAAATTGAATTGTGATACAATGTGAAAATCCCAGTCATGTTGGACACAGTGCAATGTTAAAAGGAAGAAAACATCCAATTGAAATTGCAAAAATAGGATAACAGAAATCCTCTGATTCTGAAGTTGTACTTGAGGCTGTTTCAATTGGTTGGAGTTGGGAATAAGATCTGGCCTGTACTCTGAGGGATTCTCTCCTACTGGGAAGTGGGAATGTTGGCCTACAGTATACTGTTACTCTTCCACTCAATATTTCAGTCCACGTTGTTCGTCCTCTCTGTCTGTCCGGTGTCCTCTAGCCTCAAAGTTGACATGTTTTATTTTTCTTCCTTTTTGTAATGTCCTTTTCTTTCAGTTCTATATATTCATACATAATATAGCGTTGCTTTCAACAGCCATATTATTATGGCTATTTCCATTACATTTTCCTTGCTATTGTTTTCTGGTCTCCAGTTTGTGTCAATTAAAGCATTGTGCTGCAAAGCATTGTGGTGTTTTTTTTTTAAGCCAATTTTTCTACCACCTGCTGCAAGACCCAGCCAGTTTGAGATTGCCTAAATACATACCTGTGTCTGGAATAGATTTACGGACCTAACTGCTTGATTGGGCCTTTGTGTGGGTATGTATGTGTGTGTGTGGATAGCAACTACGCCTGTAGCAGTTGTGTGGGTGGGTTTGGCCTCCGTAGATCTCTCAGGATGGCTTGTAGAGTGGAGAGCTGTCAGCTCCAGAGACATGGAGGCTACCAGAACAGAGACTGACGGAGGGATATCACCCCAATTAGAAATAACCATTCGTCTCTATCCCAGGTGTGCCACTCTAGAGATCTGACATCTATGATAATTCCTAGGAATTTCCCATTTTCCGCCTGAAATCCACTGAGAGTAGAAGAAATCAAATGAGGGAGAACACAGGAGGCTGGTGAAGGGAGGACGGCTCATAATAGAATGGAGTGAATGGAATGGCATCACCACATGGAAAACATGTTTGATGTGTTCGATAACATTCCAATTATTCCGTTCCAGCCATTACCATGAGCCCGTCCTCCCCAAATAAGGTGCCACTGGCCGCCTGTGATGGAGAAGTGCCAAGTGGGCATAGCTGGGTCAACAAAGAGCATGTAAAACTAACTGGAAGTAATTTGTTGTATTGTGACATGCAGCCCAGACCCCAGACACATTGTCAACATCCTCTCAAAGTGATGGGTCTTGTGAAAAGTGTTTGTGTTATGGCTGTTAGTGCCATACTCTGAGCCTACAGCCATACAAACATGCTATCTAACTGTCACTCAGCTGTACATCTGCCCCCCCCCCCCCCCACATATTTCTCTGTTTGTGCTGAGTTCACATTTCCTCATTGTGTCTCAGCACGCTGGTTGAAAGCGCTACTGTTGATGACACATACAGTGCCTGCTTGAGCCCGTTGCTGCAGAGGCCCCTGGGTTAAGGGAGAAAATAGGGCATCTTGACTTGGCACTGAACATGTAAAGGAGATGTATTGAATGACATATGAAGGTTCTTGGAATGGGGATTAATAGATCCATCATAAGGAGGTACTTGAGGTACTGAAACACGTCACTTAGAGATTGCCAAGACCTTGCTGGATCATAATGGAAAGCATCATTGTGCTGTCTGCCCCCTAGTGGGGTACAGAGTATTACTGCAGCAGCTCAGTGCTCCTGGCTCCTACTGACTTGGCTGTGTGTGTGTGTGTGTGTGTGTGTGTGTGTGTGTGTGTGTGTGTGTGTGTGTGTGTGCGTGTGTGTGTGTGTGCGTGCGTGCGTGCGTGCGTGCGTGCGTGCGTGCACCCCAGGTAAGCGCAGTCTACCAGGGCGTGGGTCAGAGTGATATCAGGAATACTGTACAGTAGATAAGCTGGATGGCCGGCAGGCGGCAGCGGCCAGAGGCAGATCCAGTGTTATCGGAGAGGAGTGACCGTGGGCCAGGGAGAGGGACTGGAGTGGAGCACCCCGTACCAGTCCCCCGGCCCTCCTTGCTCTGTCACCTGAGAGCCCTTGAGTTTGGCTCTCTATAGCTCTGTTTCATATCCCAATGAGCTTTGATGAGAGAAAGTACATGTACCTTGTGGTGCCTAGCTTTGCACTGATTCTGCCCTTCACACCCTGTCCTGATAAAGGATTGTGCAGTATGGGGAGAATGTAGGCTACTGTACACTGAAAGAATGGGACCAAACAGGTTCAGAGAAATCCCCCAAAACACAAAACAACTCTAAACAACAACCGTACAGTACCTTCACACCTAATACCCTATCTCCCTCACCCTCTCCCCTCCACCCCCAGTCCACACACGCACACATCCAGCAGGGCAAGCAGGCTGCTGCTCCCCACATGCCTCCCAGGCCAGATTAACTTTACTGCTCCCTGCTGTGGTGGCCCGTCACAGTCATCAAACAGAATTTACAACCCCTCACCCCAAGCAGGCCCCTCTCTGCTCCACTTTCCCCCAGGCCCAACAACCTCTCATGAGCTAGCAATGTGCACTGGGAGGGAGGGGACCTCAGGTTGGAGGAGTTTGAACTTTTACCTCTGAGGGCAGTTACAGGTAGTTAGATGGTGTACAGGTAGTTAGATGGTGTACAGGTAGTTAGATGGTGTACAGGTATGTAGATGGTGTACAGGTAGTTAGATGGTGTACAGGTAGTTAGATGGTGTACATGTAGTTAGATGGTGTACAGGTATTTAGATGGTGTACAGGTAGTTAGATGGTGTACAGGTATTTAGATGGTGTACAGGTAGTTAGATGATGTACAGGTAGTTAGATGGTGTACAGGTAGTTAGATGGTGTACAGGTAGTTAGATGGTGTACAGGTAGTTAGATGGTGTACAGGTAGTTTGATGGTGTACAGGTAGTTAGATGGTGTATGTGTTGAAATGGGAAAGGAAGTACACAGTTCTAAAGAGGTGATGTTTTTACTGTGATGGTTGAGTGAGGAGAATGTAGACGTATAGGGGAGTTAATGAGGCATGACGTTGGTCTACAGGTAGTACTGCAGTTCAGTGTGCTGTCAACCCTAGTTTTGGGATTGTTTTACAGTTGGCTTAGTTCCCTGTTGGTAAGAAACCAGACCAACACAATAAGCATGAACCATAGATAGGTCAATGAATTCTTTCCACAGCTATGCAAGTTATGCATACACAACAAGAAATAAACATCTCTTGGGAATATGTCATCTAACCAATGATCTCATACTGATATTCAGCGGCACATAATTCATTGTGTTTGTGTTGTGTCTCCATAGGACATGTTTGGGCAGAGTGGGAGTCGGCGTGGGGATGGGACATGGGGTCCCCGCCAGAAAGCGTCGGTGGGACGAGGGGACGTCTTTGTGGTGGACGAGGACACAGACCTGGCTGATCCAAACCTCCAGGGGGGACACCTCAACCCTCAGTGGAAACCAAAAGGCAGCCACGAGGGCAAGCCTGAGCCCTCCTCCAAACTCCTGGAGGAGAACATCACCACGGACAAGAAGACAAAAGACTCTGGAGGGAGGGACGTCGACCTGTTTCCCGCAAAACCTTCGGATGGCATCATTATTGATTTGGACCCTGGGTCTTCAACGAAGAAGCCCTCTGTGGAGTTTCCCCGCGTCGTTAAGACTCAGATAGTGACCCTCCTGGACCTGGAGCACCCAGACTCTAACTTGCTGAGAGAGGAGGTGGAGGGGCCTCAGACCCCTTCTCGGACTGCCTTCGCCCCCACCTCAGAGCCCTCTGCCCCTCCTGTGGAGGCTGTAACTGAGGAGAGGAGACCCACCACACACATCCCCACCCAGCCTGACCCAGACCCTGAACGGGCTATCATTGTGGAACGAGGACCAGAACACCCACGCACAGTGACCATCGTACACAGGGAAGGGGACCTGGTTCTGGGCTCTGATGGCCAGATGTATAGGCTCCAGAGAGGGCCCCCAGGCCGAATGGGGCCCCCAGGAAAGGAGGTAAGTGTCTTCACCATCTTCCTCGACTTATTCGCTGTGCTAGTGCTCATGTGTCATGATGTGTAACGTTTAATGTTCATGTTTATGGAGGGTGACAGTTCATTAGTAGTTTTGATGCTAGAGTAGAGATTCTTTCCTAACATTTTTACATTTACATTTTAGTCATTTAGCAGATGATCTTATCCAGAGCGACTTACAAATTGGTGCGTTCAACTTAGGATAGCCAGTGAGACAACCACATCTCCATCACAGGAAGGACATTTGTTTAAACAAGCAGCTGTGAGGAAAGTCAGTGCTAGCAGGGAAATAAGTCAGGTGTTAGTTAAAAAAATATATACTATTCCAGGTATTCCTTGAAGAGGTAGGGTTTCAAGTGTCTCCGGAATGGGGTCAGTCACTCCGCTGACCTGGCGTCGTGGGGGTGCTTGTTCCATCATTAGGGTGCCAAAGCGAATAGCTTTGACTGGGCTGAGCGGGAACTTTGCTTCCGTAGAGGTAGGGGGGCTAGCAGGCCAGAGGTGTTGTCCAGGGTCACACCAAGGTTCTTTGCACTCTGGGAGGAGGACACAATGGAGTTGTCAACCGTGATGGCGAGATCATGGAGCGGGCAATCCTTCCCCGGGAGGAAGAGCAGCTCCGTCTTACCGAGGTTCAACTTGAGGTGGTGATACGACATCCAAACTGATATGTCTGCTAGGCATGCGGAGATGCGATTCACCACCTGGTTATCAGAAGGGGAAAGGAGACTAACACTTTTGTTATGTAAATAAGAGGACAAACCTAACATAATAATAAGTAGCAAAGAATGTGTGGAGCATTATGAAATTAGAAAATATATTCTGTGTTTGGCCTTTTGGCTCTGCATCAATCTGAATATAATCAACAGCCTTGATCTTGTTAAAACATGAGTCGACCCTGATGTCTTTCATGTTCCTCTCCTCACATTAGCTACTCCACAGCTCCAAATGGCGCCACAAGTGTCAACGCCTTCATCACTGCATTAGTCACGGCGATCATATCATCGAGCCTCTTTGATTGGTGGAGGGGGCGTGAAGCCCTTAGGGCCGCCAGAACCAGACCCAGATGGAGCAACATCTGGCCCAGTTTGGCCCTGGTACTGGAGCCTCAGCCTGGCTCTCTGGCTGCTATAAAAGCCTGTGATCACTCGTCACCATTACTGTGATTTATCCTGGCTGCAGAGAACATAAAAGGAGATGTCCTGCTGGCCAGGAGTAAAATGCTCTGTAGCGGAGAAGGCTGCAGTAATTAAGCCCCCTCTCATGTAAAATGCTCTGTAGCGGAGAAGGCTGCAGTAATTAAGCCCCCTCTCATGTAAAATGCTCTGTAGCGGAGAAGGCTGCAGTAATTAAGCCCCCTCTCATGTAAAATGCTCTGTAGTGGAGAAGGCTGCAGTAATTAAGCCCCCTCTCATGTAAAATGCTCTGTAGCGGAAAAGGCTGCAGTAATTAAGCCCCCTCTCATGTAAAACAAGGTTATGATCTTATGGTCTAGATGTCCTGGCTGTATGTCAGGCCTGTGGAGGGCGTGTGTGTGGGTGTTAGGTGAGGCTGGTCTGGCTATAGCCCCTATAACACCACTCTCTAGAAAGGACATGGATGGCATTTGAGGAATTTTTATGTCCTTGTTGCATGTAAATCTTCCGTGATATCTGAGCTTTACCGACTCATGCTGACATGACGTGACATATACACTGAGTGAACTAAACATTAAGGAGACATCTTTCCATGACATAGACTGACCAGGTGAATCCAGGTGAAGCTATGATCCCTTATTGATGTCACTTGTTAAATCTGCTTCAATCAGTGTAGATGAAGGGGAGGATAAGGGTTTTTAAGCCTTGAGACAAGGATTGTGTATGTGTGCCATTCAGAGGGTGAATGGGCAAGACAAAAGATTTGTGTCTTTTTTTGAATGGGGTGTGGTAGTAGGCGCACCAGTTTGAGTGTGTCAAGAACCACAACGCTGCTGGGTTTTCACGCTCAACAGTCTCCCGTGTGTATCAAGAATTGTCCACCAAATCAAATCAAAGTTTATTTGCCTCGTGCGCCGAATACAACATGTGTAGACCTTACAGTGAAATGCTTACTTACAAGCCCTAACCAGCAGTACAGTTTTTAAGTAAAAAACAAGTATTAGGTAAACAATAGATAAGAAATAAAAAACAGTAAAATGACAGTAAAAATAACAGTAGCGAGGCTATATACAGGAAGTACCAGTACAGAGTCAATGTGAGGAGGCTATATACAGGAAGTACCGGTACAGAGTCAATGTGAGGAGGCTATATACAGGAAGTACCGGTACAGAGTCAATGTGAGGAGGCTATATACAGGAAGTACCGGTACAGAGTCAATGTGAGGAGGCTATATACAGGAAGTACCGGTACAGAGTCAATGTGAGGAGGCTATATACAGGAAGTACCGGTACAGAGTCAATGTGAGGAGGCTCTATACAGGAAGTACCGGTACAGAGTCAATGTGAGGAGGCTATATACAGGAAGTACCGGTACAGAGTCAATGTGAGGAGGCTATATACAGGAAGTACCGGTACAGAGTCAATGTGAGGAGGCTATATACAGGAAGTACCGGTACAGAGTCAATGTGAGGAGGCTATATACAGGAAGTACCGGTACAGAGTCAATGTGAGGAGGCTCTATACAGGAAGTACCGGTACAGAGTCAATGTGAGGAGGCTATATACAGGAAGTACCGGTACAGAGTCAATGTGAGGAGGCTATATACAGGAAGTACCGGTACAGAGTCAATGTGAGGAGGCTATATACAGGAAGTACCGGTACAGAGTCAATGTGAGGAGGCTATATACAGGAAGTACCGGTACAGAGTCAATGTGAGGAGGCTATATACAGGAAGTACCGGTACAGAGTCAAATGTGAGGAGGCTATATACAGGTGGTACCGGTACAGAGTCAATGTGCGGGGCCACCGGTTAGTCGGGCTAATTGAGGTAATATGTACATGTAGGTATAGTTAAAGTGACAATACATAGATGATAAACAGAGAGTAGCAGCAGTGTAAAAGAGGGGTTGGGGGGGGGGACACAAGCCCTTTTTACATCAGCAGATGTCAAAAAGTGCTCATACAGAAACCCAGCCTAAAACCCCAAAAAGCAAGCAATGCAGATGTAGAAGCAAGGAAAAACTCCCTAGGAAGGCAGGAAGCTAGGAAGAAACCTAGAGAGGAACCATGTTCTGAGGGGTGGCCAGTCCTCTTCTGGCTGGGTAGAGATTATAAGAGTACATGGCCATTAAGGCCGGATTGTTCTTCAAGATGTTCAAATGTTCATAGATGACCAGCAGGGTCAAATAATAATCACAGTGGTTGTAGAGGGTGCAACAGGTCAGCACCTCAGGAGTAAATGCCACATGGCTTTTCATAGCCGAGCATTCAGTGATCGAGACAGCAGGTGCGGTAGAGAGGGAGAGAGAGAGGGAGGGAGGGAGAGAGAGAGAGAGGGAGGGAGGGAGAGGGAGAGGGAGAGGGAGAGGGAGAGGGAGAGGGAGAGGGAGAGGGAGAGGGATGTTTTGTACACTTAGTGTATGAAAGCTGACTAAAAAGACCA
This sequence comes from Thymallus thymallus, assembly GCA_023634145.1. NCBI lineage: Eukaryota > Metazoa > Chordata > Actinopteri > Salmoniformes > Salmonidae > Thymallus > Thymallus thymallus. The sequence continues at coordinate 35,373,364 of CM042403.1, read as the reverse complement.
GAAACATCAACCTCGTTGTATTTTGTGCTGAACGCACTGTACCATATTTCATGTGGTTGATTGGTGATGGTTGATGTTACTATATTGGAATTTCTCCCCACTAAGAGGAAGCCAGTTTGTTAGATTCCATTTGCAGCCTCCTCAGTTTCCAAGGTTAGACCCATGGCCATGTCACCGTGTTCCTTAGGCTTCGGAAGCTTGTCTTTTTAACTGGCTTAATGGGCATCTAAACTGTGGGGAGGAAGTATTTTGACTTTCATAGGCAGCGGGCCGCAGTGTAAAAACCCTGGTAATGGAAAGCTTTGATGGGGTCCGCTGCTCTCTTCTGACTTCCTACCTCAGTCTGTTAATAGTGGACAGGGCAGATGTTGTAACACATTTAGTAGTTAATGTTTATAACAGTACGCTATTAAGCTGTAGATGCAAGTGATGCCTCATGGGCTTTTGTCAACACTCATTTGGTTTTTATGATTAATCTGTTAATTAATGTTGTTGTGCTTGAGAATGAGCTTACCAGGGCATTGGTTAATTCACATTTGATTGTATGATACAGGAGCTATATGAGAAGTTAAGAAGTCTGTCCCTCTGAATTAACTTGAATTAATGTCTTACATGTTCTGTTGGCTCTCTTTCTTTTGTCGTTTACTTTCTCCAGGGTTTTCCCGGTCACACTGGCTTACATGGGTTTAAAGGTGACAGGGTAAGTGGAGCTGACGTTTTGGAATGGCTTGAGGTGGCTTAAATTTATGACACAATGGCCTATGGGTTAGTCTGCTTGACCTCGCATTTGAATGCACCATAACTTTGTCTTAGTAAATTATGGAACTGCGTTAGGATCAGAGCATGAGCAGCTAATTTTTTTTACGACTGAAGTTTACATAATAAGTAATGTGTTTACAGCAATAAACCCCTAGCTTTTCAGCCTCTCTTTGATTACCAAGTCCTCCTGTAAATGTGCTGTCTCTCACAGTCCAATATGACTGACTGTATGACTTCAGCTTACTCATTCTAGGTGTAGATATTGTAACTAATACCTATGATGTTTCTCACAGGGCCAGCTGGGGCCTGAGGGGCGTGCAGGGCGACAGGGGGATCCAGGCCCCCCCGGCCCACCTGGTCTCCCGTCTTTCTACCTGTGGAAAAACACTATTGAGGAGTGGGCTGCTTTCCGGGTGAGTTGACAACCCCCATTCCATCCCAAATCCTACCCCAACTTCACGCTCACGCTTTACCTAGTACTAAATATTTCTAATACTTAAAGCATTGTATTTGGGACAAACCATTCACTAAACCCTAAATCTCAACCAAATCTTGTAATGAATAATGTGGAAATGAAGGAGACTAAACTGCTTGGTGTAACCCTGGATTGTAAACTGAAATGGTCAAAACATATTGATAGATAGATAGGTACTTTATTGATCCTCGAGGGGAAATTTCAATGGTAGCTTTCCCCAGCTCTCACCTAAAGACGTCTGCATACTAGGCTCAGTTTGCTCCTAGCAGAACTCGGATAGGTGAAGTGAACTTCTGTGTCTTGCATACTCCCTTATAAGACTTTCGCTTGAAAAACTAGAGAAAAGCGGCAGTAGTACTGTTTGTCCCTGAGATGAAGTAGCTTGAAAGTAGTCAAATTGAATCTAAGATTAAACTCAAGAAATGTGTAATTCATTTAGTTGTTTTTGCTGAGGAGGTCTTAGTCGCATATCTAACTAATATGTTTGGTGCAGTATTAAATAAATAAATCATAAAAATATATACACAAACTGTTTTGGATGGGAAGCATGTGGACGCCTTACCGCAACTCCACAAGGACATACAGTATTAGGCTATGACCCTATAGACTGCCTGTGCAGGTTTTTACCAGGCTAGCTGTACAGTCTTTGACCCCACACTGTTGGTGCGTGTGAGCCGGTGCTCCATCTATCCCTCATCAGTTAAATCCCCCTGCCTGCTCTGAGTCTGAGACTGACCACAGCTGCAGGCTGAATAGTACAGCATGACTATCAGCGTGACTGAAAACTGCATGGACGTTATTGAATAAAGATGCTGTGTAAGAATGAAAGGCGGTTTGTTACTCTGGGCTTTGAACTGAGCCATGTGGCCAGACAGAGATCAGATCCTGGGCTTTGAACTGAGCCATGTGGCCAGACAGAGATCAGATCCTGGGCTTTGAACTGAGCTATGTGGCCTGACAGAGATCAGATCCTGGGCTTTGAACTGAGCTATGTGGCCAGACAGAGATCAGATACTGGGCTTTGAACTGAGCTATGTGGCCAGACAGAGATCAGATCCTGGGCTTTGAACTGAGCTATGTGGCCTGACAGAGATCAGATACTGCTATCTATTTAAAATGAGTGAGGATTATAAAAACTGCTTTGATTTTAGCCCCAGTGCTTTTTCTTGAGAGGATAAGGCACCGAATAAAATCAAGAAAAAACAGGTCTGAAAACATCTGACAACCTTTAATTTATGAGTGAAATGTCCCTTTAAGATGGCAACACAATGAATTATGGTTAACACACTGATGGAATCTATATACATTACATGTTCTTATCGTTTTGATTCCTGACTCGTGAAACTTTAAATAATTTGCCATGTCTCCATGTTTCTTCCAGCAAACCTCTTTCTACCAGTTGCTCTACGCTGGCTGGCCTGTAAGTAATGGACACCTCTCCAATGACTAGGACTAGACTGGGGATGCATCCAAAATGGCACCCTATTCCCTATATAGTGCACTACTTTTGACCAGAGCCCTATGGGTCTTGGTGAAAAAGTCTCTACTATAACAGGAATAGGGTGCCATTTGGGACACATTAAGGGTCTTATCGAGTATATGGGTCATAAAATCCAGCAGGGTGTATTTGGGTTCTTCCTGACATTGTTCTGTTCTCTGTGTGCTTGCAGAGGGAGCAGGGACCCCCAGGACCAGACGGGGAGATTGGGAAGACAGGCCCAGAGGTGAGTGAAACCCCTCCCCTGCATAAAAGGAAAAGTGTTAATTCATACTGTTTGACCTTTGTATTGTGAGTTACACATTGGTCTGTCCCTGTCTGTCTGTCTGTCTGTCTGTCTGTCTGTCTGTCTGTCTGTCTGTCTGTCTGTCTGTCTGTCTGTCTGTCTGTCTGTCTGTCTGTCTGTCTGTCTGTCTGTCTGTCTGTCTGTCTGTCTGTCTGTCTGTCCCTGTCTCTGTCTGTCCCTGTCTGTCTGTCTGTCTGTCTGTCTGTCTGTCTGTCTGTCTGTCTGTGTCTGTGTCTGTCTGTCCCTGTCTGTCTGTCTGTCTGTCTGTGTCTGTCTGTCCCTGTCTGTCTGTCTGTCTGTCTGTCTGTCTGTCTGTCTGTCTGTCTGTCCCTGTCTCTGTCTGTCCCTGTCTGTCTGTCTGTCTGTCTGTCTGTCTGTCTGTCTGTCTGTCTGTCTGTCTGTCTGTCTGTCTGACTCTCTCTCTCTCTCTCTCTCTCTCTCTCTCTCTCTCTCTCTCTCTCTCTCTCTCTCTCTCTCCATCTCCCCCCCCCCCCCCCCTCTCTCTCGCTCCATCTCCCTCTCCCCCCCCCCTCTCTCTCTCTCCCCCCCTCTCTCTCTATCTCCCTCTCCCCCCCACCCTCCCTCTCTCTCTTTCTCGTCCCACTCAGGGGACAACAGGTGATCCTGGCCTACAAGGGCCTCCAGGAATAATTGGAGAAATGGTAAGTACTGATGACAGAAGAAATGTACGCACATCCTTAAAATCATAGGGGCTGGGCTTATAAAGTCTACATTAAAAGAACAGAAAGGCCTGCACACTATATTTCAGTCCAAGATGACCTGATAAAAATTATCTGGAAAACGTTGTCATTAAAGGTAAACATTAGGATCATAGAGAGTGCAGGCCTTTCTGTTATCAAATCAAAATAACATATTTTTGAGTACTGATGACATCCAGTCTGGGTTTAGGCACATTACTGTTATACAATAACTCCCAATGGCCCCATTGTTGTCCCTAGGAAATTGGTAAAATCAAAAACTGCTCAAGTTGTTTTGCAGCTGAATTAATACATGTTATGACATGCTATGAGGATTTGACTGTACCAAAGATGTACTTAAAGAAAGCGTGGGATAATCTCTTTTAGCTTTTAGCATCTAAAGATATTAGCATCTCAGGCTCTTCCCACATCCCTCACAACCACACAAACACATTAGCACAAGGCTTGGAACACAGAAAAAAACAGAGAGAGGCTTTGTTATGTTGTGTCTTAGCCAGTCAGAGATGTCAGCTGAACTGAGCACTGACGCTACGGGCCCAACAAGACGGCCCACATCATAGATGGCTGAGGTTTTGGGTAGAGTTGTAAACACTTCCTCTCCCTCCCCAATAGGAAAGCTACGGTGTCTGGGCTGTGTGGCTCACACGTGGCGTGGAGAATGACTGTATTGTGTGTGCATGTGTGTGTATACAGTGTGTGTACAGTATGTATATGTACAAGAACTCATTTATCAGTCTGGCCAGCTTCTGCATGTACAATATCAATCACTGTCCACACACACACACGCGCACACACACACACACACACACACACACACACACACACACACACACACACACACACACACACACACACACACACACACACACACACACACACACGTATATTATCAATCACCGTTCACGGCCAGAAATATAACAGTCCACACTGTCCACACTGCCATGAGCTAACAGGTGTTTAAGCTATCTGATGTGTACATGTTCTCCACCTGTCTACTGTGCAAGTTATTGATGACAAGGAGGTCTAAAGTCTATCTTAAAGATATACTAATAATGTCTCCACTTTTCATCCTCTTGATAAGCTCTCAGTGCCACCCTGCTGGGCAGGAATGGTGTCATGGTGCCTTAAATTGGTATAGGGTGCATTTTGCGATGTAGCCCAGGTGTGTTAGGATGTGTCCTCACTGTGTCACAGGTTTACACAGCCTCGGGTGATGGTGTCTCAGTCATGGATCCACAGCCTCTGATTGGGTGATGGTGTCTCTGTCACAGATCTACAGCCTCTGATTGGGTGATAGTGTCTCTGTCACAGATCTACAGCCTCTGATTGGGTGATAGTGTCTGTCACAGATCTACAGCCTCTGATTGGGTGATAGTGTCTCTGTCACAGATCCACAGCCTCTGATTGGGTGAAGGTCTCTCTGTCACAGATCCACACAGCCTCTGATTGGGTGATGGTGTCTGTTGTATTGCAGGGTGAGCCGGGCCCAAAGGGCGTGGCGGGCAGAGCAGGGCTCCATGGGAAATATGGAGAGAATGGGCAGGACGGTCAGCCTGGGATGCCTGGTGACCCTGGGCGACAGGTGAGGTCAAAGGCCACCACTTAGTGATTACATGATAACCCTCTTATTATGAACCCATCTGTTCCCAGAAACAACCATTCCAGCCATTTCCTATATGTAGTGCAGTACTTTTGACCATTATGTATTTCCTACGAAGTGCACTATATAGAGAATAGAGTGCTATATCTCTGATTATATCAATGTCTCGTTTTGCTTAGGGACCCTTCGGGTATAGGGGAGAAGGCGGTTCTAAAGGAGAAAAAGGGGACGAGGTAAGGGGGTTGGAAAGGGGACGAGGTAAGGGGGTTGGAAAGGGGACAAGGTAAGGGGGTTGGAAAGTGAAACAGTGCCCTTTGAACTCTGTAATATTAGTCAAATGAAGAGTAACAATGAAGACCATAGGTCGTTTACACTTTCTATGAAGTACATAGAGTGTATTCAGAAAGTATTCAGACCCCTTGACTTTTTCCACATTTTGTTACGTTACAGCCTTATTCCAAAATGTATTAAATAAAACAATCCTCAGCAATCTACACACAATACCCCATAATGACAAGGTGAAAACATGTTTAGACATTTTGCAAATGTATAAAAAACTAAAAACAGAAATACCATACAGTGGCAAGAAAAAGTATGTGAACCCTTTGGAATTACCTGGAGTTCTGCTTAAATTGGTCATAAAATGTTATTTGATTTTCATCTAAGTCACAACAATAGACAAACACAGTGTGCTTAAACTAATAACAACTAATTCTTGTATTTTTCTTGTCTATATTGAATAAATAATTTTAACATTCACAATGTAGGTTGGAAAAATTATGTGAACCCCTAGGCTAATGGCTTCTCCAAAAGCTAATTGGAGTCAGGAGTCAGCTAACCTGGAGTCCAATCAATGAGACGAGATTAGAGATTGCCTGATGTGAACTATGCATCAAACAAAAGAGATCTCAGAAGACCTAACATTAAGAATTGTTGACTTGCATAAAAGCTGGAAAGGGTTACAAAAGAAAAGTATCTCTAAAAGCCTTGATGTTCATCAGTCCATGGTAAGACAAATTGTCTAGAAATGGAGAAAGTTCAGCGTTGTTGCTACTCTCCCTAGGAGTGACCGTCCTGCAAAGATTACTGCAAGAGCACAGTGCAGAATGCTGAATGAGGTTAAGAAGAATCTGTCACATCCTGAAGGAATGGCAGACCAACACGCAGCGCTGATATAGTTTGACATGATTTATTTCTAACCACCGAACTTGAACAACACAAAGCTAACACCACGACCGTGACACAGTGGGTTTACATAACCTACTGACAAACAATGAACCACACAAAGACAGAGAAATACTGAACTTAAATATGGCCCCAATTACAGACAAATGCGAAGCAGCTGCATCCAATTGGGGACCAACAAAAAAACAAACATAGGAACAGAATACATAGATCTGTCAGGCTCTGACCATAGAAAACTAGAGGGAGCCAAAGGCTTCCCTATGATCAGAGCCTGACAGAATCCTGGAGTGTCAGCTAAAGACTTACAGAAATCTCTGGAACATGCTAACATCTTTGTTGATGTACGATACATAAAACACAAAACAAGAATGGTGTTCATGGGAGGACACTACGGAAGAAGCCACTGCTGTCCAAAAAAAACACTTTTGAAGTTCGCAAAAGAGCACCTGGATGTTCCACAGCGCTATAGGCAAAATAGATGAAACTAAAGTTGAGTTGTTTGGAAGGAATACACAACACTATGTGTGGAGAAAAAAAGGCACAGCACACCAACATCAAAACCTCATCCCAACTGTAAAGTATGGTGGAGGAAGCATCATGGTTTGGGGCTGCTTTGCTGACTCAGGGCCTGGACAGCTTGCTATCATCAACGGAAAAATGAATTCCCAAGTTTATGAAGACTTTTTGCAGGAGAATGTAAGGCTATCTGTCTGCCAATTGAAGCTAAACAGAAGTTGGGTGATGCAACAGGCCAGGACCCAAAACACAGAAGTAAATCAACAACAGAATGGCTTCAACAGAAGAAAATACCCGTTCTGGAGTGGCCCAGTCAGAGTCCTGACCTCAACCTGATTGAGATGCTGTGGCATGACCTCAAGAGAGCGGTTCACACCAGACATCCCAAGAATATTGCTGAACTGAAACAGTTTTGTAAAGAGGAACGGTTCAAAACTACAGAAAACGTATGGTTGAGGTTATTGCTGCCAACCAGTTATTAAATCTAAGGGTTCAGATACTTTTCCCACCCTGCACTGTGAATGTTTACACAGTGTGTTCAATAAAGACATGAAAACAGTTAATTGTTTGTGTGTTTAAGCAGACTGTGTTTGTCTATTGTTGTGACTTTTTTGACCAATTTATAAAGAAATTAAGGTCATTCCAAAGGGTTCACATACTTTTTCTTGCCACTGTAAGTATTCAGACCCTTTGCTATGCGACTCGAAATTGAGCTCAGGTGCTTCCTGTTTCCATTGATCATCCTTCTCAGGAAGGTCACCAAGAACCCAATGGTCACTCTGTGGAGATGGGAGAGTAAAGGGTCTGAATACTTATGTAAATGTGATATTTCTTTTTTAAATGTTTAATGTTTTTGATTTGTCATTATGGGGTATTGTGTGTAGATTGATGTCATTATGGGGTATTGTGTGTAGATTGATGTCATTATGAGGTATTGTGTGTAGATTGATGAAAAAGTCAAGGGGTCTGAATACTTTCCGAAGGCGCTGTACGTATAATGCTTTAAAACGTATTTTATAGGGCCTTTTTGGAGCCAAGGGTCCAAGAGGACATATGGGAGAACCGGGCGAGAAGGTAAGACTCAAGTATGATTGTTGACTATTGTTCCGTAATTGCTACAGTACCACACTGAATTAAAGTCGTCCCCGGTCTTCACTGGTCAAGATTATTTGTTGGAATATGCTGTCCCTTAGTGGAAAGAGTAAGTACTATGAGAGCTGAATGCTCTGGCTCATACAGTACAGTTCACATAAAATGTTTTTTGATTGTCTTTCCTCAAATCCCTGTTATGCTCATGTATGCATTTTACTGATGGCTTTTTGTGTGGATAGCTCTCTCTATTGAGAGCTTAAATTCTGATCTTTGTGTGTTCTGTAGGGCTCTATTGGTTTACCAGGCCGTCCCGGTTATGTTGGTCCACCAGTAAGTGTTTCTCTCACTGTATGTGTTCCAAATAGCACCCATATTCCCTTTATAGTGCACATTTTCACCAGTCCTGGTCAAAACTATTGCACTAAATAAGGAATCAGGTGTCATTTGAGATGCTGCCACTGTCTCTTTTCTTTCAAGCTGCCTTTTTTGTTTTGCACCCTAATTTTCACCCCTTTAACATACTTTATAAAAGGTTTAACCCTATGTCTGTCTTTTCTTCAGGGGCCTCAGGGAGTCAGAGGGGCCACAGGCCCCGAGGGAAACCCCGGACCTGATGTGAGTGACACACAGTAACAATACTACACCTTGTCACAGATTCAAACATTCATCAGTAATTGAGTGTGTCCATGACTTGTGTCCATGTGTTTGTGACTCTCCAGGGGGAGGCTGGGTTTGATGGGCCTCCAGGGCCTCCTGGGACAGTAGTGAGTAGACAGCAAACAAAGTCTGTACTTTTTTTCTCCCCAATTTCGTCATATCCAATTGATAGTAGTTACATTCTTGTTCCATCGCTGCAACTCCCATATGGACTCGGGAGAGGCGAAGGTCGAGAGACGTGTGTCCTCCGAAACACGACCCCGCCAAGCCGCACTGTTTCTTGACACGATGCTCGCTTAACCCGGAAGCCAGCCGCACCAATGTGTCGGAAGAAACATAGGGGTTGCTACAGCGCGATGGGACAATCCCGGCCTGTCTGTCTGGAACCAAAAGGGTCATACCTGGAGCCGAAAAGGGTTCTTCAAAGGGTTCTCCTGTAGGGACAGCAGTAGATCCACTTTTTTTCTAAGAGTGTACTACATGTATGTATTCCAACATACAGTAAAGCACAATATCATAATGGGCCCCAATTCCTAATGCAGTCACTCCCATATCATATCACTCAGTGTGTATATTTTTGTTTTGCGTAGGGAGCCGCTGGTTTCACAGGCCCTGTCGGCGCTCAGGGAGTTAACGGCTCACAGGTGAGGTGACATTTTGACCCCAGGAGATGAGGGTTTTTTTAACTTAACACCTACTTTACTGGTAGCTCTGTCAACCTTCACCAAAGGTAGCCTGCATTTACCTTCCAGGGAGAGTTGGGCCCTGTTGGCGTCATCGGCCCCAGAGGACCCCAGGTAAGAGGAGATGTTTGCTTGTGTTTTCTTGCCTAAAGTTGGGTCTCATTTAATAGAACTCTATGCTCATAAGACTACAAGGAAATATTATACATACTATACACATGTTTTAAAATGACTTCTGTTTATTTCACCAGGGACCCCAGGGTTTAGATGGAGAGACTGGGCCTCCAGGACTCAGGGGAATCCAGGTCAGTCTCACTCAGCTGCACAGTCATTTTCAGAGAGAAGGGACCAGATGATTGACTAATGTATTTGGAAACATATCTTTTTCATAGGGATTTTTCACCATAATAACATATCATATCTGGGGTTAAAGGTCATCTGTTTTCATATCTTCACAGGGACAGCCTGGGATGAGTGGTGCCTCTGGTCCGAAAGGTGCTCCTGTAAGTCTCTCCTCTCTTCTCTAGTTCATTCTGCTCTAGTAAATCAACTACTAGAAATGTCTCTCTCCAACCCCGTCTTTTCCTTCCTTTCCCTCTCTTCCTCAGGGGCCTATGGGGACAATGGGTATCCGGGGTGAGCCAGGGTTCGAGGGGCCCATGGTGAGTAGCATAGTACCCAGTGCACTGACCACCTAAACCCCACTCTTCCTTCCAGAGACACACACACACATAGCAACCTCACAGTACCCGCATGTGTCACTTAAAGCTAGAATTCTTCATTGAAACAATAACAGTGGTTACCCCGCCAGTGTTTTGGTAAATGTAACCAATTTCAATTGAATAGACAGAGCTCTGGATGCAAGTACTGACCATCCATTATATCAAAATGATAGTTTTAACAATGTTTTGAAGCTGTACGGTGTTTGTGTACATTTACTGTACATTGTTTACAAACAGTAAAAATAGCTTATATTTTGTGTTCTGAAGGGGTGAGACAGTTGAACTAAGCTCATGATGTATTTATAAGTTATAAATCCACACATGTATGTAGCAACTAAGGATTCCAGCTTTAAGTCACAGCATTAGGCTACTGATTTCCCACATATTGAAGCTTTTATGAGTTGTGGTTGAGCTGATCTTAGCTAATGGATGAAAGCTCTATCCTCAAGGTGTACGGTTACCTGATAGCCTTATCCTCTAGCTTAAGAGAGTAACCCTTCATCTACACTGATTATAGTGAATTTAACAAGTGACATCAATAAGGGATCATAGCTTTCACCTTGATTAACCTGGTCAGTCTTTGTCATTGAAAGAGCAGGGGTTCTTAATGCTTTGCACACTCAGTGTATATGATTGTCATATAGTATTTCTGCTGTTGGGAAGAGAATAGGATGTTGGTAGGACAAGGCTATGCATGTTTGTGCACATTGAAGTCAGGGATTTGTGTTTAGGTTAATGAGGCAATACAAATGTGATGTGACTAAAATTAAACAGCATTTAGTTGACTAAAATTAAACAGCATTTAGTTGACTAAAATTAAACAGCATTTAGTTGACTAAAATTAAACAGCATTTAGTTGACTAAAATTAAACAGCATTTAGTTGACTAAAATTAAACAGCATTTAGTTGACTAAAATTAAACAGCATTTAGTTGACTAAAATTAAACAGCATTTAGTTGACTAAAATTAAACAGCATTTAGTTGACTAAAATTAAACAGCATTTAGTTGACTAAAATTAAACAGCATTTAGTTGACTAAAATTAAACAGCATTTAGTTGACTAAAATGCCCCACTTTTTTTGTCATTTTGACAATAACTAGACTAAATCATTATTCAAATGACAAAAATGTGACTTAAATGTAATGATGTTTTAGTCCAAATGACTAAGACTGGACCCAATCTAAAAAAGAGTTCAAAAATTAACACTGGTCTAAATGATGTCCCCACTGTATCTCTGTGTCATATTAAATGGCCCATTTGGAGAAGTTCTAAACTGCTAAATTGTCATACTGTAGAAATCCATCCCCAGGTGGTTTGCATGTGAGTTTAACTCTGGCTGTTATCCAGACATCCTCTTGGCAATGCTCAGTTTTACAGCTCCTCCAGCTGTCACTATCACTACACGCATGTCTCCTGTATCACGCTGTTATCAGATGGCCTGTCATTAAAATTGTGTTTAGACAGTGTTCAGTCTAGTCAGTTTACATTGTAAGTCAGTATGGCTGAAGTGTGGCTATAGATTAGACAAATGAGATCATCGTGAAAGGGAAGATTTTTTATATATTTCTGGAGTTTCTGGAGCCATGATGTGATAGGCCTCCATGTCTATCTACTTGAAGCAATAAAATCTAACTAAAGGAACTAACACTTCAATCCTTTCTCTGTCATTCTTTGATTGAAGGGGCCACTGGGAACACAAGGTCCAATAGGTTTCCCTGGTATTACTGTAAGTATTAATACTGCTACTGCATTTTACTGAAATTAATTTTGAATTAGATATAATACATTGTTGTATTGTCCTTTGATTCAAAACTTTTTGAAGAATCAGGTTGCATGCTACTTACTGTACCTGCAGTCTTCTGACTCCTCTCTGACCTCTGACTTCCACAGGGCAAGAGAGGACCAGATGGGGACAAGGGGGACCCTGGAACGAAGGGGGAGAGAGTAAGAACCCAGCCTCTGGAGACCTGTACACATTCAACAAAACTAAAACTCTTGATTCATACTTTTTGACATCTGAATTATGAGTTACACATTTGTCCTCTCTCTCTCTCTCTCTCTCTCTCTCTCTCTCTCTCTCTCTCCCGCTCTCTCTCTCTCTCTCTCTCTCTCTCTTTCTCTCTCTCTCTCTCTCTCCCGCTCTCTCTCTCTCTCTCTCTCTCTCTCTCTCTCTCTCTTTCTCTCTCTCTCTCTCTCTCTCTCTCTCTCTCTCTCTCTCTCTCTCTCTCTCTCTCTCTCGTTCTATCTCTCAGGGTGTTCAGGGTGCTTCGGGCATCCAAGGGCCTCAGGGAGAGAGAGGTCCCAGTGGCTTCCCTGGCTTTACAGGGCTCAAAGGTCAACCTGGCACTAAAGGCATTGGGGTAGGCTGTCTCTCTGCCTTATCACTGTATATACAGTTATAGACTGCTACTTTAACACTGAAAGACTGATGGATTTTATCTCCACTTTTAGGGGGAGCATGGAGAAACTGGCCCTCAGGGAAAACTGGGCAGACATGGGCTGAAGGTCAGAGAAGACTTAAAAAATGAATGCATTGTAGTGAATGTAACATTTAGAATGTCATTCTTTCATCAGTCTGCCTGTTAAGAGTGGTCAAAATGATGATAAAGCTGTGGATTTCATGTCCTAAAATTGTGTGTCCCAAATTGCACCCTATACCCTATATAGTGCACTACTTTGAGTCCTATGGGGTGCCATTTGGGAAATAGCCGTAGTCTCATAAAAAATCTCTGTGTTTCTCTACAGGGGAATAGGGGACCAGATGGGCGCAACGGCCAGCCTGGACACAGAGGGACCAAGGTAGGACAACCTCCTATTGAATGTGTTTATGAGGGTTAGAAAATTCTGGTAACTTTCACGTTATCCAGAATTTCTGGGATTTTGACCTTAGTATTTAGTGAAACGTGATTTCAGTCCTGCTCTTGATATTTGAATGGTATCCTGATTGGCACTGCATTCTTCTACCCAGGGTCGCATCGGACAAAGAGGGCGTGATGGCCAGCCTGGTTCACAGGTAAGCACAGACCATGCACAGACAAACACTAGTGGAGCCATCTACTTGATTCATTTGCATTGTAAAACACATTAATATTCTTGACAAATCAGAGATACAGCATACACCTCAATGGGCAACATCTGTGATTGACAGAACAGCAGATCTGTGTTGTATGTGTGTGTGTGTGTGTGTGTGTGTGTGTGTGTGTGTGTGTGTGTGTGTGTGTGTGTGTGTGTGTGTGTGTGTGTGTGTGTGTGTGTGTGTGTGTGTGTGTGTGTGTGTAGCTAACGTGGTAAAACACTTCTGCTTGGTGATGAAGAGTATCCAAGGCTGTATGAGCTTATCTAATGGAGCTGACTGAAAGCTAGTGTAAATAACCACCTTGGTGAATACTGTAGGCTGCTGAATAGTACACTTATTATGAGTGTGTGTTTGTGTGTGTGTTTGCACTCCAACAGGGTTTTCCAGGCCCACCTGGGACAGAGGGACCAGAAGGAAAGCCTGGTACACAGGTTCCCATTCTATATCATATTTCAATACCGTGATCACACCCCTGAAGACACCAAGCTCTTGAGTGCCTTGCAAAAGTATTCACACCCATTGGATTTATTCACATTTTATTGTGTTACACAGTCTAAAAATACATTTAATAATTTTATATAAATTAAATAACTAAAATATAGTCAGCTCCCTGAGTCATTCAGCTCCCTGAGTCATTCAGCTCCCTGAGTCATTCAGCTCCCTGAGTCATACAGCTCCCTGAGTCATTCAGCTCCCTGAGTCATTCAGCTCCCTGAGTCATTCAGCTCCCTAGCTCCCTGAGTCATTCAGCTCCCTGAGTCATTCAGCTCCCTGAGTCATTCAGCTCCCTGAGTCATTCAGCTCCCTGAGTCATTCAGCTCCCTGAGTCAATACATGTTAGAAACACCTTTGGCAGCAATTACAGCTCTTCTTGGGTAAGAGCTTTAAACACTTGAATTGTGCAATATTAGCCCATTCATATTATCATCATTCTTCAAGCTCTGTCAAGATTTGCCCCAAACATAAGACTTTGCATTTATGCCAAAAGATGTATTCCTTTGCTGTGATTTTTTTTAGCTCATACAATATACATGTTTTGGAATATATTTATTATGTTGTATTCTTCTTTTCAATCTGTCGTTTAAGTCATTATTGTGGACTCACTTCAATGTTCTTGATCCATCCTCAGTTTTCTCCCATCACAGCCATTGAACTCTAACTCTGTGAACCCCAATGGCCTCATGGTATTTCTATTTTATTACGTATCCCCATTATCTGCTGCCAAGTCAGCAGCTACTCTTCCTGGGGTCCAAACAGGAGTAAGGCAATTACTTACAAAATAAAACAGTACACATTAGTACACACTACTCTACCACAACATATCTTTAAAAAATCCATAGTACAGCAATATAATAATATTAGCGTGTGTTGTATGCGTGTGCCTGTGTGTGTGTCTCTTCATAGTCCGCGTTGTTCTATGAGGTGTATTTTTATCGGATTTTTAAATCGGATTTTACTGCTTGCAGGAGTTACTTGATGTGGAATAGAGTTCCATGTAGTCATGGCTCTATGCAGTACTGTACGCCTCCCATAGTCTGTTCTGGACTTGGGGACTGTGAAGAGACCCCTGGTGGCTTGTCTTGTGGGGTATGCATGGGTGTCTGAGCTGTGTGCTAGTCGTTTAAACAGACAGCTTGTTGATTTAAATATGGCAATACCTCTCACAAAGACAAGTAGTGATGCAGTCAATCTCTCCACTACTTTGAGCCAGGAGAGATTGACATGCATGTTATTGATGTTAGGTGCTTTGCTATTCTTGGGTAGAAGAATGACTTTAGCTTCCCTCCAGGCCTGAGGGCACACACTTTCTAGTAGGCTTAGATTAAAGAGATGGTAAATAGGAGTGGCAATAATATTATAGTCCAGGTGGCTTGTCGTTGTTGATAGACAAAAATATAGAATTTTACCTCTTCCACATTCACTTTACGGAAATCTAAATTACATTGCTTGTCTTTCACAATTTGGTCAGTTATGCATGGATGTGTAGGTTCACAATTTGTTGTTGGCATGGCATGCCTAATTTTGCTGATCTTGCCAATCAATAAATCATTAAAGTAGTTGTCAATATCTGTGGGTTTTGTGATGAATGAGCCATCTAATTCAATGAATGATGGAGCTGAGTTTGCCTTTTTGCTCAATATTTCATTTAAGGTGCTCCAAATCTTTATACTATTATCCTTTATACTGTACCAGTTATACTAACAGTGTTTCTTAATTTTGTTTAGTCACATGATCATTTACAGTACGTTTGCCAATCGGCCGTGCAGCCAGACTTACAGTATTTGCCATTCCTTTTAGATCATCCCTCTCAACCAAAATGTTTCAATTCCTCATCAATCTACAGAGATTGAACAGTTTTACAGTCATGTTCTTAATGGCTGCATGCTTATTAGTAACTGGAATAACAATTTCATAAATGCGTCAAGTGCAGCGTCTGGTTGCTCCTCATTACGCACCACATACCAGCAAATATTCTTTACATCATCAACATATGAATCACTACTAAATTTATTGTATGACCACTTATACACTATATTAGGCCCAGCCTTTAGAACTTTGGTTTTTCTAGATATGGCTACTATACTGTAATATGAACACTACATCCGATGTATGTGGATACTGCTTTGGAGGGGATTTCTGCAGCATAGGTAAAGATGTGATCAATACATGTATATGATTTAATTCCTGTGTGATTTATAAATACCCTGGTAGGTTGACTGATAACCTGAACCAGGTTGCAGGCACTGCTTACAGTTTGAAGCTTTTTCTTAAGTGGACAGTTTGATGCAAGCCAATCAATATTTAGGTCACCAGAAAATATACCTCTCTGTCGATATCGCATACATTATCAAGCATTTCACAGATACTGACTGTTAGCACTTGGTGGTCTATAGCAACTTCCCACAAGAAAGAATGAAAACTTCCTGAGCAGTTCAGTTCAGAAGGACGACTATCTTTGACGCGTCTGGGTGGTTTAATACATCATCCACAGCATAATTATTACTTGACAATGTTTACAGAGATATTCAATGTCTGATTTGTTATTGTTAACCGCCTACCAACCACTATCCTTCTTTATGAGGCTTTCGAAAAGCTCCCTGGTCTTTGTAGTTTAATCTGTCCTTGAAATTCAATACTTGACTGAGGGACCTTAGATGTATAGGGGACGGAGGAAGGGTTAGTCATTCTAAAATCATGTCAAGCCCTATTATTTCAAACAGTGAGTCCATGTAACTTATTATGTGATTTGTTAAACCACATTTGACTTCTGGACTAATTCCAGGGGCTGAATACTTATGCGCAACTATATTTTAGTTATCAAATATTTTTTTTTTTTTTTTAAAGAACAGACAAATGTTGATCCCACTTTGTAACACAATAAAATGTGAAGAAATCCAAAGGGTCTGAATACTTTTGCAAAGCACTGTGTATACAAAGAGCAATGTCACAAAATAGATCTCCAAAGAACAGTGTCCTTTGTCTGTTTTTTCCCCCTGTCTGCACTGCATATAGATGTAGGATCTTAATTGTATCACACTGGTGCAGGAGAACTTTCCTGCAATGCAGGACATTTAAAACGTTTAGTGTATTTGAGGTTTAAAAAGGCTTCTGAAGTTTTTAATTTACACTTTGAAATGTCAGACTTTATTTTCCCATACAAAAAATGTAGCACCCCCTTCAAACTGGCTGAAATTAAGACATTTACATATAATTGAGAAAATATTTGAAATATTGCTCAAGACATTTATAGATGAAACCAGAAAGGATTCTAGTAAAATGTTGAGAAATTCTGTTAACTTTCCCAAAATCCCCAGTTTTCCAGATTTCCTGGAAGTGCACATTTTGCAAACATACTCCTGAGTGTTTCTGTAGATACAGTAGTTGGACAACTGTAGCCCTTCTGGTTCTGAACAGCAGATGGCAATCTCCACAACCCAATTTCACAAGTGATTGTCATTGTATGTAGGGCAACTTTAATGAATCAACTTCAACCTCATATCATTACATTCTAAAGTTAATATGAAAAGATGAATATGTGTAGTTACTGGACTTGTTCATCATCAGCCCTGTGTCTTCTTCACATTAGTGCTTGTGTATGCAATATGACCTCTGTTGTGTATTGAGTTGACACTTGTTTCTCGTGTTGCAGGGTCTCTCTGGTTCAGTGGGAATAACTGGTGATAAAGGCCTAAAGGTACAGTAAGTACATGCAGATACTGTAACAGTATGCATAGTCTTATCATAGAGACGCTTAAACAATGGTTCACATAAAGGTCACTATGAAACTACTGAACAAAAATATAAACGCAATATACAATAATTTCAACGATGTTACTGAGTTACAGTTCATAATAGGAAATAAGAATGAATGAATTAGGCCCAAAATTATGGATTTCACATGACTGGGCAGGGGCTCCGCCATGGGTGGGCCTGGGAGGGCATAGGCACATTCACTTGCGAGCCAGGCCCAGCCAATCAGAATAAAACATTTTCCCCACAAAGGGCTTTATTACAAACAGAAATACTCCTCAGTTTCATCACATGTCCGGGTGGCTGGGCGTGCAGATGAAGAAGCTGGATGTGGAGGTCCTGGGCTGTTGTGGTTACACGTGGTCTGCGGTTGTTAGGCCGGTTGGACGTACTGCCATATTCTGTCAAATTATGTTGGAGGCAGTTTATGGTAGACAAATTAACATAACATTATCTGGCAACAGCTCTGGTGGACATTCCTGCAGTCAGCATGCCGATTGCACCCTCCCTCATAACTTCAGACATCTGTGGCATTGTATTGTGTGACAGAAATGCACCATTTAGAGTGGCCTTTTATTGTCCCCAGCACAATGTGCACCTGTGTAATGATCATGCTGTTTAATCAGGTGGATGGATTATCTTGGCAAAGGAGAAATGCTCACTAACAGGGATGTAAACTAATTTCTGCTCACAATTTGAGAGAAATGTTCCGTTTATATTTTTGTTCAGTATAAGTAACTCTTAGAACTTCTCATAGTTACCTTTTATGTTTAAATTCATTGGTTGACGAATTATATCATTCTATAAGGTCAGCTATTTTTGTAGCAAATATAAACACCTTATCACATTTTATAGAACACCCCTGGATTATATGATGGGTTTTATATGATTTAATGACCAGGCAATCACAACAAACGCAGACTAGGCCAAACATTTTATTAGGGCAGAAAAGTACATGCTACCGAGCTATCAGGTATATCAGGTGTCTCTCTATGCTTGTAAACGGGAGCAGTGAAAGGTTTAGGAGTGTGAGGGGTGTAGGTCAGTGACATTGCACGATAACTACACACACGCATACACACACACACACCTGTACATTCACACACACGTATGAGTGTGTGGGATGTGGATGATATACTATGAGGAGGCGTGTAAGTGGTTTGTACCCCAGTCGGTCACCTCCAGGGAGTCTGTGACCTGGCCAGTGTATTGTATTACAACCTCTGCTATATAATATAAATTGATCCCCAGGCAGAGAGAACAGTGAGGGGAGCCAGGAGTAGGAAGCAGAGGAAGAGGGATGTTAAGAGAAATATTTGTGGCATCTGGGTCACCTCCAATAATGACCAATAATGATAAATCTGAGAAAGTTATGTGCCATGTACATGTTCATTAATATCTGTAAATAGCTGGAGGTTCTTCATTGATTTAATGTCCCCTGCAGGAACATGGGTACAGTTTTATTCCATTGTAGATGTTTACATCATTAAATTGGGTGCATTTAACCTCTGTACATAACCAGAGACACAATTACTCAATAGCCCTGCATATATAATCATAATTACAAACTCATTAATCAGTAGATTAAACAACTGTTAGCAAAAAAAGTATAAACTCAATTAAACACGGAATCGACTCACAGCGTTGTGCATACATCTTAATTTGATTGTATGTAATGAATTCTGATTAGTTTTATATTAACATTTTAATGGTTCTCATTGACTGGACTCATGTGATAAGCCCCCTTCTCTTTTTTCTCACTCTCTCCATCACTCTCTCGCCTTCTTTGTCCTTCATCCAGGGATTCCAGGGCATTGCTGGAGAGCCAGGTCCAGATGGCGGTTCAGGTCCTCTGGTGAGTCTAGCATGAGTAGACAGCACTATTGCAACCAATACTGATTTAATGTTGGGGACTTAGGCCATCATCACACACAGAGTGCAGTGTGACTGACTAATGTCTCACTGACAGGGCCCACAAGGACAGACAGGATCAACAGGTGTCCCTGGGCCACTGGGAGAGAGGGTGAGTGAAACATTTAACATGGATGTGATTGATGTGATTCTCAAATAGGACAGCTTTGAACCGTGTGTGTGTGTGTCTCTCTGCATCAGGGCTTCACCGGGAAGGAAGGTGTGGAGGGACCCCAGGGGCCAGTAGGCATGTATGTAAGTGATGCTTCTATAGGGTGTACAGGGCAAGGGGTTTGACCAACACACTGACAATGGTCTTTTTGACTCATGACACTCTGCCATGCCATCCTGTGTGTGCAACTTAGCTTTTTGATTACCGGTCCTGTGTTTCTCGTCCCCCAGGGTTTCCCGGGTAGCGTGGGAATGCGTGGCACAAATGGTCACATTGGAGATAGGGTAAGGACACGGCATATGAGTTATGTAATCAGGGGACATTATTCCAAACTGCCATCCTAGACCTGTGGGCCTCAATTTATACCAAGAGCATCACAAGTTTCTATGTGTATTTCCTTTCAAATGTATAACGGTTGGTATGGTGGACTGTGTGTTGGTGTCCCAGGGGGAGATTGGTGTGAGAGGCCTGCCTGGTCTTACTGGGAAGCCTGGACCTCCAGTAAGTAACTATTGCTGTCATTAAAAAGTCCACATGTGACAAGTCCTTGTAGACAACTTAATTGAGTCTGGCGTTAGTTTGAATGATGGCTGTATTGAGCCTGTGCTGACTGGGCTGTATTTTATAGGGTTTATCAGGACCTCCTGGGGAGAGAGGCCCTCCAGGACCTCAGGTGAGATCAACTGGAATCACATACCAGAACTACATTTCCTGAATATTTCCTTTTGAAAAATCAATCTGCAATGTGGCTGTATTTTGTAGTCCATGCTTTTCCCTATCAATGATATCTCTGGGTTTTCTCTTTAGGGTTGGTTAGGGGAACTGGGACCCACAGGGCTAGAGGGCCCACAGGTGAGTTACAGCAGAACAGCTTTTCACTACTCCCTAAGCAGACAAATGGTCTTGCAGATCCGTGCTCTATACACTGTCAACATATAGTTAGTCTTGCTTGGCCAGACCAACGGTGTAGACACAATACACAATGGGAACAAGACTAATAGATGAAGCTACTCACCTGTCTGTGTGTTCCAGGGCCCCTCAGGTCTGCAGGGCTCAGATGGAGCCACAGGGAAGCCGGGACCAAGGGGAAGCAGGGGGCCTCTGGGGCCACAAGGCCCTGACGGACCTGCAGGATTCCCAGTGGGTACTACTTTCCAGACACTGCTCTCTTCTCCTCTAAACAAACTCTGAGGGCTGTAACCTCTGTACACACTAAAAAGTGTGTAATGATTCTATATAGTGCCAAATAAGGGTTCTTTGGCTTGTCACCATAGCGGGTCCATTTTTGAAGGTTCTATAAAAAAGATACTCATAAAGTTTTAAATGGAAACCTTTATGGCGCTATAAAGAACCTTTACTAAGGTTCTACAAAGAAGTTTATTTAAAGCACCAAAAAGGGTTGTAACCATAGCGGAACCTTTTTTGGTGCTATAAATAACATTTTTTTAATGGTTCCATACAGGGTTTTCTATTCTGGTTAGCCATATTACATTGTTAAAATTCCATAGGTGTCTGGAATGGCTGGGGGTCCCTGAGGAGAGAATTGAGAACCACTGATTTAGTCAACAGTTCTCAATTGACACAATGCCTTACGTGAGTCTGTCACAAGACACTTACTGGCCATACTCATATTTAACATGTAATGACATAACACAACATATTAGATCAACTGGAATGACACTCTCACTCACGGTTTCACAAAAAGAGCTGAGAACAAATCGTGCCACAAAATATTCTAATGAGCAGTCCCTACATTTTAATTATCACTAAAAGATGAAAGAACCCTTTTCTGAATGGCAAATAACCATTGAAGCCAAAGGGTTCTTTGATAAAACCATCTCCCTTACCAAAGAACCCTTGGAGAAACCTATTTTCCATGTGTGTAGAACCTTGTAAACTCCTAGACCATGGTTCGTCAACTAGGTTTGGCCTATTTTGTGAGCTAATAGTCGGCGGGCCAGAACATAATTAGTATATAATTTTAGCACAATTAATTGGCCTACACTACAAATTGAACAACATGTTTAACAAATCTGATTAGTACGTACTGTAATAAATTCAGTGACAATTACTTCATAATTTTGATCTGATTACGCTCATAAAATCACCATGTCTCTATTCAAATATTATTTTGTCTATTTCTCTGTGCGTTGATTGGTGGGGAAACAGGTCTACGTAGCCTACTGTAGGCTACACTACTTTAACGTCAACATTATATTAATAGCAACAAATGTTGCTCTCAAAAAGTATCAAAAGAAAGGTGGATAATGGAAATGGAAGTTTCAGGGAATCAATCAATCAATCAAATGTATTTATAAAGCCCTTTTTACATCAGCCGATGTCACAAAGTGCTATACAGAAACCCAGCCTAAAACCCCAAACATGTAGAAGCACGGTGGCTAGGAAAAACTCCCTAGAAAGGCAAAAACCTAGGAAGAAACCTAGAGAGGAACCAGGCTCTGAAGGGTGGCCAGTCCTCTTCTGGCTGTGCCGGGTGGAGATTATAACAATTCATGCCCATTTCTCTAAGATGTTCAAACCAGCAGGGTCAAATAGTAATCATAGTAGTGGATGTCACTTGGCTTTTCATAGCCAGGCATTTAGATGCGGTAGAGAGCGCAGGTACGGTGCGATAGAGCGCAGGTGCGGTAGAGAGAGAGAGAGAGAGAGAGAGAGAGAGAGAGAGAGAGAGAGAGAGAGAGAGAGAGAGAGAGAGAGAGAGAGAGAGAGAGAGAGAGAGAGAGAGAGAGAGAGAGAGAGAGAGAGAGAGAGAGAGAGAGAGAGAGAGAGAGAGAGAGAGAGAGAGAGAGAGAGAGAGAGAGGAAAACAGCAGGAAAACAGCAGGTCTGGGACAAGGTGGCATGTCCAATGAACAGGTCAGGTTTCCATAACCGCAGGCAGAAGAATTTAAACCAACCAGGTGGACTGGGGACAGCTAGGAGTCATCAGGGCAGGTGGTCCTGAAGCATGGTCCTAAAGCTCAGGTCCTCCGGGAGGGGAGGTAGAGTGGGAGAGAGAGAGAATTAGAGAGAGCATACTTAAATTCACACAAGACACTGGATAATAACATCAGATATAACAATCTGACCCTAGCCCCCCGGCACATAGACTAATGCAGCATAGATACTGGAGGCTGAGACAGGGGGAGTCAGGAGACACTTGTGGCCCCTTCCGACAATACCCCCGGACAAGGCCAACCAGGCAGGATATAACCCCACCCACTCTGCCAAAGCACAGAGTGGGTATCAACAACCACCAACTTACTACCCTGAGACAAGGCTGAGTTTAGCCCACGAAAGATCCCCTCCACTGCACAAGCCCAAAGGGGCGACAAACCGGACAGGAAGTGACACACCCCTCCTAGGGATGGCATGGAAAGCACCAGTAAGCCAGTGACTCAGATATTCATAATTAATTTGGGGGGCTTTGGGGGAACCCTGTTTTGGATGCCAAGCACAGACCTCCTTTAGCTTGGACATTTATATTCATAATTGTCACAGTTGTAAATATGTATATATTCTTATTTAGTATTTAATTCACACATGCACTGTTGGAGCTCTGAGCTTAAGAATGTAACTGTACAGTGCAACTACATCTTCGACCGTGTGCATGTGACTAAATAAAAATGAAATCGAAAAATCGATTTCGATCACAAAAAAATGGTGATGCTATGTTGTCTACCATTTTAAACCCTATGTGGTCCATCCCCAGGGAATGACAGGTGCTGATGGACTTATTGGGCCAGCAGGGGAAAGAGGAGAAATGGTAAGTACAGCAAGTGTAACAAAGGGATGACAAGTGATATGTGTAGGCTTGCAAAATTCTGGTAACTTTCCCAAAATATTCCAGGTTTTCAATAAATCCTGGTTCCTGCTTATTCCCTACTGATTTGGGAAAGCTACTAAAATGTTTCACCCCTGAACATGTTTAATCTAGCAATTTGTGATGTGCTAGGTGTTAAACCACACTTGTTTTGGAACATCATAGGGTATGCTGGGACCTTCTGGTGATCTTGGTCCTCCTGGACTGGATGGGGAACAGGTTGGTAGGACAGACTCCGATCAGGAACTCTATTGTCTCAGGCAGGTGAGTTTTCTAACAGTTCTCTTCCATTTCCTGTTTCCAGGGCACTCCTGGCCAATCAGGGTTGGAGGGGCCAACAGGAATGAAAGGGGAAAAGGTTGGTGATGGTGACACTATGATGCCTAAACAAACACCTTGAGATATATTTCACAACCTTTCACTTCTCACTACTTCTTCTTCTTCTTCTACTTCACATGGATTCCAGGGGGACCTTGGGCCTTGTGGGAAGCTTGGTCCTCCAGGGCAGCCTGGAGATCGAGGCCTACAAGGGCTCAAAGGGTTGCAAGGCTCTCCTGGACCAATGGGAAAAGAGGTGAGCGCCGTCACCTGCCTATGGCATTGGACATCTACTGTACCTACCTGAACCATCACCTGTAGATTCTCACATATGCACCTAGTACACATCCCTTTACCCAGGCATCATACACACAACCAGACACATACAGTATACTCAGCAGTGTAACTCAAGAGATGTCTCCTTTGGTTCTCAGGGTGATGTTGGACCTCTTGGCGATGCTGGTGGTCCAGGTTCCAAAGGGGAGAAGGTTAGCACCCAGTGATTCACATATTTAAGCCATCAATATGAATGTGCTGTATGTACAGTATATTGCATATCTATTCATTGATTAACATTTGTGCGTTTGACACAAATTATTGACAGGGCCATATAAGTGTTGGTAGTGGTTGAAATAACGTCATTAAACCAAGGTTGGAATCTGTTTGAAATAATGACATTACAAATAGGTTGAAATCTATTTGAAATAAAGTAATTACAAACAGGTTAAAATCTTGTTGAAATAATGACATTACAAACAGGTGTGTTTGAGGTGAGTGTTGCGAGTGGTGGAAGCAGGCGCAGGGAGGCTGGAATACGTTTTTTGATGTACGTTTAAGGGTTCTCAACCGAGAAAAAAAGGAACGCACGTAACACACTGATCTCCTACGCGAAAACAATCACCGACAAAAACCAGGGGGGAGCAGAGGGAATAAGACCAACATACAATTAGTGAAATGGGAACCAGGTGTGAATGGAACGGTACAGACTAAACGGTGTAGTGGATCTGTGGTGGCTAGAACTCGGGTGACGTCGACCTTCTTCGGCCGCCCGCCCCAGGGGAGAGAGCAACTTCGGCCGAAGTCGTGACAACAGGTCGAATTGTGGTTGAAATAACCTCATTACAAATAGTTTAAAATCTGGTTAAAATGACGTGGTGATGTCTGACTAACATGGCTGTTATTTGCAGGGTGATGTGGGGCCTCTGGGGCCCACAGGGCGGGAGGGTCCATGGGGGGCCCTGGGGGAAAATGGGGAGAAGGGACCAAAAGGAGAGAAAGGCCACATCGGACTTATGGTGAGTGCCCAGATGACAATACATAATGAGACTTATGGTGAGTGCCCAGATGACAATGCATAATGAGACTTATGGTGAGTGCCCAGATGACAATACATAATGAGACTTATGGTGAGTGCCCAGATGACAATACATAATGAGACTTATGGTGAGTGCCCAGATGACAATACATAATGAGACTTATGGTGAGTGCCCAGATGACAATACATAATGAGACTTATGGTGAGTGCCCAGATGACAATACATAATGAGCTGCACATTCTAGCTTCTAGAATCAACTGAAGTGATTTTTACTATGATTTTTGAGATGTGGCTTTGGGTGATCAATTTGATGACTGGTACATCATCTCTGTGCTGTATCCACCAGGGTCAGCCAGGATTCCTGGGAGAAATAGGACTTGCAGGCTTGTCAGGGCTACAGGTGAGTCGGAAGTGACGTGTTTTTCTCTAAAAAGTATTGACCAGCATCAGATACTATATATGTCACTCAAAGTAAAAATGTTTTTGTTGACATTAACTCGCATTGATCAATGTCCACTTTTGCACATATATTTCCCAATAGGTTAGACTTCTCTGCTCTGTTAGGCTCTTTCTCAATACATTTTTCCTTGATTCCTCACACCCACTTTTCTTGCTTCTGTCTCAAAACCCATTGGAGAAGAAGGCCTGAAGTGAGGGACCTTGAAACTTCTCCTCCAGTATGGTTGAGGAGGAAGCAATTAGATAGGATGCAAGGAATCGGGGAAAGCAGGTTTGAGATGAGTGTTGTCAGGGTGTACAGTGATCCGTTGGTCTCTTCTGCTTCTTCTCAGGGTATCATGGGCCCTAGGGGGCCTCCAGGGCCAGATGGACCTCAAGGAGAGAAGGTAATAACTTGATTCCCTGGCCTGCACACCAAATGGAGGAGCAATTCAGGATAGGGAAATTATAAATGCTTCTATCTATAATTCCCATTTGTTTTCTCTGTCTGTTTCTCCCCAGGGGGAGTATGGGCCTAGCGGAGCCATCGGACCGCAAGGCAAAACAGGACCTACGGTAAGAGTCGCTTCATAACCTAATTACTACAGTACTGATACTGTGTGCCTGGTGAATGACATTATCCATTTGTCCTTTTGGTCTGATTTCATGTTGTCTTGTTGTTGTATTCTCAGGGGGTGGCTGGAGTTCAAGGGGTCAGAGGTGACACAGGGAAGCCAGGACCGCAGGTCAGTGTCTCACTGTCTCTCAGACCATGGTCAAGTCAGCCACGTTCCCAGTGATTCTCCTACGAATGACATCATTCATGTGCTGGTGTGATGAATACCATCATCCATGTGCTGGTGTGATGAATAACATCATCCATGTGCTGGTGTGATGAATACCATCATCCATGTGCTGGTGTGATGAATACCATCATCCATGTGCTGGTGTGATGAATACCATCATCCATGTGCTGGTGTGATGAATACCATCATCCATGTGCTGGTGTGATGAATACCATCATCCATGTGCTGGTGTGATGAATACCATCATCCATGTGCTGGTGTGATGAATAACATCATCCATGTGCTGGTGTGATGAATAACATCATCCATGTGCTGGTGTGATGAATAACATCATCCATGTGCTGGTGTGATGAATAACATCATCCATGTGCTGGTGTGATATCTATTACAGGGTCCAGTAGGGAAGGTTGGTCCTGAGGGAGACTTGGGCCATAAAGGTGAGCCAGGACCAGATGGGGAGAAAGGGGAGCCAGGAGGACCAGGCGAGCCAGGAGAACAGGTGAGCCCATTCAGTGTTGCAGTCAGGTTGGCCCTTAGGTACCTAAGATAGATAGATAGATAGATAGATAGATAGATAGATAGATAGATAGATAGATAGATAGATAGATAGATAGATAGATAGATAGATAGATAGATAGATAGATAGATAGATAGATAGATAGATAGATAGATAGATAGATAGATAGATAGATAGATAGATAGATAGATAGATAGATAGATAGATAGATAGATAGATAGATAGATAGATAGATAGATAGATAGATAGATAGATAGATAGATTTACAGATAAGTGAATACTTGCATGGTTCCACAAACTGTACAGGTAAATGACAGGAAGAGATACTTTAATAGCTAAATGTGTGTATGATATAATTTGGGGTAATAATAGTAATTCCCTTAAAATACAGTCCTTAGTGCGCAGGGTTTAATTACAGATAAATGCACGTATTGCACATTCAATATAGATAGATAGATAGATAGATAGATAGATAGATAGATAGATAGATAGATAGATAGATAGATAGATAGATAGATAGATAGATAGATAGATAGATAGATAGTTAGATAGATAGATAGATAGATAGATAGATAGATAGATAGACAGATAGATAGATAGATAGATAGATACTTTATTGATCCCCGGGGGGGAAATTTCTTTGTCAAGCAGCTACAACAAAACACAGGGCAGGTGCAAAATGCCACAACGAAAGTACACAAAAGACAGATACACGGTACATGATACATAGAGCGGCAGTATGAAAAAGTATAGAAATACAAGATATCTGGAGTGCAAAAAAAAATAAAAGCTATAAAAAAGACATTGCATAGTGTGGGTGGTTGGCTGAATATGTACACTATACATTGGTGGATATGTACACTATACATTGGTGGATGTTGGATGGTTAACTATACTATACAGGTCGATGGCAGAGAAATACTTCAGTAGCTAAAAATGCGTATGATATGAGCGAGGGAATAATAGTTTACTTAATAGACAGACTGGCTAAATGAACAGGTGAAAATTTTGCATGGTTAAATTAGCTGTACAGTTAGGTATACAGTTATATTTACAGATAAGTGAATACTTGCATGGTTCCACAAACTGTACAGGTAAATGACAGGAAGAGATACTTTAATAGCTAAATGTGTGTATGATATCATTTGGGGTAATAATAGTAATTCCCTTAAAATACAGTCCTTAGTGCGCAGGGTTTAATTACAGATAACTGCACGTATTGCACATTCGATAAACTAAAAGCAATGAGAAAAGGTGCAACTGGCAGGATACTAATATGCATTCCTGAGTGAATGCCTACGTAAGTTAAGTCCAATAATTACTTGCAATATTGCATGTGATATGATATAACAACTGTACATGAGTATGTATATACAGACCTGAATTAATAAATAGGTCCAGAGTGGATGAGTGCTGACGGACCAGAGTTACTCACGGATGCATGCATAATTGTTAAACTAGGTCCTAGCACCACAACAGTTCCAGATCTATGTTGCCGACGGCACGGCACCCCGGTGAGGCATTATATAGTCTAATAGCCGCCGGCAGGAAGGACCTCCTGTAGCGCTCTCTGGCACAATGTGGTGGGATCAGTCTGTGACTGAAAGTGCTCCTCTGCGTCATAACCTTAGCGTGCAGAGGGTGGGTGACGTTGTCCATGATGGCCAGCAGTTTGGCCAGGATCCGTCTCTCCGCCACCTCCTCTAGAGTGTCAAGGCTCATCCCCAGGACAGAGCTAGCCTTCCTGATCAGCTTATTTACCCGAGAAGCATCACCGGCTTTGATGTTTGCTCCCCAGCACACCACTGCAAAAAAGATGGCACTGGCCACCACAGACTGGTAGAAGGTATGCAGTAGTTTACTGCACACGTTGAAGGACCTGAGCCTCCTCAGAAAGTAGAGTCGGCTCTGGCCCTTTTTGTACAGGGCCCCGGTGTTACCAGCCCATTCCAGCCTGTTGTCCATATGGACTCCCAGGAACTTGTATGACCCAACCATTTCCACATCCATCCCCTGTATAGGGACTGCAGTCAGTTGTGCCTTGGTTCTCCTGAAGTCCACCACCATCTACTTTGTTTTGCTGATGTTGAGCTGAAGGTGGTTCTGCTCACACCACAACACAAAGTCACTGATTGTGCTCCTGTACTCCTCCTCCTGCCCACCCCTGATGCACCCTACAATAGCAGAGTCATCCGAGAACTTCTGTAGGTGGCATGTTTCAGAGTTATATCTGAAGTCTGAGGTGTAGAGGGTGAACAGGAAGGGGGACAGGACCGTACCCTGGGGGGCCCCTGTGTTGCTAACTGCCCGTTCTGACACACAGCTCTGTAGTCGCACAAATTGTGGCCTACCGGTCAGGTAGTCCGTGACCCAGGAGACTAAGGGTGCTTCCACTTTCATCCTCCTCATCTTCTCACCCAGTAGCAGGGGCTGAATGGTATTGAAGGCACTGGAGAAGTCAAAAAACATAACCCTCACAGTGCAACCTGCGTTGTCCAGGTGAGAGTAGGCCCTCTGCAGAAGGTAGATGATTGCATCATCCACCCCGATGTTGCGCTGGTATGCAAACTGCAGGGGGTCCATTGATGAACACACCAGGGGTCTGAGGTGAGCGAGGACTAACCTTTCCAGGGTCTTCATGATGTGGGATGTTAGCGCTACAGGTCTGAAGTCATTCAGGACAGTGGGGTGTGCCTTTATAGTTCAGAATCAGAACTATAATATAAATAATAAAATCAGAAATAGTCTACAATGTATGTTTTGCTTTTGTAATTGTCTCTCTAGGGGCTTGACGGTCTGCCAGGCATCAGAGGGCCCCCAGCACTTCTTGGTTTGGAGGTAAAGAACAGCAGCATCTTAGCCTGGTCCCAGAACTGTTTGTGTACTTGCCAACTCCATATCATCAAGTCAAACATGTCCGTCACTCAGGCTAGCAAAATCTTTCCTCATTGACATATCTACCGTTAACTCCATATAAAAGGTTTCTCTTTCCTTCTGCTTCATTCTTCCTTGTTTGTTGTTGTCTCCTCTCCCACCACAGGGTCCACAGGGTGAGGTGGGAGCCCAGGGGCCAGAAGGTCCCCTAGGGGCATTGGTGAGTACACAGACACAGGGGTGAGGCACAGGGATACCACAGATTATGTAAGTAGTGCATTAAGCCAATTAGAGCAACAAGGTTTCCGTATGGGTTTATTATTTAGCCGATAGTGATGACCTCAAACAATGTCAAATGGACATATTGTGATGTCGAAAAACTAGCAGCACTACCACTGATATGTTCTACCAGATTATCATAATGCACTACCATAATGTCACTGATATGTTCTACCAGATTATCATATTGCAGTACCATAATGTCACTGATATGTTCTACCAGATTATCATATTGCAGTACCATAATGTCACTGATATGTTCTACCAGATTATCATATTGCAGTACCATAATGTCACTGATATGTTCTACCAGATTATCATATTGCAGTACCATAATGTCACTGATATGGTCTACCAGATTATTATAATGCAGTACCAAAATGTCACTGATATGTTCTACCAGATTATCATAATGCACTACCATAATGTCACTGATATGTTCTACCAGATTATCATATTGCAGTACCATAATGTCACTGATATGTTCTACCAGATTATCATATTGCAGTACCATAATGTCACTGATATGTTCTACCAGATTATCATAATGCACTACCATAATGTCACTGATATGTTCTACCAGATTATCATATTGCAGTACCATAATGTCACTGATATGTTCTATGTCTGGGTTTCTTCAAGTCATTCTATTGTGTTGAATGTTTCAGGGTGTCAGGGGAAGCCCAGGGCCTGAGGGAAAACAGGGACTGAAAGGAAAGATGGTAGGATCAGGATTCTCTATTTCTCTATTCTTTTCTTATCTTCTTAGTGCTGTGAAACCCAGTCTCAGGTCCTATATTCTCCTCACAGAGAGGCTAGATTAGGTCCCCCTGTTTGTTTATGCTGGGTTTTCTCTACAGGGAGATGATGGCAGAGATGGATCACCTGGAAAAACAGGTCACATCGGAAGGAGTGTAAGAGCTCCCTCCTTCAATCCATTCAATTTCACAGTGTAATTTAAAGGGGTGTATTCTAGAAGAAGAAAACATATTATTCAGGTTCATGAATGAAAGATGAGGGATGCAACCCAAATGGCATCCTGTTCCCTTTATACATGACACCCTGTTCCCCTTTATAGTGCATTTGTTTTGAGTGCACTATAAAGGGAATAGGGTGTCATTTAGGACACGGCCGAGATGTGTCAGTGTGTTTTACCCCGTGTGTATTGCCTCGTTCAACCACAATGTAAACATCCACATTGTAAACATCCACAGGGGAAAAGAGGCAAGGCTGGAATCAGGGGCACAAGAGGAGAGAGAGGACCAAAGGTCAGAGGTTGGGTGATGTGAAGGGTCACACACACACACACACACACAACAGTCTCCTAACCATGCTATATACTATAATATTTCATGGCGTGCACCAACATTTCCTGTCATTCCTACAGGGAGAGAGGGGAAATGTGGGATTGATTGGTGTTCCAGGATGGGCGGGGTCTATAGTAAGTCCAACAGATTTAACTCATCAATTAGGACTGTTGTCATCCACTCTCTATTTCACTATTTCATCATTCACTCCCAGGCAGGGATAGTCTCTTATGTACTTCTCCTTTAGTATTATTTGATTAGAGAAAAGGATGTTGAAAGCAATGCATTGTTACATGATAATGCTTTAGATCAGCTGATGATAGATGCTCAACTGATGGATGTGTTTTCTCTCTCAGGGAATCCCAGGCTCGCGTGGAGACAGGGGGGGTCAGGGTGAAAAAGGGAGCGAGGTATGAATAGATCAGGTTGAATTATTGATACTAGTGAATTTAGAGAGAAGTGCACTGTAAAGACATAACCCTCTGTATCTCCCCACAGGGAGAAAAGGGGAACATAGGGCCGCTCGGTCCGCCAGGGGGTGATGGCCTCAAGGTACGTTCTTCTGGCATTCATAAAACGTATCTAGATCAGCACTCCGACTCTGAAACACTACAAACGAGCCCTGGTGTCAGTTTTAACACCATAGAAAAACGACATAGGTTTGGCATCATTCCAGAAATATGACGTTGCCTAAAATACTCTGCTGTAAGTAGTAGATGGGCTGTTTTACAGGGTAGTCTGGGTCCTGTTGGGGTGCCAGGACAGACAGACTGACTAACTGTATGTTTTACAGGGTAGTCTGGGTCCTGTTGGGGTGCCAGGACAGACAGACTGACTAACTGTATGTTTTACAGGGTAGTCTGGGTCCTGTTGGGGTGCCAGGACAGACAGACTGACTAACTGTATGTTTTACAGGGTAGTCTGGGTCATGTTGCGGTGCCAGGACAGACAGACTGACTAACTGTATGTTTTACAGGGTAGTCTGGGTCCTGTTGGGGTGCCAGGACAGACAGACTGACTAACTGTATGTTTTACAGGGTAGTCTGGGTCATGTTGCGGTGCCAGGACAGACAGACTGACTAACTGTATGTTTTACAGGGTAGTCTGGGTCCTGTTGGGGTGCCAGGACAGACAGACTGACTAACTGTATGTTTTACAGGGTAGTCTGGGTCCTGTTGGGGTGCCAGGACAGACAGACTGACTAACTGTATGTTTTACAGGGTAGTCTGGGTCCTGTTGGGGTGCCAGGACAGACAGACTGACTAACTGTGTGTTTTACAGGGTAGTCTGGGTCCTGTTGGGGTGCCAGGACAGGCAGGCCCAAAGGGAGATCAGGTAAAACAGCACTATCTCAACACACCGTTTCTCTCAAAACATCTATAGCAAGAACTCTCTATGGTAACTCCATATCCACTAGTGGATAAAGCCATGATGAGGCTCATTCAATCTAAAGTGATCCGTCAGAGTTTTGGTTCATTTTTCTTTCTGAAAAGATTGATTAAGAACTTTTCATTAATGTTTCACTATCTTTTATTTCCCGCCAGGGGAATATTGGACCATTTGGGCCAAGAGGAACACCGGGGATGTCAGGACTTCCTGTAAGTCCCATTTCTGAATCATCTCAGAAATATCTTCTCAAGCCCTTTTAAATCTTCCCACATTTTACATTTTAGTAATTTAGCAGACGCTCTTATCCAGAGCGACTTACAGGAACAATTAGGGTTAAGTGCCTTGTTCAAGGGCACATCAACAGATGTTTCACCTAGTTGGCTCAGGGATTCGAACCAGAGACATTTTGGTTACTGGCCAACACAACCTATTACTTATGTAGTGCACTACCTTGGTCTAAAGTAGTGCACTATATACAGTATGGAATGGGGTGCCATTTGGGGCACAGGCAAAGTGAAATCATAGTTCTTGCGAGGACAAACGAGTCCATCTTTCAGCCGTGTAGCTTAACGACCCCTGTCTATTAACCATCAAGACGAAGACTCTATGAATGCTTCATCTAGACGTTATTATGATGATTAGGATTTAATGTCTCAAATTCCTTTTGAATTGCAGTCTGTCTTAAGTAAGACTCTTTAATCACAAGTCCATTTCCTTATTATCACCAGACTGTCCTGCCATTCTCTCCGGGTTTAGGTGTAGATTATTAGTCTTTTCAACTCGTGGCCATTGAAGACGCCATTGCCTCGGCTCTTAAAAGCAGTGAAGCTGTAGCTAATGTGATCTTAATGTAGTGAGTAAGAGGGCGTTGAAAGGTTGAAACAGCTGTTAGTGTAGAGCCGTGTGCTTCAGAACTGATATTCAAACTCATCTCCTTTTATTCTCTCTTCACCTGTAGGGTTTGTTTGGAGAAAAGGTATGATATAACAACTTATTTTCTCGTCTTTTCAAATCATACACACATTATCTTCTTTCAAAACCAAACCCCATGTAGAGTTGTGTGTTAGCTTTCTCTCACAGTGTCTATTGAAAGCAAACAACCACGTCATGTCATGACAGTGGAAGATACAGAGGAAAGTAATAGGATAGTGCTTCAGTGTGCATTTCCTTATCAAATTACATTTGAATATGCCATTGCAAGTATGGAATGGTATAAATCCACTCTCATCGCACTATGGTCTGTATTTCCATAGGGTTTGAAAGGCTTTGATGGATTTCCTGGGCAACCTGGGACAAGGGGACTGCCGGTAAGATTTCCCGATTTCCTGCTTGATTGTAGGAATATTCCAACCAGGATATCTGGAAAACCTGTGAATTTTGGGAAAGTTATTGGAATTTTCCAACCCTAGTCCCACTCTTATGTTGCGTTTGTTTCAGGGGGCACCTGGACTCCCAGGACATCCAGGTCCCTCAGTGAACATGACCTTTACTCAACTCAAGGCAAGTCATTTATGATCAGCAATTAGGTCTATGTCCCAAATGCTACCCTATCCCCTACCTAATGATCATATCATTCTCATCACCATTGTAGGACCTTAAGTACCTGTCAGATAAACCCAACTACCCACTGATCCAGAACCTGCTGGACTCTCTGCACCAGGACCTGAAGCTGCTGGTAGACCCCCCTGATGGCAGCAAGGAGCACCCTGCCACCACCTGCATGGAGCTGGGGCTCTGCCACCCCGACTACACAAGCGGTCAGAAACCCTCTGTCTATACCTGTATTGTACACAATATCCCCCTTTATGTTGCTTTAAAGGCTCATAAGAATGGTCACAGCATCCTAATCGCAGGACTCCCATGTTTTCAATGCAAATTAGGAGCTCTGTTCTCAAATAGCCCATATTGTGAAGTAGATAAAGACAATGTTATCTATTGTATGGACTAGTTCTCAGAGAAAGATTGCTTAGCTCTTAACACTAGATATGCCGTATATAATGGCACCGGAGGGGATGGCTGCCATTTTACCGGCTCCTAATTAATTGTGCTATTTTGTGTGTTTTTTCACTGACTATTTGCTGTCTGTCTGTACAGGGATGTATTACATTGACCCCAACCAGGGCAGCCCCAACGATGCTCTCCTGGCCTACTGCAACTTCTCTGGCACAGCCGCACAGACCTGCCTTCACCCCCGAGATGCCCAGGTAGACAACAACATCATCAGTACCCCACACACCTCACCTCTCACCCTCACACCTCTCTATCTATCCCTCAGTGGGGATGCTCCTGCAATACCAAATGCAGCAGGTGGCTACAGAATAATGAGATGCTGTCTGGACCTCCGGAGAACAAATTCCTTTATAACAGGAATCCAATAGATTGTTTTGCCTTAGAACTAAATGCTAATATCAAGGACTGTGAACAGACACATTTTTAAGTGATTTGCCTCCAGATATCAGTGTCAACCTTTTAGAATTCATGACATCAAACATTGTGTGTCTGCCAATTGAAACAACATGTCCACAATCATATTCATACTTAATACCCATACTCATGATACATAATCATAGTGGTTTCTACTTGTAGATGACCATGAAGGCCTGGCTAAAGGATTCAGGGACAAACAGCTCGTTCCAATGGCTCAGCAAGCTGGAACAAGGATTCCAGGTTGACTATTTTCTCTTTCTTTCTCTCATTCTCTCTCATTCTCTATCACTCTCTCATTCTCGTCTTTGATGTGCTTCTTCGTCAACCTGTCAACTCTTCTCTGAACATCCCAATTCATAGTTACGTCAATTAAAAAATGCATTAATTGGCTGTTTTCCATTTGTACTGATGTCTCTCAGACATAGCATAGGTATAAAGCATAATTGTTCACAAACAACCCCACCGTCTCCCCTGTCCACTGGTAGTTCTATTACCCAGGGGCCAATGTGGTTCAGATGCGTTTCCTGAGGTTGCAGAGTTGGAAAGCCAAGCAAAGGATTATCTACTCCTGCCACCCGGGACACAGGCTGGGCCACACAGACAGAGAGGTCAAGTTCCTGGCAGACACAAGGAGGCAGAGTTACTTGGGAGCACTTAAAGACTGCATGGTACATTGATTTTATGCAATAGACAAACATTTCATTAAAAATGTCACCTACTGTATTGTTAAAAGTAACTATCATCAAAGAGATACAATATCTGCGTATCAAGCACTGTGTTAATGATTCAACTGTGTTAATGATTCAACTGTGTAAATGATTCAACTGTGTTAATGATTCAACTGTGTTACTCATTTAACTGTGTTACTCATTTAACTGTGTTACTGATTTAGTTGTGTTACTGATTCAAATGTGTTTACTGATTCAACTGTTTCTGATTCACGGGGTTAGTGATTCGCTGTGTTTCTGTGTTTGTGCTGTGGCAGCCTGGAAAAGATGTGGACTCTCTGGATCCACGGGAGTCTGTGTTTGAGTTTGAGGACCTCAACTTGCTTCCTGTGAGAGATGTGGCTATCTTCGGGGGTGGAAACGTCACACATGAGTTTGGCTTCACCATCGGGCCCGTCTGTTTCAACTAGAGAGGGAGAGAGGGGGCCCTTACGCTCCTTTTCCACTCTCTTGTACTCACAGAGCCAGGATAAGAGCCTGAGTTCAGGACCCCAAGACAACTAGAGAGCAAGAGGACAAAGGGAATCGCTCCACCATTTTGTGAGGGCATCACTCCTCTTTCCATCTGATATTTTTGGTGGAGAATATCGATCAATTTTCTTGTCGACTGAACACCTAAATGACTCTTTAAGAGGGCATCAATTGCAAAAGGCTCAAATTCTTTCGGACAATTGTATTTTTGTTTACAGAGACATTATCATGTAATGAATAATTTATATAATGTTGGTTTGATTTCTATATATAATGGTTCTTTTGAATCTTTTCCCTTTTTTTTTTGAGCAGCAGTTTATGATGCTAAAGCCTTCCATTATAGCTATTTTGTATACATATGTAGGATCTAAATTTGATCACTCTTTTGTTGCTGAAATGCAAACTTGTAGTGTATTCAAGGTTGAAAAAGGCTTCTAAAGTTTGTAATTTCCATTGTGGAAATGTTATTTGCCATAACAAAAAATGTATCAACCCCTACAAAAAATGTCCATTAATTATAATCCACATAATAATTCACATTTCCTGTTGATGCAGGATTATTTTCCTGCTGTAGCAAACTGGCTCAAATGAAGATCCTACATCTGTATGAACAGCCCTATTCCAGAATGGTCTGTTTTGTATCCGATACAGTGGATTCAATCTGTCAACAATGTGTTCCATTTGGACACGGCTAATGTTGTCTTATGGGTCATCACTGACCTTCCCAAAGGTGCTCACTGAAAAACCACTGCTTGTACTCGAGGAGCCCAAAAAACGTACTGTTGAGTTGTTGAGCTTGTTTCTTTAAATGAGATAATAGCCAATCGGTTCTAAAACCCTGATCTCTCGTAATTAACCTATTCCCTCCCTGTTGGCAGTGATTGGGGCAAGAACATTTGTACAGTTACTTGCCTATTTCTTATTTGTAAAAATCATGTACTGCGTACTGTCAGTGCTTGTTTCAGTTCATTCTTATGGTACAGTCTCAGGTACATTCTTGATATTCAACATAGACACTGATGTGCACACTACGTGATGTGTATTATTAAAAACATAACTATATTCCAACTGTTTTAATACTGTTTCAGGTGTTCTAACAAAGGGGCATTATGTTGGGCTGCTGGCTCTCCTGCCCAAGCACTTTAGCACTGAGCAATTGCTTTCAGAGTCGTCTGTTCAATACATTAAGTGCTGAGGCTCAAAGAAAAGCAGCATACCCTGTAGCTTCTCAGCAAAGCTAGGATTGCTCAAGAGGTGGTTTCATTGGCCAGTGTTCACAAAACATTTCAGAGTAGGAGTGCTGATCAAGAATCAGTTTTGTATTTTAGATCATAATGATATGGATTTGGGGACCTGATCCTAGATCAGAACTCTTACTCTGAGACTCTGTGAATACGGGGCATTGACAGCAGTGCATTTCATTTTGTCAGTCCCAGAGCAATTCAGTAACGGCCAACCAACTAACAGGGAATTCAGGAAGGTCTCAGGGAGAGTTCAGTCTTTGCATGCAGTAGCTTGCATAAAGGAATATGTATAATGTTCAGTCTTATAAGTACTCAACCCCCAATCATCCATAACAAACTCCAGGAAGAACATTCCAAGCATTGCAGATAGAAATGTTTCTTAAAAGGGTAGACACAATTCTCTCAAATGGAGTACAAGAAAACAACAGTGTCCTTTCTAGTATAAGGCTTATTCTCTAAATGTTGTCACTGAACACACTTGGATCACTGATAGGTAACGGGGATAGGTAGGTGTAAGCATTTCAAGGTAAGGTCTACACCTGTTGTATTCGGCGCATGTGACAAATACAATTACAATAATTGATTTCTCAGGCTCCTGCTGCTGTGGGTGTTTTTGAGAACAATGTTCAGTGTTTTTTAGAAAGTCAATGTATTATTCATTTATCCTATTTTTTTTAATATCCTAAAAACATGCAATTAGTAGCCTAGCATCAACATTCAACATGATTGCCTTAGCTGGCTGAGACTGATCATTGGTGCATTTTTTGTTCTTGTTTTGTAACATTTGATATTCTGTTATTATTATTATCTTGTGCTGGACATTTTTATACCTGTGTATAATTCAGCATCTCATTCAAAGAAATGTATTAGCTGAATAAAATATTTCACATAACAGTATTATGTACTTTCATATTGTATCAACTATACCCCAAAAGACTATAGGTTTATTTCAAAGAAACGGTTTGTTGGGGAAAAAAGGTTAATGATGCTTTCACTAGGTTTAGGATTTCGAAGACTAGTTCGTGCTTTGTACAATCTCAGAAAGTATGGGCAAAGACAGTACAGTATGTTAGGACTGTATGACCCACACTGAACTGTCACTGGTAAACTGTATTTATGAGGATGCAACTGCTTCTAAACTGACATTTTAAACAGTTGAGCTTAGTAAAATCAAAAAATCTGGGCACCCAAACGTAGCTAAAATGTTTGTAGGCAAACTAAAAGGAAGAAAGGGAGTTAACGTTAGCTAACAAGCTAGCTTGCCATGTTGTTACTGGGAAAATTAAAGGTATTCTCTTCACTTGCGAGAAATGTGGATCAATTGTCAACAGTAACGTTACAAGTCAACAATTGGATAGCTAGCAAGTAGCAAATGTATTCTGTTGTAGGTAATAGGATAGCCAGCTAGTTATTATCAGTGACAAAAACGGAGTCTAGTTACCTGGCTACAACGGGAAAGGGTAAGGTTATTGGGGACTTTGAATGACATACTGTTCAGTGCCTTCAGAAAGTATTCATACCCCTTTACCAATTCCACATTTAGTTTTGTAACAACCTGAATTCAAAATGGATTCAATTGATTTTCTCTCACCCATCTACACACAATACCCCACAATGACAAAGTGACTACATGTTTTTAGAAACGTTAGCAAATGTTTTGAAAATGAAATACAGAAATATCTTATTTAGACAAGTATTCACACCCCTAAGTCTATACTTTGTCTTTGTAGAAGCACCTTTGGCAGCGATTACAGATGTTAGTGTTTCTGGGTAAATCTTTAAGAGATTTCTACACCTGGATTGTGCAACATTTTCCCATGTATTATTTTCAAAATTATTCAAGCTCTGTCAAATTGGTTGTTGATCATTGCTAGATAACCATTTTCAGGTCTTGCCATAGATTTTGAAGTAAAAATGTAACTCAGCCACTCAGGAACATTCATTTGGAATTGTGTTTTAGGTTATTTTCCTGCTTAAAGGGGAATTCATCTACCAGGTTTTCCTCTAGGATTTTGCCTGTGCTTAGCTCCATTCAAATTGTTTTTTTATCCTGAAAAACTCCCCAGTCCTTAACGATTACAAGCATACCCGTGATGCAGCCAGCACTATGCTTGAAAATATGGAGAGTGGTACTCAGTAACGTGTTGTATTGGATTTGCCCCAAACATAACACTTTGTATTCAGGACATAAAGTTAATTGCTTAGCTTTTTTAAGTATTACTTTACTGCCTTGTTGCAAACAGGATGCATGTTTTGGAATATTTTTATTCTGTACAGGCTTCCTTCTTTTCACTCTGTCAATTAGGTTAATATTGTGGAGTAACTACAATGTAATTACAATATACATCCTCAGTTTTATCAGCCATTAAACAGTAACTGTTTTAAAGTCACCATTGGTCTCATGGTGAAATCCCTGAGCGGTTTCCTTCCTCTCCTGCAACTGAGTTAGGAAGGACGCCTGTATCTTTGTAGTGACTGGGTTTATTGTAATTAATAACTTCACCATGCTCAAAGTGATATATAATGTCTGCTTTTTCAAATTTTACCCATCTATGAACAGGTGCCCTTTTTTTGCGAGGCATTGGAAAACCTCCCTGGTCTTTGGTTGAATCTGTGTTTGAAATATGCTGCTTGAGTAAGGGACCTTACAGGTAATTGTATTTGTGGGCATAGCCGCGAGAACATGTTTGGGGGTGGGGATGCTGCGATTTTTATTTTGCCCACGGCTATATCGGTCCGCTAATACAGGACTAGTAAAGGCCCAGTGCATTACTTTTGTGAATTAAAAAATAATGCAAATATTGCCCGCTCTACAGACGGCTATATTGGTCTGCTAAAATCCAATTTATGCTTGATCTGAAAATGTGGTCGGAGGCTCTGCATCGCCATGCACCTCGCAAATTTTGTAACAATGCGGAGAGCTCCGTATAGCTCCACAATGACATGATTGGTTGACGGTAGGTGGGGGCTGTCCTGTATAAACACAAACTCACTTCCTTGACACCTTCCTTCACAACAGCTCTGCGTTGCTCCGCAAAGCGCAAGAGGTAGGAATGCCCTGACTTCTGCAGAGGCCGTATCACCGTAAATGCAGTTGGCGGATTGACCATGCAGCGCCCTCAACACAGGACTAGTAAAGGCCCAGTGCACTACTTTTGTGAAAAGGGAAACATAAAATACCAAAAATATTTTTTCTTTATTCTGATTGTTCAGGGGGGTACCGAGATGAGGTAGACATTCAAAAATCATGTTAAACACTAGTACATGGCTTTTCTTTGCAACTCTGCCTAGAAGGCCAGCATCTCTTCACTTTTG
This sequence comes from Thymallus thymallus, assembly GCA_023634145.1. Classification (NCBI taxonomy): domain Eukaryota; kingdom Metazoa; phylum Chordata; class Actinopteri; order Salmoniformes; family Salmonidae; genus Thymallus; species Thymallus thymallus. The sequence goes on along the minus strand of CM042403.1, from coordinate 35,332,510 downwards.
ACGTTGAGACCGGTGTTTTGCGGGTACTATTTAATGAAGCTTCCAGTTGAGGACTTGTGAGGCGTCTGTTTCTCAAACTAGACACTTTAATCTACTTGTCCTCTTGCTCAGTTGTGCACCGGGGCCTCCCACTCCTCTTTCTATTCAGGTTAGAGACAGTTTGCGCTGTTCTGTGAAGGGAGTAGTTCACAGCGTTGTACGAGATCTTCAGCTTCTTGGCAATTTCTCGCATGGAATAGCCTTCATTTCCCAGAACAAAAATAGACTGACGAGTTTCAGAAGGAAGTTATTTGTTTTCTGGCCATTGCTGTGAGGTGTTCCTTTATCTGTTTTTTAAAACCAGGTTTGCTGTTTATTTGAGTAATATGAGATGGAATAGAGTTCCATGCAATAATGGCTCTATATAATACTGTATGCTTTCTTGAATTTGTTCTGGATTTGGGGACTGTGAAAAGATCCCTGGTGGCATGTCTGGTGGGGTAAGTGTGTCTGTCAGAGCTGTATAAGTTGACTATGCAAACAATTTGGGATTTTCAACACATTCATGTTTCTTATGAAAAGAAGAGAAACTGGCATTCATAGTATTTATATTAGCCCTCTGATTACAATGAAGATCAAGATGTGCCACTCTGTTCTGGGCCAGCTACAGCTTAACTAGGTCTTTCCTTGCAGCACTCGACCACACGACTGGACAATAATCAACATAAGACAAAACTAGAGCCTGCAGGCTTTGTGGAGTTTGGTGTCAAAAAAGTATTTGTCTCTTTATTACGAACAGACCTCTCCCTATCTTTACAACCATTGAATCAATATGTTTTGACCATGCCAGTTTACAATCTAAGTTAACACCAAGTAATTTAGTCTCCTGATCTTGTTCAACAGCCACATCATTCATTACCAGATTCAGCTGAGGTCTAGAACCTGAAAATTATTTGTACCAAATACAATGCTCTTCGTTTTAGAGATGTTCAGGACCGGTTTAGTAATGGCTACCCATTCCAAAACAGACTGCAACTCTTTGTTAAGGGTTTCAGGGACTTCATTAGCTGTGGTTGCTGATGCGTATATGTTTGAATCATCAGCACACATGGACACACACGCTTTGTTTAATGCCAGTGGCATGTCATTGGTAAAAATAGAAAATAGTAGAGGGCCTAGAGAGCTGCCCTGCGGTACACCACACTTTACATGTTTGACATTAGAGAAGCTTCCATTAAGGAAAACTCTTTGAGTTCTATTAGTTAGATAGCTCTTAATCCACGATATTGCAGAGATTGAAAAGCCATAACACATACTGTACTTATTTCAACAACAGGTTATGGTCAATAATATCAAAGGCTGCACTGAAATCTAACAGAAAAGCTCCCACAACTATAAATTCCTTTCAACCAATCATCAGTACATGTTGATTGCCCTTCTCTGTAAGCATGCTGAAAGTCTGTTGCTAATTTGTTTACAGAGAAATAGCATTGTATTTGGTCAAACACATTTTTTTTCCAACAGGTTTCCAAGAGCTGGCAGCAAGCTGATAGGTTTGCTGTTAGAACCAGTAGGCCACTTTACCACTCTTGGGTAGCGGATTGACTTTGGCTTCCCTCCAGGCCAGAGGACAAAGACTTTCCTCTAGGCTCAGATTAAAGATATGACAAATAGGAGTGGCTATAGAGTCAGCTACCATCCTCAGTAGCTTTTCATCTAAGTTTTCAATGCCAGGAGGTTTGTCATTATTGATCAATAACAATACTTTTCCCACCTCTCCGACACCAACCAAATTCCAACTTGCAATGCTTTTCTTTCATTATTAGGTTTTTTATGCTTGAGTACGATGGCTCACTGTTCATTGTTGGCATTTCCTGCCTAAGTTTGCCCTCTTTGCCCATTAGGTAATCATTCAAATAATTGGCAACATCAAATGGTTTTGTGATGATTTAGCCATCTGATTCAATGAAAGATTAAGTTGAATTTGTCTTTCTGCCCATACGTTTTCTTTCCACTGATCTTGTCTTCATAATACAGTTTCTTCTTATTTTTTTTGAGTCAGCCAGTGAGCTATGCAGCCAGACCTATTAGCCACTCTTTCAACCATACAGTTTTACAGTTCTAACAGTCCGTTTCTTAACAGATGCATGTTTATCAATAATTGGAAGAAGCAATTTCAAAAGTGTATCAAGTACAGCATCTGGATGCTCCTTATTAATCACATCAGACCAGAAAATATTTTTATCACCCACATAAGAGTCATAGCAATATCTTTTGTATGATCTCTTATACACTATTTTAGGCCCAGTTTTTGGAACTTTGACTTTCCTGGATATGGCCATTATATTGTGATCACTGCATCCAATGGATATGGATACAGCTTTGAACAAAGTTCTACAGTATTAGTAAAAATGTGGTAGGTTGATTAATAACCTGAACCAGATTACAGACACTGGTTACATTGAGAAGCTTCCTCTTGAGTGGACAGCTTGATGAAAACCAGTCATATATTCAGGTCCCTAAGAAAGTAGACCTATCTGTTTACGTCACATATTGTCATGCTTAACCACATTTGATGTTGAATTCAACTCTGTTGACCAATCAGGGTCATTCTGCAGTAATACTGTTATTGCTATTTGTTCACAGTTTCATATCCTTTATAACTTGTGTGTTGTGTGTTTCATGCATGGCGAGGGGCGAAGCAGGCTACATAACTCCCACCCTCTGCCCATGAGAAGGATGCAGCTGTGCCCGCTGTACCAATCAACCCTGAGGACGCTGCCCTACTGGCACCAGGTAAGTCTCTGCCACACGCACCATCTCATACCCTCAACCATACCGCACACCCTCCCATGGCTCTTTCACAAGAATATTGGAGCTTCCCAAATGGGAACCCTATTCTTTATTTTGTGCACTACATTGGGAATAGGGTGCCATTTGGGACGCAGACAATATGTGTCTGTGAGATATAGAGAGGTATTTATCTCCTACTGTGTTTCTTTCAATCTTTGTTTACTTTGCTGCTCATCTTATTTCTGTGTCTTGCACTAATCCCGGTCTAGAGATGTCTAGTGGCAGAGCAATAAGAGTCGTGTGTGTCTCCAGGGTGTAATAAAGCTGAAAATATATCAGATACACTGCATTTGTTTTCTCCCTCACTGCTGGAATTAACTTTCAAACTTCCCAAATGCTTCTCGTCAGTTCTTAAGCTCTTTATTAAAAATGGTATATGTTGGTTAGGAAGTGCTGCTACAGCATACAAACATCATCAATCAAAGCATAGAAATATGTGTATTTGCATCCACTTTACTGTCAATGTGTATTCTAGATGTCTTATGTCAGATAGCACAACGACTCTCTGTACTGATCTGTCTGACAACTTGCAAACTTTTATTGGATAGATCAAAAATTGTTTGGCAACAATATGCTGTCATAACATTTGAAAATGTTACTAAGGTGACTTCGACTAACAGTCAGAATTAATCTTAACAAAAACAATAAACCTGTAGGCAATTTTGAAGTTTTCTTGAGTACCAAATTCTACATCAAGCTAAGGAGTTTTGTGGTTGAAGAAGCAGTATTTATTACGGTTGAAATAGTAGGTAGCTTGGTTGTTAGCTGAGCTAGTCTCACTGGCTGAATTAAGAAGATAAATTAAATAAATTCAGAGAACAATCCCATCATTTTGTGCAGTGCAATTGTATTAGCATGCTGGCTAACTAGCTAGCGTAAGAGCCATTTAAACAAGCTAGCACATTTATGTCAGTAGGCTGTGTTCTGCTAAATACAACAAATATGATCAGCTGACAGACTGGTGCATGGTTTCAGCTAGCCGTTGCATCTGCCAGCTGGTTTATAGCATGTCAATGCAGTCATTTTTAAAACCCAGATCTTACTTTCATGCGGATGCAGAGGAATCTTTATTGTTAAAGATGAGCTCTACGATTTGCTTGACAGATGGCAATGCAGTCTCGATAGAAAGACGGCATCTGTGGGAAGACAATAGAGTGAGTCTACTTGAATTTCTCAATGAACAGAATCATCTGAGCTGTGATATCAATGCTGCCTTTTCAAGGGAACCGGCTTGACTCCCTGTGGGGTCGTTCCATGTCATTTTAGAAAGCCAAGACACCCACCATCTCAGATTGTTCTCAAATCATTTATCTAGTTAAGAAAAGATTAGCATTCCTGCACCATTTTTTGATCTCTGTGAAATTAAGCGAATTGATTGCACCCAAATTGGCCATTTTAATTTATAATATTCAGTAAATATAGTACTTAACTTCCATTTTGGACCAGACCCCCCCTCCAGAAAAAGAAAAGGAATGACAGCAAAACCATGCTTTGGTTTCAAATGCTACTGTTTAATATTCAAATAATCAATAAGTAACATCATTGAGTTATACAATATATTTTTAGATACTTCAGGTTGATTTGGACACGAAGCGTGAAAATGCTAATATAGGTACCATTGACTTGCATTGGATTTGTGAACAGCAAAACAGCAAAACCAACGCATGGATTGCTGTCATGCCTTATCCTTAGACTGCTTACAGGATAAAGAAACTAATATGTATTTTTGTAATTTGGGTGAACTATTATTTTTTTTAAACACCTGGAACAGCACTATCTAAGGGTCTGAACCTGGTAATATCAGGATGTAGGATGGGACATAAACCCAACAACTTCAATAATTGATTTATCTGAACATGGGGAAAAAACATCACCAAAATCCACTGGGAATACATCACATGGGATGAAGAAACAATACTTCAAGCCGCAGCTCCATAATACTTGTCAGACATAGAGAACTGATACTATTTACTTGTTTTTGTGGTGGTATTAGCGTGGAGTGTGGAGGGTCCGTAGGTGGCTTTTGACCATTTCTTTGGGTTCCTCATGTCCAACTCATTGTTAAAAAAAAGTTAAGTCCAAATCAGATTTTTGGTAAAATATTTATTAAATATTATATGATTCTATGAATAAAAATGGCCAATTTGGGTGCAATCAATTAGTGTATTTTCTCAGAGAGCATATTATATTTCAAGAAAAGAATGTTGCAGGAATGCTAATCTTATCTTTTTCTAACAACAGAAACAATTTCAGAACAAGCTGAGATGGTGGGTGTCGAAATACTCTCATGCTTTTTGAGGTGGAACGACCCTGTGGTGTGGTGGAGAACAGTCAAAGACAGACTTGTAGTTTGGGTTTCATGTGGAGGATTTTAGGTTTCCTATTCCCTCATGCTCTGCTTCCTCTCCAGGTGCCAAGAGGAGACTATTCCACCATCAGTAACGTGCGTGACCTTGTGAACCCTGGTCCCAGGGACAAGATGGAGAGCTTCTTCCTGGGGGAGACGCTCAAGTACTTCTACCTGTTGTTCTCTGCTCAGCCTGGACAAGTATGTGTTCAACACCGAGGCCCACCCACTACCCATCTGGCAATCTCCTCGGGTCTGAGACAGGAAGTGATATCATAGAGGAGTAGCTTACCACCAAGATCCTTTCTAGGGTTTTGATGCCAAACAGCTTCAAAACCCTAGCCGGATCAAGGGATCCGGCTTAACTCACTGTGGTGTGCCGGTGCACAGTCAAACACAGACACATCAATAAGTTTTCAAGTGGAGGAGTTTGGGTTCATCCTGGGATCGGGAAGCTTTTGTAATTTGAGAAGCTGGGTGGCTTGCTGTTCAGTTCAAAAGAAACAAGACGACAGGTCTACAGAATTAGCTTAAAATTAACTGGGTTTATTGCAGAGGTGGGATGACTGAGAAATAAATTAGACTAAGCCTTCCCAGGTGCCTGTTTTGATTATTTTCTAACCCCTCCCTGACAGGCTGACAAAGAATATGCAATATGGTGGAAATACCTAAAGTTGGTCATGGTTTTGAATACTGAATACATTGGTTGGCATGTTGAGAGCCTATAATGGAAAAGGAAAAACTCCTATACCATGGCTCTTTCACAAGTCCCTCTCCTTGATAGGCATTACCACAGAAATAGAATGAGTAGAATGGCCGTCTCCATTCAAGTCAATGATGCCGCAATGGGTGGACCTTGCGGGCATTTTTGTTTGTTCGTTCTATTCCGATTGGCATTAAACCACTAGTTACTACGGTCACTGTGGAGGACCAGTTGAAGTAGCCTACAGTACCGCAACTCTTAATCTAGTGTGATGAAGAATGCTTTGCACATCCATGTTAAAAAAGGAAAGATTTATTGTCTTTCATTTGTATATTTGAGTGATGTTGGAGTAGATTTGAGTAGTAATGCGTGCAGTTGATTCTGTGTGCTGTAGCCTAATGGATAAAAAAACAACACTGATGGCCTGTGAATGAAATGTCCTTGGTCATTGTTGCACTTGGGACCACGGTGTACAATGACAGCTATTAATTTTGGTACTTTTATGCTGAATGTGTCCTTTTTTTATTGATATTAGTTTTTTATGTCTTTTTCGTGAGCCGTCCAGTATTATGGGATTGTATGAAGTGTAATTGAGAGTGTAATGTCTTCAAGGCAATGAAGTAACGGACAGTTTGGATAATGTGATTTATCCAATGAAGATATCATTTGTGTAGCTAAATAAGTCAATATTGCTACGTGATGAGAATTTCATGCACATTTTATTTGTGCCAATATGTCTGTATCCGTCTCATCATCAGGGAGTCAAGGTTCATTCCATCGACTTGTAGGCTAGTCTTTCGTGACTGAACTGTGAAATTTGTGTTCTTGGTTCCGAGATGAATCGACACGCCACTGACTAATTAAAGTGATGTGCTGCCACAGAGCATGTTTAGATGTTTTGGTTCTGTGTAGAATATTTACTTGTTGCTTGAATTAAATCTACAAACCCAGACTCCTCATCAGTCAGAAGTAGGTTAATAAACTACTATTAATATAGACTAGTAAGTACCTATGAGAAGGGTACTTGTTTTCTTGAGGTGAGGGTGATAAATGTTAAAGTTTTCCTAACGAGTTTCAGGTTTTATTAGTGCCTTCAGAAAGCATTCATACCCCTTGACTTATTTTACATTTGAGTAATTTAGCAGACGCTCTTACCCAGAGCGACTTACAGTTAGTCGGTGCATACATGTTCATACTTTTTTCGTACTGGTCTCCCGTGGGAATCGAACCCACAACCCTGGCGTTGCAAGCGCCATGCTCTACAATCTGAGCTACACAGGATTTATTTCACATTATGTTGTGTTACAGCCTGAATTCAAAATGGATTCAATTAAAAAAAAAAATCACCCATCTACACACAATACCCGATAAAGACAAAGTGAAAACATGTTTTTAGATTAGTTTTTTACATTTATTGACAATGAAATACAGATATATCAAATGTACATAAGTATTCACACCCCTGAGTCAATACTTTGTAGAAGCTCCTTTGGCAGTGATTAGAGCTGTTTGTCGTTCTGGTAAGTCTTGAAAAGCTTTCCACACCTGGATTGTGGAACAAATTATTATTTACAAAATTCTTCAGGCTCTGTCAAATTGGTTGTTGCTAGACAACCATTTTCAGGTCTTGCCATTGATTTTCAAGTAGATTTAAGTCAAAACTGTAACTCGGCCGCTCAGGAACATTCACTGTATTCTTGGTAAGCAGCTCCAGTGTATATTTGGCCTTGTGTTTTAGGTTATTGTCCTGCTGAAAGTTGAATTAGTCTCCCAGTGTCTGGTGGAAGCAGTCTGAACCAGGTTTTGATCTAGGATTTTGCCGGAGCTTAGCTCTGTTCCATTTATTTTTTATCCTGAAACACTACCCAGTCCTTAACAATTACAAGCATACCCATAACATGATACAGCCACCACTATGAGTGGTACTCAGTAATGTGTTGTATTGGATTTTCCGCCAACATAGCTCTTTGTATACAGGACAAAAATGTAATTGCTTGCATGTTTTGGAATATTTTTATTCTGTACAGGCTTCCTTTTCACTCTGTCAATTAGGTTAGTATTGTGGAGTAACTACAATGTTGTTGATCCATCCTCAGTTTTCTCCTATCACAGTCATTAAAACTATGTAACTGTTTTAAAGTCACCATTGGCCTCGTGGTGAAATCCTTGGGCGGTTTTCTTCCTGAGTTAGGGAGGACGACTGTGCCTTTGTAGTGACTGGGTGTATTGAAACACTATCCAACGTGTAATTAATAACTTCACAATGCTCAATGGATATTCAATGTCTGTTTTTTTTTTTTTTTATCTACCAATAGGTGCCCTTCTTTGGAAAACCTCCCTGGTCTTTGTGGTTTAATATGTGTTTGAAATGCACTGCTCGACTGAATGACCTTACAGATAATTGTATGTGTGGAATACAGATATGAAGTAGTTATTCATTTTATTTATTTATATACAGGACACATTCCATTGTAGAATAATAGTGAAGACATCAAAACTATGAAATAACACATATGGAATCATGTAGTAACCAAAAAAGTGTTGAACATATCAAAATATATTTTATATTTGAGATTATTCAAAGTAGCAACCCTTTGCCTTGATTACAGATTTTGCACTCTCTTGGCATTCTCTCAACCAGCTTCATGAGGTAGTCACCTGGAATGCATTTCAATTAACAGGTGTGCCTTGTTAAAAGTTAATTTGTGGAATTGCTTTCCTTAATGCGTTTGACCCAATCAGTTGTGTTGTGACAAGGTAGGGGTGGTATACAGAAAATAGCCCTATTTGGTAAAAGACCAAGTCCATTTTATGGCAAGAACAGCTCAAATAATCAAAGAGAAACAACATTCCATTACTTTAAGACATGAAGGTCAGTCATTCCTGAAAATGTCAAGAACTTAAGTGCAGTCGCAAAAACCATCAAGCGCTATGATGAAACTGGCTCTCATGAGGACCGCCACAGGAAAGGAAGACCCAGAGTTACCTCTGCTGCAGAGGATAAGTTGCAACCCAAATAAATGCTTCACAGAGTTCAAGTAACAGACATCTCAACATCGACTGTTCAGAGGCCAGTGACAAAATACATCTCAATTTAATCAATTTTAAATTCAGGAAGCAACAACAAAATGTGGAAAAAGTCAAGGGGTGTGAATACTTTCTGAAGCCACTGTACATGGTGTACTCCATCCAATGAAATGCTTACATCCAGGTTCCTTCTGGACAATGCAACAACAATAAACATAAGTATAAGTATACATAAGTAACATAAGTATACATAAGCATAAGTATATTACAGGAAGACACAATGTATAGTATAAAATTGACACTTGTATCAGGGAAGGGGGGGATGGGAAGCAATTGTTTTAAATTGTGAACCGTTCGAGGCTGGAGTTTGTGGGGTCCTTGATGATGCTGCGGGACTTCATCAGCCACCCTTTCATCTAGATGTCCTGCATGGGCGGGAACATAGTTAGTTAGCCCAATCATGAAATTATTGTTTCTCCCAATTTTATTGAGTTAGATTGTAATATTTTGTAAGTTGTCTACTGAATGTTGTGATTGTGCTACCCTACTGACGTGTTAATCAATGGTGTCACTTCTGTTTCTTTGTGCTTCTCCCAGTATGCAATATGTCAATCCGAGAGGTGGAGAGATGTTGTGTGTCCCAAGTGGCACCCTATTCCCTATATGGTGCACTACATTGCCAGAGCCCTGGTCAAAAGTAGTGCACTATATAGGAAATAGGGTGCCATTTGAGATGCATACATAGTTTTCCCTGAAGTCACACTTGTCTGACATTAATTGCTCAGTTTATTTGGCCTAAGACATGGCTAGTATTGTGCTTCTGTTCGTGTTTAACTAGAATTGATCAACTGATGTGCCCCAATCCTGACCTCAACCATCAGGACTTGAATAAGTAGAACTGGCCCTGCACCAGTGCTGGCGGCATCCTCCTCCATCATCCACAGCACAGCTTACCTTCCCTACCACCTTTGTGGTGTTTTGGGAGTTTTTCAAAAGTGTTGTGCCTTCCAAGCATTAGCGACAAACGAGTGGCAGCTTCCTCAGAGAAGCACTCAGTGTTCTGTTCCTATAATTGCTTCTCTTAGCTTTGGCCAAAGTTGGGCTCTAAATTCGATCAAATATTCACGATCGCCGTCCAGTCGGTGTGACTTTTAAAAGATCGGCGGAGATTAAAGAGATCGAGATGGGAAAAGGAACAGAGTCATTCGTCACCATGGTAAACAGTTCATTACGCTATTCAGAAGGTTTCAGAGGTCATTTTATATTTAACACATTATGATTTTTCCTTTTGATTCTGCTACATGACCATAATGAAAAGTGTCCAAAGATTGAATTAACATCTGCCAATAGTACTTTTTTATGGGATTGGAAATTAAATCAACATTGAAAGAAATGAAATAAATTATTGACCAATAAAATTGATGTGTGTTTTAAAAGTCATCCATTCAATACTGATTTATAGACTGATAACATTGCTCTTCCGTGTAGCAATCTGTTTGCGGAGATTGCAAATATGACCCTTGCGTCCAAGACCGAAGACATAATCACTAGTGTTTGTGTTCTCACAATTGAGCTGTTTAAGGAATAGCGTCATTAGAAGACCATTAAGCCCAGAACTTTCTCCACGAAGATAGCGGTCAGAGGAATTTCCTTGCCATTAGACTGCTATTTATTGTCCTTGCAGGTATCTATGTCCTTGCAATAACCTGTTTATTCTGTGATTTGGACAATAAAGGTTTTAAAATAAGCCTTTAATCTCGTTTTCCTTTGCTTGAATAGATTTGCACCCTCCATTACATAAGATCTCATTGATTATTGAGTTGAGAATTTCTGCTCTTGCTAATGTCAAATCAGATTCCTGCCTGTTGATGATGCTTTTAACTGGGACTTTCTGGACCGAGCCAAAGGTAAAATGCTATTCATTTTGTAGAATATAGATAACTTGATTGTGGTTATGACTCCATAGTTCATACCTTTGCTCTTTTAGCCTCTCATATGGCACATAGATTTCTTTCACAGAGCTATTATGCAGACTTACAGAGTGCATTAATGGTCATGATTAGTCCTTAAGAGTCTATTAATCTAAGTAACACAAATAGAAAATCCCCATCAAAATCCGTCAGTTTAAGCTCAAGATATCAGTTTTTTGGCATTGGCTGTGTCTCAATCCACCGCATCCGCCTATGTCGGCCTTCCGCATCTGCAGTGGAAGGTGGCCGAGCAACAGCTGTGTTTGTCAGACCATGAGACATCCCGAAAATGTATCTTCTCACAAAAAAGTCTGTAGCATCCGAATGGTTTTGCCTACCAGCTATTATGACCACTCTATGGAAAGGGGAGACTCAAGAACACGATGGTGTTCTCCGCTTTGCGCTATGAGGGTAACCCACACAAACGAATGGAAGTATGGAGATGGTTTTGTTACAGCAGAAATATGGGGTTAAGTATGTGTCCAAAAAAACTAATATTTCCTGAGCTTTCTTATATTTCATAGATTTAGGATAGACATTTCGAACCCTTATGATTTATTGTTTGACTGTCTTTTTGACCATTTATGAATGTGTTATTCAATGCATTTCTATGGGCTATAGTATACTGAACCAAAATATAAATGCAACAATTTCAAAGATCTGACTCTGTTACAGTTCATATAAGGATATCAGCCAATTGAACAAAAAATGTATTAGGCCTTAATCTATGGATTTCACAGGACTGGGAATACAGATGTGCATCTGTTATGTTAAGATATGGTAAGAAAAAAAGGTAGGGGTGTGGATCAGTATGACAGTCTTCGTTTTGGGGAAGTCTGCTGCAAACAGCTGCCGCTGAACAAGGAGGCTGTGCTAACCGCTGAACCAGGAGGCTGTGCTAACCGCTGAACCAGGAGGCTGTGCTAATAACACTAAGCTGATTGTCTGTTTCATGTTCCGTTAATTTATTAAACACTCACTCCCTGATCTTGCTTCCAGACACTCAGCGCATTCGTTACAATATATTTTTTTACTGCTCTAGGGATATAATTATTGTTTGGATAACCTTATTTACTATTATGTATATATTTTTAATTCTTTATGCGATGCGCACTTCAGAGAACATCGGAAGAAGAATGATCACTGAATTATTGTAATGTTTGTTTTTGTGTCAATTAATCCCATAAGGTATGGATTTTCAACTGGCGATTCGACACGAAAATAAAATGTCATTCATACACCGACTTGTGTTAACCCACCCACATCTTTCGCCACGCCCACTTTCAGACACTCAATAGCTGCAGTCCAAACACATTATTTTTATCCCCTCAGCCCTTGCGCTAGCCACTTTCCCTCGGGGGAATCCCTGTCAAAACTGGATGTAGTTTGATGTCCATCTTAAGTGGTCCAATTCACTAACGTTGGCCCCTCGACCCTCGATTTAGCTCGAGGGATCGAGTCAACAACTTTGGTCACTTGCGAGGTTGATATGACCCACAATTCAATGCAAACTGTAGTCACATGTCAAACTCTGGTGGCTGCGAAGTGTAAAATTTACTCAACAAAGCTGCATTTTCGGCATATCAAAAAAAAGTATGAAGCTAGTTTGCTAAAAATATATACATAGATATTGATTATGCATTGGCAAATTGGCTTATTTTCGTAGTGAGGAGCCTATAAAATGTAGCTAGATTCATAAACATATTTTTGGTTTTTTTTTTTTTTTTTTTTTTTTTCACCTTTATTTAACCAGGTAGGTCAGTTGAGAACAAGTTCTCATTTGCAACTGCGACCTGGCCAAGACAAAGCAAAGCAGTGCGACAAAAAACAACACAGAGTTACACAGTAAACAAACATAGTCAAAAACACAATAGAAAATCTATATACAGAGTGCAAAATGTAGTGCAAAATGCAATAAGGTTAGGAGGTAGGACAATAAATAGACCATAGTGGTGAAATAAATTACAGATTATCATCATTAACACAGGAATGATGGATGTGCAAATTATGATGTGCAAATAGAGATACTGGAGTGCAAGATTTGTGAAAATAACAAAAATAAATATGGGGATGAGGTAGTAGTGTGGGCTATTTACACAAGGGCTATATACAGGTGCAGTGATCGATAAGCAGCTTTTGACAGACAATTCTGAAATGTATTGTAATAAATGACCAAACAATAAAACTAGCTAGCCAGCTATGGGTAACTGTAGCTAGCTACCTGACAGGAGTGCTAGCTAGATACGTTAGCTTACTAGGTACATTAATAGCTTCAGGTTGGTTGTTTTTAAGCTCAACTTCCACCAAGGACGTTGCCTCTCCAATCATCACTCTCCCTCACTTGGGAAAGGGAAATTTAAGGTACACTCGGATGTGACAATGTAAAACGTAATTCAAGGGCTGAGGGTTTAGGGCTGAGGCTGTCTACTTTGAGTTTGAGACACAGCCAATGTATGCAGTTAGCCATGACTCAAAAAAGTATTTATATGTACAGTACACCAGAGGGCAGCAAAAATAGGATTAATGTGTACCGTTGGTGTGCTATCTTGAAGCTTGAAGCTTTGCTTGAAGGCTGAAGCTTAGATAGATTAGATCACCAAAGCATAAGACTTGCCACTTGTCAATGTCAAGCTCAAAGACTGTTTGATCTTGTGTGAGCTTTTTTGGATGTGCATGTGTGTTCTAATTTAGATTGGCTTTCTGATCCGATCTAAAGAAGGTGTCAGTCTCCTAAGGTCACCCGTCACTCTGTAATTGGCGTGTGTAAATAACGATTCTGTGTTTATTTGGGTTGGGACACTGTTATCATCTGTCATTTGTGCTTCTGCCTTCAATGAAGTGTCAGTCAGCGAATTGGCACGGGGCTCATTTATATCAGTTAGTCATGATGACAAAATAAGACAGCATCTGTTCTGAGGACGAATAGGAAGATCTCACTGTTACTGTGTCCCAAATGGCACCTTACCCCCTATATAGTGCACTACTTTTATCCAGGGCCCATAGGGCTCTGGTAAAAAGTATTGCACTAGGGAATAGGGTGCCATTTGGGACGAAGCCCTGCTTTGTTTCTCCATGGAAAAGAACATGGTAGTCTATCCTACTAGACTCCACTACTGTAAATTCCACTTTTATAGATGTAACCTTAAGTATATTACTACAATTCCATGCTGGGTAGTTTGTGACAGCACTTTGTAATGTGCATCAGAGCTATGTTATCCCCTCTGTTATCCCCTGGGCGACGTCATCTGAACCATTTTACAATGTCAACATACACAGACTTTGTACAGTGTACACACGTAAGACATGTTAGATGAAACAGGGGGCTTTGAGTGTGTGTGTGTGTGTGTGGGTGGGTAGGTGTGTGTCTCCTGAGAGGTGTCTGGGCGCTCAGCTGTCTGCCTGTAAGTGCAGAGTTATGTTGTGTTGTGAGCAGGCTTGTCTGTAGATATGATGCCATGTGACACATCGCCTCTCTGTCCCGCTCCCTAGTCAAAAACGTCTATAGGATTAGTGATTTTTCCAATATAATTTTGTGTCACCTCTGTTGGAATCTTATTGGAAACGTATTGGACTACATTTTTCATTTTGTAAATTAAAAGTAATCCTATTGGACCCTTTATGATTCTCGCAATCCTATAAGATTTTGTATCACCTCTATCAGAATCCTATTGGACTACTTGTTTTGCTATTGAAAATCAAAAGGAATTAAATTGGATCCTATAGGTTTTTCATAAGTCTTGTAGGATTTTGTCACCCTAATCAGAATCCTATTATAACTTTTTTCTTAATTATATTACAATATTTTATTGTAATTAGTTAGAGTACAATACAACAACATTAATTACAACATTTTTGTTGATTGGGAAACTATATTAATTTCTGTTTTATTCCCCTGTAAGAAAGCCTGTCATTTTAAGAGTGACTGGTGACGTCACAGCTAGCACGAGCTTGCAGTGTTAAGTCCCCCCCCCCCAAAAAATATACATAGTTAGCCTAACTCCCAAGTTCAGCTTGCAACCTGTGTCTTTGCAGAGAATCTCTGGTAATGGTTTACAGTATTTGTTTCCTTATGTTTCCTAACGAAGTTGTCAATGTTTTAGTCATATTTCTGTCATTTTGCAGCATTTTATGCGCCTGTTTTTATGCTAGCTACACTCAGACACATTTTGCCTGTCAGCTGACTAGCTAGCTAGCTAGCTAAATTGTGGCCATTTGTATGTCGTAGATTGTCAAAATAAATCAATCACATCACCTTTTTGGACTCATTCAGCAGATTTTGCCTAATTAAGTAAGTTAAAATACTATTGGAAATTAATGTTGAATGTTCAATTTATATTCCTAAAACATAAGTTGAAAATGATGCTGTTGCTGCTTCCCATTGACAATAACTTTTGATAAATAGCCCAATGTCAAAACACCGTTTTGAAGTATCCAAATCAATAAACAATGTGTGATATATTGAACACCTAAACATAAAATGTACTACCTACACATACATGAGCCACAATAGTAATCCTATTACTTAAAACGAGAACCTTATAAACTGCACATAAAGCAAAAAGTGACAATTAATCACTCATATTGATTAGGGGGAAAATGTGGTTGTATGCACTGTTGAAACTAACACAACTCCAAAAACACCTACTGTAAAACAAAAATTGAATGAGGTATTTGTTTACCTCAATTGCTAGAGCACAACCTGCTGAAGACAACCAGTTACATTTTGGAGTGATACATTTTGATTTGGGGCTCGCCAAAACGGAAAGAGAAACGCAAGACTTATTTGGCAATCAATCATATTGATATCACATTGAAATCAATAGAATGAGAGAGGGCAAACGTTTGGGGTGTATGCACTGTTTGAACTAGCACTATTCAGAGGCCGTACTGAATCTGATAATAATTTTAATGTCACTGGTTAGAGGAGAATTTGCTGAAGACAGTCATCTAAATTCTAGAATGTCAGATGGAAGTTTTGGGAGGCTGACTTTTATACAGTGCACCGAGTTTGAAAATGATAGTCGAATTCCTAAGACCAACCATTGCTTATGACAAAATCAATGCTACAAAACCAATGATATTGATCTAAGCAATTGATTTTGTGTCCTTGTGATTTACTCAAGAGTTTATACCAAAATCACTAATCTGAGGTAAAAAGGATGTGCAACTACCCTTAATTCGATGTGGTCAAAACTTGAAGTTTTGTAAAGTAGTAACACATACTGTCCATGTACAGGAAATTTGCGCAATATAAAATTATTGAATATGTACAAAAAAAAATCAACATTTCAATTTAGGCTGATAATCTATACCAAACATCAATGCTTAAAAATCTTTCTTGAACCTGGCTATTATCTAAACCAGGGATTGGCAACTTTGATGGGGGTGGGGGCCACAAAACAATGTAGCTCATGAGGGGCCGCAGTGGCTCGTGGTTCTGCGCACCTCTTTGTTTACCTCTAGAAACCTTTCCAAATCAACGTTATCACTTTGGCCTGTATAAGTGAATTTTCTTTCATCTGAGTACAGTTGATACAGTATATTCCAAGTTTTTAGCATGTGTTCTATGTATTTTGATTGCATCATAACAGAAGAGTAGGAATGTCAGTCAGGTCACCCATGAAACAAGTCAGTATTTTACTTTCATCCATGTCTGAGGATGTCCAGAGATGACGTGAAAACGGGCCAATAGCGGCAACATTAAGAGCTGGTACCTTCCAAGTAGGTTTTGGTTTTGCTAGGGCGGAGTGGACGTAAACATCTGCCTCTGGTTCCAAACGTTGCATGTTCGAATCCAGCAATATAACTTGATTGATGTTTTAAGCCTATCTCAAACGTTAACTCTTACCTTAAGAATTCTGAGTTAATGCCTAAACTTAACCATAACCTTAAAAATTCAAAATTTGAAGTTTGGAACAACTTTGAAATTTGACATTTGACAAACGTCTAATTCTGATGTGAGACTGAGAGCTTGTAGGGAATGTAGCATTAAGCATTAAGGCCTCTCTGGAGTCACTACTTTTGCTGCTGCTGCTGCTCTGCCCCCCCGTCCCCGTCCCCCGTCGGTTTAATCTGGTGTCAACACAGCCCCTCGTCTGTCTCAGCACTTCTCCATCTGCCAAGACAGAAACCTATCTAGAGGGTAATCTCTAATTAGAACTCTTATCAGTTCCTGATGAGATGGACAGCAGCAATGTGAGAACATACTGAACTGTACAACTTCACTAGCATTGACTTTCCTCATAGAGGTTTTCGGATTCATATTTGTGTTATTATTAGAGCTGAGAGCCGAGGATTATGGGTACTAGGCCTAGGGGAGCCACCTGTGGGCTTGCTGCTGTATGTCTTGTGTGTCTCTCGGTGGTACTCTAGCAGGCAGAGGCTTCTAGAAGCTTCTAATTGTCGCCTGGAGGGGAATTTGGGAGTTTCCACAAGCTGTCAGTAAGCCCCATGCTAGGAAATTAGACTCCGAAAGATCTATGAAGACAATCACAGAAATGAGTTACCCTCCAAGCATATCCAGACCCTTTTCCACATACTCACTGAAAAAGTCAAACGCTTGCTAAAAGTAGTACTCTGAATTTCAAAGTGCAATTACAGTTGCCTACAGTGTGGGAAGTGCATACTGAACAAAAACATAAGCACAACATGTGAAGGTTTCGTTTCATGAGCTGAAACAGGGCCGTAATTATAATATATAATGGAGGGGACACATCCCCCCAATATTCAAATATATAAGAAATTGCTATGCTACGATAGGCAACCATTAACCGCCGTCCAAAATAATCTTTAGCAAATTTAATCATAATCATAACTCAACTTTTGCCATTATTATTACTACCGGTTCTAGTATTACAGTGTACTGCAGTTCTGCGTGTGGTTTGTCCAAGTGGTGTTGCCGTACCCCAGCAGAAGCCGTTGCTTCCGAATGTAATATGAGTGTTAAGTAGGCTATATCACTGTCGGTTGTGATAGCTTTAACGCCAATACGTCTTTTTGCGCTGGAACTGTTTGGTGAAAACGGGCCGATTTGCTAGTGCTAATCAATCAACCGTCACTAACGTTAGCTATCATATCTAAGTTACCTGGAAAGTTAATTACCTACACGTTCACCCAGCGACCAACAGCGGTGCTCACGGGCGAATTCAACTAACGATAATGTCTTTATTACGTTATATTTGTCAGAAAGCCCACGTGAAGTCTGAGTAAAGTGTCAATCATTTATGTTGCGCTGCATGTGTAACTAATGTAGACAGTAGTAGCTTTCATTTATAAAAACAACAATTTGCTAAACCTTGGCCATAATATCTGTCTTCATATAACAATGTGTAGATTTCTGTTTATATGGTTATGGTTGTACTTTATTCATCCCTAATATCTGCCATTACATACATTGAAACAAGAAAAAAAACAGTATTGTAATATTGTAATACAATACACTAATATTGTAATACAATACACTATCAGACATTATTGTAAAACAATACACTATCAGACATTATTGTAAAACAATACACTATCAGACATTATTGTAATACAATACACTATCAGACATTATTGTAAAACAATACACCATTAGACATTATTGTAACAAGAAAAAATAACAATAAAAAAAAAGTTCATCCAATGTGTTAGTGAGTTATTTAATATTTCAGAATTGCAGGAAATTTGTTTTCAATTTTGAAATATTCAATTCGAAAAAAAAGCTTATTTCTCAAAATGTGGTACACATACTTGTTAACATCCCTGTTAGTGAGCATTTTTCACTTGCCAACGTAATCCATTCACCTGACAGGTGTGGAATATCAAGAAGCTGATTAAACAGCATGATCATTACATAGGTGCACCTTTTGCTGGGGACAATAAAAACCCACTCTAGCACATTGCCACATTCTGTATGTATGTGGCAATGGAGCATGCTATTGGCATGATGACTGCAGGAATGTCCACCAGAGATGATGCCAGAGAATTGAATGTTCATTTCTCTACCATAAGCCCCTCCAACATAATTTTAGAGAATTTGTCAGTACGTCCAACCGACCTCACAACAACATCCAGCTTCTTCACCTGAGAGATCATCTGAGACCAGCCACCGGGACAGCTGATAAAACTGTGGGTTTGTACAACCAAAGAATTTCTGCCCAAACTGTTAGAAACCATCTCAGGGAAGCTCATCTGTGTGCTCGTTGTCCTCACCAGGGTCTTGACCTGACTGCAGTTCTGCGTAACCAACTTCAGTGGGCAAATGCTCACCTTCGATGGCCACTGACATGCTGGAGAACTGTGCTCTTCACGGATGAAACCTGGTTTCAACTGTACCAGGCAGATGGCAGACAGCGTGTATGGCATCGTGTGGGCGAGCAGTTTGCTGATGTCAACGTTGCGAATAGAGTGCCCCATGGTGGCAGTGGGGTTATGGTATGGGCAGGCATAAGCTACGGACAACGAACACAATTGCATTTTATCTATTGCAATTTGATACGGTGACGAGATCCTGAGGCCCATTGTCGTGCCATTAATCCGCTGGCATTACCTCATGTTTCAGCATGTTAATAAACGGCCCCATGTCGCAAGGATTTGTACACAATTCCTGGAAGCTGAAAATGTCCCAGTTCTTTCATGGCCTGCACACTCACCAGACATGTCACCAATTGAGAATGTTTGGAATGCTCTGGATCAACATTATTTTGTGTGTTTTTTAAAAACTTATTTTGTACATAATGTTTCTAATTATGACCGAATAGAGCTTCTGGATATCAGAACAGAGATTACTAATCTCGAACTGGACAAAGATTTTTTTCTTTAATGAATCTGATGCGAAGGATATACTGTTCTGGACCAGGCCCAAATCCCCTTAATTTGCATGAAGAAAAGACGTGATACAGGAGGCGCAGATCCGGGTGCCTTGTGAGAATTTGTGGGCGAGTGTGTAACCTGCCTCTACCATCTGTTCTATTGGCCAACGTGCAATCACTGGAGAATAAACTGGAAGAGCTCCGTTCAAGACTATCCTACCAACGGGACATTAAAACCTGTAATATCTTATGTTTCAGAGAGTCGTGGCTGAACAACGACATGGATAATATACAGTTGGCTGGGTTTTCCGTGCATCGGCAAGACAGAACAGCTACCTCCGGTAAGACGAGGGGTGGTGGTGTGTGTCTATTTGTCAATAACAGCTGGTGTCTGATGTCTAATATTAAGGAAGTCTCGAGGTATTGCTCGCCTAAGGTAGAGTACCTCATGATGAGCTGTAGACCACACTACCTACCAAAAGTGTTTTCATCTATATTTTTCGTAGCTGTCTATTTACCACCACAAACCGATGCTGGCACTAAGACCGCACTCAACGAGCTGTATAAGAAGAAAATGTGCATCCAGAAGCGGCACTCGTAGTGACAGGTACAAAGCGCTGGGTCTCCATTTGGCAAATTTGACCATAATTCAAAAACAAAAACAGGAAGTACCAGTGACCTGCTTAATACAGAAGTGGTCCGATGATGTGGATGCCACGCTACAGGACTGCTTGCTAGCACAGACTGGAATATGTTCCGGGATTCATCCAATGGCATTGAAGAGTATACCACCTCAGCCAGAAGCCATGGATTACAGGCAACATCCGCACCGAGCTAAAGGCTAGAGCTACGGGGACACTAATACAGATGCTTATAAGAAATCACGCTATGCCCTCAGACGAACCATCAAAAAGGCAAAGTGTCAATACAGGACTAAGATTGAATCCTACTAAACCGGATCTGACGCTCGTCGGATGTGGCAGGGCTTGCAAACTATTACAGACTACAAAGGGAAACCCAGCCGCGAGCTGCCCAGTGACGCGATTCTACTAGAAGGGCTAAATGCCTTTTATGTTCACTTCGAGGCAAGCAACACTGAAGCATGCATGAGAGCACCAGCTGTTCTGGACTACTGTGTGATCACGCTCTCTGTAGCCGATGGGAGCAAGACCGTCAACATTCGCAGGGCCAGACGAATTACCAGGACGTGTACTCAGAGCATGCATGGACCAACTGGCCAGTGTCTTCACTGACATTTTCAACCTCTCCCTGACCGAATCTGTAATACCTACATGTTTTAAGCAGACCACCATAGTCCCTGTGCCCAGGAATGTGAAGGTATCCTGCCTAAATGACTACCGCCCCGTAGCAGTCATGTCATCCCGGAAACCCTGTAGCGCTGCATGAGGCAAATGGTGGCCACACCAGATATATATACCAGTCATGTGAAATCCTTAGATTAAGGCCTAATAAATGTTTCCGATTGACTGTTTTCCTTATATGAACTGTAACAAATTTCGGAAATTGTTGCATGTTGCGTTTATATTTTTGTTCAGTGTAGTATAGAGATAACATTTCAGAGGTTCCATGTAAAATATACTGTTCGTTAAGGACACCTCCAAAAGATATTTACGTTTTCCTGCAAGTTGAGAAGCTTCCATTGATATCCCCTAAGATCAGTCATATAGATATAGACCTTAGCTTTATCTCCATGATATAAGTGCTGTACTTTCAAAAGGCAATGACAGTCCTGAAACTATCCTCCTCCTCCTCCTTCTCCTCCACTCCTTTATGGGATGATCCATGGGCAGTGCAAACTGGCAGAAAATTGTCCGGTGAGATCAGTGTGAGTTGAATACATCTGAGCAGATTCCTTGGCTCCAGCACCATGGGCCAGACGTGGTTATTTATCATGGAAATGTCAGGTGCAGTGCCTGGCTTCCTCAGATGAGAAATTAACAGAGAGGAGGAAGAAAGAAAGGAAAGAGATGAATGGGGTTCGGTTGGTCTGTGTCCCATCCAGGGTTGATACCACAAACAAAGACAACCCAGCAGTCAGGGTATTAGACAAGTTCAGGTAGTCCCTCCCTTTTTTCCGGTCCGTTTTTTTCTGTTTAGTTTCTAGCATACAAACCTTGCAACTTCTGACAAGTATCGCAGACAGATTGACCGTTTCCATTCACGACTCGTCATCCCAGGAGATTGGCAGTGATTTCTGTCTGACAGGAGAGCTGCACAGGGGATTTCATCATGAGTCACACCTATGCCAAAGAGATTGACATGCAGCCTATCCCGTGGACCTGCAGTCTGCCCAGTCTGCTGCTAATAAGCCAATGAAACACACTAGTCCTCTGCCACCGCCACTCTACACACAACATAGACTGCCGATGTGTGTCACACACCTACAAAAGGGCCAGAGCCGACTCTACTTCCTGAGGACGCTCAGGTCCTTCAACGTGTGCAGTAAACTATTGCATACTTTCTACCAGTCTGGTAGAAATGTCCCCTTGTGGATCAATAAAGTATCTATCTATCTATCTATTCTATATTAGTTTGTGTTACAGCCTGAATTCAAAATTGATTAATTATTTTTTTTCTACACACCATACCCCATAAAGTGAAAACATGTTTTTAGATTTCTAAAACATCAAATGTATTGAATATGAAATACAGAAATGTCTCATTTACATAAGTATTCACACACCTGAGTCAATACTTTGTAGAATTACCTTTGGCAGTGATTACAGATCTCTTTCTGGGTACGGTATTGTGCACATGGATTGTGCAATATTTGCCAGTTATACTTTTAAAAATTATTCAAACCATGTGTTTAATGTATTTGATACCATTCCGCTCCAGCCATTACCATGAGCCTGTCCTCCCCAATTAAGGTGCCACCATCCTCCTGTGGCTGAAAGGTGAATTCATCTCCCAGTGTCTGGTGGAAAGCAGACTGAACCAGGCTTTCCTCTAGGATTTTGCTTGTGCTTAGCTCCATTCCATTTCTTTTTTATCCTGAAAAACTCCCCATACCCATAACATGATGCAGCCACCACTATGCTTGAAAATATGGAGAGTGGTACTCAGTAACGTGTTGTGTTGGATTTTCCCCAAACATAACATTTTGTATTCAAAACAAAAAGTTAATTGCTTTGCCACATTTTTTGCAGTTTTACTTTAGTTCCTGGTTGGAAACAGGATGAATGTTTTGGAATATTTTTATTCTGTACAGGCTTCCTTTGTTCACTCTGTCAATTAGGTCAGTATTGTGGAGTAACTACAATGTTGTTGCTCAATCCTCAGTTTTCACAGTCATTAAACTCTGTAACTGTTTTAAAGTCACCATTGGCCTCAAGGTGAAATCCATGAGCGGTTTCCTTCCTCTCCGGCAACTGAGATAGGAAGGACACCTGTATCTTTGTATTGACTGGGTGTATTGATAAACCATACAATGTTTAATGAATAATTTCCCCATGCTCAAAGGGATATTCAATGTCTGCTTGTTTTTATTTTAGGTGCCCTTCTTTGTGAGGCTTTGGAAAACCTCCCTGGTCTTTGTGAATCTGTGGTTGAAATTCACAGCTCGAATGAGGGACCTTACAGAAAATTGTATGTGTGGGGTACAGAGATGAGGTAGTCATAAACAAATCATGTTAAACACTATTATGGCACACAGTGTGAGTCCACGCAACTTAGTATGTGAATTGTTAAGCACATTTTTACTCCTGAACCTATTTAGACCTGCCATAACAAAGGGGTTGAGTAATTATTGACTCATTTTTTATTAATTTGTAAAAATATTGAAAAATATAATTCCACTTTGACATTATGTGGTAAATGTAATACATTTTAAATTCAGGCTGTAACAACAAAATGTGGAAAAGGTCAAGGGGTTTGAATACTTTCTGAAGGCGCTGTAAATTCATCTAGGTGACTTACAGCTCTGTGGTGAATTAAGGCACAATACGCTGAATACAGTGAAATGTTACTCACTGTATACACAGACAGTCACATTGATACTGGATAAACAGTGGAACATTTGCCCAAGGACTTGTTTTTGTTATTCCTCGTATCACTTCACTAATGCAATGAAAGCAGTTTCCTAATGAGTTTTACTAGACTGTTAGTGTTTCTTCGGAAGAAAGTAGATCCATTAATGTAAATTATGCATTGGATACACCACGTTCTGTTCTCTTCTTCTTCATTAAGGGATTGAAAACACAAATTCCCTTAGTACATCTTTAGTTTTTATATTTCCTTTTTATCTGGTCTGGTTCCATTATAGTGAAAAATGTCAGACTAAGTTTCATTTTAACAAGATGAAATCTGCAGGTAACTGCCAGAATAAAGGAAACACCAACATAAAGTGTCTTAATAGACTGTTGGGCATATATTCTACAAGTGTCTGGAACTCTATTGGAGGGGTGCGACACCATTCTTTAATGAGAAATTCCATTAGGTGTTTTGTTGATAGTGGTGGAAAACACCGGTGCCGCTCCAGAATGTCCCATAAATATTCAAATGGGTTGAGATCTAGTCACGCACACACACACGCGCACACACACACACACACACACACCCTTCTTTCTAAGTCACTGAGATCTCTTCTAGCCATGGTAGCCAAAGTACCATTTGCAACTGGGCATTTTTATACATGACCCTAAGAATGATGATGTTAATTGGTTAATTAACTCAGAAACCACACCTGTGTGGAAGCTTCCATAGACTGTGAGCTAATAAACTGGAAAATTGGTTACTTTGTGTAGTGGACACCGTAGAATTACCGTTTTCATCACACTGATATGTATAGAGAAATCAACTGGATGAGGGTTGAAACCTGCAACATGCACCACAGTCTTCTGCAAAGAGACTTACCTTGGATTGACCCATTATCGTTATGCTGTAAGCATGATCTTGCACATTGGGCAAACCCTACCAATGTTACATGTTCTTGCTGGTTACTGTACTTGCATTTGGTTGTTCATGTGTTCAGTGTACATGGTTAAGTATGTGTACCTAAAATGTTGACAGTTTAGTGGGGATACAGTCTGTGTGCCTCCCAACTCCTGCTGCCTCGTTGAACCACTCTTGTAGTATAGCTTGTTCGAAAACACCTACTGATTGTTTGAGAGGGCTGTGTCTCGCCCTGAAGTCCCAGGCGGAAGAAATCAATTAAAAACTGAATCAAGTTCAGTCCCAAGTTTTTTTGTCATTTGTAAATAAATGGCCTCACATACTGTAGGCCTAACCTAAAAAATATAATGATGGGATACAACATGATCAGGACCCATACTTGTATCATAGCCACTGAGTTATCTTTATTTAAACTTCCCACAGCCGAGTGTCCAATTTATATTAAAACTAGTATAGTAGCAAACTACCATGACAGCCTTGGTCGGTTTCCATCTTCATACAGCATTAGAGGAATGGGAGTGGATAGCTGAAGTAAATTATTCATGCAATTCAATGGTGCAGCGAGCATTACCTAACAAGTTCTTGGCTTTAACAGGGAAACAAATCAAAATAGAGAATGTTTGGGGATGGGGAAGGCTAGAGCAATATATTCATATTTATAAACTGGGTGGTTCGAGCCCTGAATGCTTATTGGCTGACAGCTGTGGTATATCAGACCGTATACCATGGGTATGACAAAACATGCATTTTTACTGCTCTAGTTACGTTGGTAACCAGTTTATAATAGCAATAAGGCACCTCGGACGTTTGTGGTATATTGCCAATATACCACAGCTAAGGGCTGTATACAGGCACTCCGCTTTGCATCGTACTTAAGAACAGCCGTTAGCCGTGGTATATTGGCGATATACCACACCTCCTCGGGCCTTATTGCCTAAATATACAGTACCAGTCAAAAGTTTGGACACACCTCCTCATTCGAGGGTTTTTCTTTATATTTACTATTTTCTACATTGTAGAATAATAGTGAAGACATCACAACTATGAAATAACACATATGGAATTATGTAGTAACCAAAAAAGTGTTAATCAAATCAAAATCTATTTTATATTTGAGGTTATTCAAAGTAGCCACCCTTGATGACAGCTTTAAACACGCTTGGCATTCTCTCAACCAGCTTCATGAGGTAGTCACCTGGAATGCATTTCAATTAACAGGTGTGCCTTGTTCATTTGTGGAATTTCTTTCCTTCTTAATGCGTTTGAGCCAATCAGTTGTGTTGTGACAAGGTAGGGGTGGTATACAGAAGATAGCCCTATTTGGTAAAAGACCAAGTCCATATTATGGCAAGAACAGCGCAAATGAGCAAAGAGAAATGACAGTCCATCATTACTTTAAGACATGAAGGTCAGTCAATGTCAAGAACTTTGAAAGTTTCTTCAAGTGCAGTCGCAAAAACCATCAATGCTATGATGAAACTGGCTCTCATGAGGACCGCCACAGGAAAGGAAGACCCAGAGTTACCTCTGCTGCAGAGGATACATTAGAGTTAACTGCACCTCATAAATTGCAGCCCAAAATAAATGCTTCACAGAGTTCAAGTAACAGACACATCTCAACATCAACTGTTCAGAGGAGACTGTGTGAATCAGGCCTTCATGGTCGAATTTCTGCAAAGAAACCACTACTAAAGGACACCAATAATAAGAAGAGACTTGCTTGGGCCAAGAAACACGAGCAATGGATATTAGACCAGTGGAAATCTGTCCTTTGGTCTGATGAGTCCACATTTGAGATTTTTGGTTCCAACCGCCGTGTTTTTGTGAGATGCAGAGTAGGTGAACAGATGATCTCTGCATGTTAACTAAAGGTGAAATAAAAAATAAAATGTGTGGTTCCCACCATGAAGCATGGAGGAGGAGGTGTGATGGTGTGGGAGTGCTTTGCTGGTGACACTGTCTGTGATTTATTTAGAATTCAAGGCACACTTAACCAGAATGGCTACCACAGCATTCTGCAGCGATACGCCATCCCATTGGACGATGACCCAACACACCTCCAGGCTGCGTAAGTGATGGAGTGCTGCATCAGATGACCTGGCCTCCACAATCACCCGACCTCAACCCAATTGAGATGGTTTGGGATGAGTTGGACCACAGAATGAAGAAAAAACAGCCAACAAGTGCTCAGCATATGTGGGAACACCTTCAAGACTATTGGAAAAGCATTCCAGATGAAGCTGAATGTCAAGAGTGTGCAAAGCTGTCATCAACTCAAAGGATGGCTACTTTGAAGAATCTCAAATAAAAAATATATTTTGATTTGTTTAACACTTTTTTGGTTACTACATGATTCCATATGTGTTATTTCATAGTTGTGATGTCTTTACTATTATTCTACAATGTAGAAAATAGTAAAAATAAAGAAAGACCCTCTAATGAGTAGGTGTTCTAGAACTTTTGACTGGCTATGTATATATTTCTTACTCTATTTTTGTATTGATAACACACAATACAATTGTCTTCCTGCTGTTTTGCAATGGACCAAAATAAATGCATGCATGTTATATAGTGTAAGCATTGTTGTTGCTAATCCCCAAGGGGCCCCTCTAAAATGTACAGTTTCGTTACACAACACAATGTCACAGATGTCTCAAGTTTTGAGGTAGCGTGCAATTGGCATACTGACTGAAGGAATGTCTGCCAGAGCTGTTGCCAGATAATTGAATGTTAATTTCTCTACCATAAGCCGCCTCCAACGTCATTTTAGAGAATTTGGCAGTACGTCCAACCGGCCTTACAACCGCAGACCACGTGTAACCACACCAGCCCAGAACCTCCACATCTGGCTTCTTCACCTGTGGGAACGTCAGAGTCACCTGCCCAGTCATATGAAATCCATAGATTAGGGCTTAATGAATATATTTCAATTGATTGATTTCCTTTTATGAGCTTTAACTCAGCAAAATATTGGAAATTGTTGCATGTTGCGTTTATATTTTTGTTCAGTTTATATGGATTTTGTTTTGTTTTTAGAGTTTCTGATTGAGTCTATTCCAGCAATGTGGAGAGCATGAACAGTTTATATTTGCACAAAACTGATGACTGGGGATTTTTGTTATTTAACCATTATTTTACTAGGCAAGTCAGTTAAGAACAAATTCTTATTTACAATGACGGCCTAGAAACAGTGGGTTAACTGCCTTGTTCAGGGGCAGAACGACAGAGTTTTACCTTGTCAGCTCGGGGATTCAATCCTACAACCTTCCAGTTACGGGCCTAACACTCTAACCACTAGGCTATCTGGTCATATTCAGCTAAGCATATTATATAAAGTCTCTTTCTCTATACAAAATGATTAAAAGAATCGGGAACAGTTCAAGTGTTAAGTCAGATGTGTCTGCTATTCATATAATTTTTGATTTTTTATATACAGTTTTAAAGTCGGAAGTTTACATACACTTAGGTTGAAGTCATTAAAACTCATTTTTCAACCACTCCACAGATTTCATGTTAACAAACTATACTTTTGGCAAGTCGGTTAGGACATTTTGTGCATGACACAAGTAATTCTTCCAACAATTGTTTACAGACAGATTATTTCACTTATAATTCACTATATCACAATTCCAGTGGGTCAGAAGTTTACATAATCTAAGTTGACTGTGCCTTTAACAGCTTGGAAAATTCCAGAAAATGATGTCATGGCTTTAGAAGCTTCTGATAGGCTAATTGACATTATTTGAGTCAATTGGAGGTGAACCTGTGGATGTATTTGAAAGCCTGCCTTCAAACTCAGTGCCTCTTCGCTCGACATCATGGGAAAATCAAAAGACTCCACAAGTCTGGTTTATCCTTGGGAGCAATTTCCAAATGCTTTGCTGCAGGAGAGACTGGTGCACTTCACAAAATAGATGGCATCATGAGGAAGGAAATTTACGTGGATATTTTGAAGCAACATCAAGACATCAGTCAGGGAGTTAAAGCTTGGTTGCAAATGTGTCTTCCAAATGGACAATGACCCCAAGCATACTTCCAAAGTTGTGGCAAAATGGCTTAAGGACAATAAAGTCAAGGTATTGGAGTGGCCATCACAAAGCCCTGACATCAATCCTATAGAAAATGTTTGGGCAGATCTGAAAAAGCGTGTGTGAGCAAGGAGGCCAACAAACCTGACTCCGTTACACCAGTTTTGTTAGGAGGAATGGGCCAAAATTCACCCAACTTATTGTGGGAAGCTTACCAGAAACGTTTGACCCAAGTTAAACAATTTAAAGGCATTGCTACCAAATACTAATTGAGTGTATGTAAACTTCTGACCCACTGGGAATGTGATGAAAGAAATAAAAGCTTAAATAAATAATTAGTGAAGCTATTATTCTGACATTTCACATTCTTAAAATAAAGTGGTGATCCTAACTAACCTAAAACAGGGATTTTTTACTAGGATTAAATGTCAGGAATTGTGAAAAACTGAGTTTAAATGTATTTGGCTAAGGTGTACGTAAACTTCCAACTTCAACTGGATGTCATTCACAGCAGCTGATAGCTAAAACCCCTTGAAACGCACAAACACTGTTCATGGTGCTGAATATTACCTCCTTCACTGCAGCTCTCATATATACACACACACACACACACACACACACACACACACACACACACACACACACACACACTGAAGTCCATCCAGATGGCTCTGTTGGTCGTGGCTTACAGTGTTCGTTGCCTCAATTATACTTTAATTGTCTGCCACTATGAACTATAAGAATTAGGATGTGTCTGTCCCTGCAATCTCAATGAGGAGCTGCAACAGTCTGCAGGAGAAATTGAAAATCAAGCTGATAGCCAAAGCTGTGCCATGGCTGTGAGGGAAGAGAACCCGTTAATTGACTCCCTCTCTACTGTGCACTGTGGAATGTAGCTTTTTTGTCACTATCTCCATCCGATTGGGGATGCTCAGCTTTATAATAGTGTTTACTTTGCTTCCCCTCGGTGATCGCCCCCTAACTCCTTTACTTGGTCCTATAAATCTCTCTCTCTCTCTCTCTCTCTCTCTCTCTCTCTCTCCCATAACCACAGCTCAGCTCACTGGAGACAAGGACTCCATTCCTCATTATCCTTCAGAGGTTAACGTTTACAGAGATGATTGGACCACGTCTCACAGAGCCCCCTGGACGTCTCTCAGATTAGCATAATTGAACATGCCTGTGCTGCTGTGTCATAACCTTTGGAAAGGGGGGGGCTTTATAATGTTGTGATATCTCTAGAGTAAACACTATCTGATTTAGAATGTTATGATATCTCTAGAGTAAACACTATCTGATTTAGAATGTTATGATATCTCTAGAGTAAACACTATCTGATTTAGAATGTTATGATATCTCTAGAGTAAACACTATCTGATTTAGAATGTTATGATATCTCTAGCGTAAACACTATTTGATTTAGAATGTTATGATATCTCTAGCGTAAACACTATTTGATTTAGAATGTTATGATATCTCTAGCGTAAACACTATTTGATTTAGAATGTTATGATATCTCTAGTGTAAACACACTGTTTTTTTATTATGCTGATTCTATTTACTTTTTTTTTTTAAGAGTCCTCTCTGGCGAACTGGGACACATTCAGCAGGGTACAACATTGTGGAACATTCCAAAATAAATAATGATTTGGAACAAACATGCCTCTCTGAGTCTGACATGTAGAATCACTTCAGCTCTTTGTGACATTTATATTTGCAACACTTGCCTACTGAACATAGCCCTGCTCTTCTGTCATGTGTTTGTTTACTTTTTAACAGTGGAAGCAGTGGACTGGCAGGATAATTATGGCCAATGATAATCCAGTGTTAATCCAGTATCACAGATAGCCTGTAGTTCCATGTAGCTCATATGGTAGAGCATTGTTCTTGGGTTGTGGGTTCAATTCCCATGGTATAAAAGTATGAATGTGTATGCACTAACTAAAATGTAAGTCACTCTGGATAAGAGTGTCTGCTAAATGA
Organism: Thymallus thymallus; assembly: GCA_023634145.1. Classification (NCBI taxonomy): domain Eukaryota; kingdom Metazoa; phylum Chordata; class Actinopteri; order Salmoniformes; family Salmonidae; genus Thymallus; species Thymallus thymallus. The sequence goes on along the minus strand of CM042403.1, from coordinate 35,301,911 downwards.
CTAACATGTAGTTAGACTGCTAGATGCTCCCCACTCAATTATAACAATGTCCACTCAATAATACAAAACTGTGACTATAATTAGTTATTGTTATCTCTCTACTATCAGTTTTTTGGGGGGTCTTGGTTAAAATGTTTACCATAGCAATTCTTGTACAATTCTTAGACTGTGACATGCATAGACTTTTAGACTAGGTCTGTTCACAGGGGAATGGAATACATTGTCTGTGCACTAAAGGCTATAGAATTATAGAATTATATATGATCTCTGTGGTAAAGCTAATTAAAGCAGTATTTTCTCGCTCACTGCATGTTGATGCCATGTATATTTTCGTCCTTATAGTTATGCATTCGCCTGAGTGTGCGTTCATAACCGTTGCGTGATTCTGTAGCTTCGAATGTTGAACTTTTCAATCAAACTAAATATAAACCCATGCAGGTTTTGCAAATGAGAGTTTTTTTCTGTACCTGATGGTTCCCACGAGTGTGTGTTGTTGGTTACCAAGCAACTTATTCGCTCCACACGATCGGCTGCGTCATTTCCTCCTGACAAGCGACAGTTGGGAGCGAGAGAGACCCCAGCAGCATATAGCAGCTGGTCGGGAAGATTGCGGAGACATAACTGCCGACTAGGTCAACGCAAGGCTGGAACCAAATGAACAGTTATATAAACCAAAAACTACCAGGGAAAACATATGAACTCTACTTGAAAATGGCTGAATTATCTCTGCGTTATTTGGAACACGTTTAAAGCTCCGGTTGGATATATTTGCAAGGGATAAGACAAACTCCACGATATGAACTTCGGTCGCCGGTAAAGGAACCAAGCAACATAAAAACTTATATCTAGAACATCTTGAGTATTATTTTCCGAATATTGTGTTCACATACTAGTACGTTTGCCACTTGATATTCATTTGTAGCAGCCCTATTCTTTTGGCGCTCGAGCTTCTTGTGCCTGTTGACGATTTGATATCTGTGGATACCTGAGAAGCAGCTCGCGAGCTAAACTGACCTCCTAATGCACGAACACAAGACCAAGGCAACCAAATGTTTATTCTATGTGCATTAGTCTATTTCATGTGCCTTTTTGACGCCTGATTAGCCTAACTTATTACTGAACTTCATATCGTAGGTTATTATTAAATTGCAAATCGGATGAATATGTTATATAATTTGTGTTTTAAATTATAACATTGAACTTGAGTTTTTTCATTTATTGCTCGAGGCTGCGTTCACAGACTGTTGTACTTCAGCCAGTTGGATAAGACAGCCCTCAGGCTCAGACCTAGCCAATATGTCTATTAGTGGAGTGGGCGTCCTGCACGAATCGCTATGCCACGCTCCGTTTTAAAGGAGCACAGCCCAGCGCTCTCGGCCTAATGACTAATGTATCCCTGCTCCAGTGTGGCTTTGTGACCCAGTCACACGTCTAGGATGAGCACGGATCTAGAGCGCATGTCGCTCAACTCCTCCTCGGCCAACTCTGTGGCCTCGAGTGCCCGCACGCTGTCAGCCAACGTCAAGAAGCTGCACAACGCGCTCAACCTGCTGCTAGACGACTTGGAGCGGGAGCAGTTCATTCACTGCCTCAACGTGTACCACTCCAAGCGTAATGTCTATGACCTGGTTCAAACCCTCAAAGTCATTCTCAATGCGCCCAGCAAACGCCAACTTCTGCCCATGCTACGGCTGGTCATTCCCCGCTCCGACCAGCTTTTGTTTGACCAGTACACCTCGGAGGGCCTTTACTTGAAATCGGATTTACTTGCCAGCAATGGGAGCGCCGAAGCGGTGGGCGAAGTTCCCAGTGGGAGTCCAACTCCTTCCGGGCATTTCTCGCTAACTCCCCCCGGATCTCAGGTTGCGCTGCGCGGCTCTCCGGATAGTTTCAGCACCTGCAGTGATGGGACAGCTCCTCTCGTGCCACTGCTGGGGAGAGGCTTTCTCCACGAGCCTCCAGGAGAGGTCCGACAGGTGACCCTGAAACGGCACAAGAGCAACGAGGGCTTGGGTTTCAGTATCCGCGGCGGATCAGAGCATGGGGTCGGAATCTATGTGTCTCAGGTGGAACCAGGATCCCTGGCCGAGAAAGAAGGACTAAGGATTGGGGATCAGATTATGAAAGTCAACAGCACAGTGTTTGAAAAGGTCACTCACGCTGAAGCGGTGAAGGTAAATGTGTGTGTGTGTGAGTGTGTGTGTGTGTGTGTGTGTGTGTATTGACTGTCACGTTTCAGCCAAGCAATGTATGGCAGGTAAGATAGCACAATATAGAGTTAATACACAGGCCTAGAAGAGGTAACTGGCCTTGCCAGTCGCCAGGGTCACTGTAGAGATATATAATGCGCATACGGGCAAGCCAGGGCCTTGCAAACAACACATGGATCCGGGCCAGTGGCTTCAAATGTGCCCGTGGCAGAATTATGTGTGTCATTTACAATGGCCTGCGCCTCTGACCCCAAATCTCCCTGGTGTAATCAGGCCCCCTATCCGTGATTAGTCATGTATTTGGCCTCGGTGGCTGAAATTGACCCCTGGAGCAAACAGGCGAGATGAATTGGTTTTGTGGGTCATGTAGGCCCTGTAGAGGTTGACTTGTATTCACAGGCCTGTGATTGCGCCACCTGGTGTAGCACTGGAACCTCGACCATGTCAACTAGGTTGTACATGGTCGACTCATGCTTCCCTTAATTAGTGGTATCATCAATTGAAATCGTAAGGAAAAGGCTGTAGGTTGTTGGTTAACAAATGTCTTCGCCTCAAACAGCAATTTCATTGACTTATTAACTGATAAGATAAGAGCATATTTATACAGTAATTTATCCATTAAATAGGTCTGCACCGTGTTGATGAGGCATTGAGCGCTGAATAGCATGTATCGCATCTATCACGACTAGTGGTGCTAGTTGTGCTGTCCATGGTGCTGAATAGCATGTATCGCATCTATCACGACTAGTGGTGTTAGTTGTGCTGTCCATGGTGCTGAATAGCATGTATCGCATCTATCACGACTAGTGGTGCTAGTTGTGCTGTCCATGGTGCTGAATAGCATGTATCGCATCTATCACGACTAGTGGTGCTAGTTGTGCTGTCCATGGTGCTGAATAGCATGTATCGCATCTATCACGACTAGTGGTGCTAGTTGTGCTGTCCATGGTGCTGAATAGCATGTATCGCATCTATCACGACTAGTGGTGCTAGTTGTGCTGTCCATGGTGCTGAATAGCATGTATCGCATCTATCACGACTAGTGGTGCTAGTTGTGCTGTCCATGGTGCTGAATAGCATGTATCGCATCTATCACGACTAGTGGTGCTAGTTGTGCTGTCCATGGTGCTGAATCGTAACTCCTTCATGGCAACACACTGTCTCTGTCTCTGTCTCTGTCTCTCTGTCTCTCTGTCTCCAATTCAATTCAATTCAAAGGGCCTTATTGGCATGGGAAACATATGTTTACATTGCCAAAGCAAGTGAAATAGATAATAAACAAAAGTGAAATGAACAATACAAAATAAACAGTAAACATTACACTCACACAAGTTGTAAAGGAAGAGAGACATTTCAAATGTCATATTATGGATATGTACATGATATGCAAATAGTTGGGTTGTATTTACAATGTTGTTTGTTCTTCACTGGTTGCCCTTTTCTTGTGGGTGACAACAGGTCACAAATCTTGATATGGTAGTTTATCAAAGTTGGATTTTTTGTGGGTCTGTGTAATCTGAGGGAAATATGTGTCTCTAATATGGTCATACATTTGTCAGGAGGTTAGGAAGTGCAGCTCAGTTTCCACCTCATTTTGTGGGCAGTGTGCACATAGCCTGTCTTCTCTTGAGAACCAGTTCTGCCTATGGCGGCCTCTCTCTCTCTCTCTCTCTCTCTCTCTCTCTCTCTCTCTCTCTCTCTCTCTCTCTTTCCCTCCCCTCCTTTTTCACAGACACACACACACAGACACAGAGAGAGAAAGGAAATACTTTAAAGCAGATCTTTGATTGTCCTTTACAGAAGCATGTTTACCCCCACTGTACATCCATCTACAAGCTCTCCCCTGCTCCACTTTGTTAGAAAACTTCCCCTGAAGCTCTTTAGCTGACCAGGTCTGTCACCTAAGTTCCCGTCTTGGCTCTGCTTCCTGGAGCCTGTGCCAGGGTGTGCCCCCACAGTCAGCGCTTAGAGCTTTTTTAGGATCATCTTTTCCAGGGCATGCTTGGCGGCGAAGACCCAGCACCGTGACGGGGAACAGGGTCGTAAATCCTGCCCTCCTGGGGCCACATCCAATCAGTTGCAGCAGAGATGCAGAGAGCGAGAGAGAGGACGTCTGTCTACCTACCTCTTAATCAGATTGATCTGAGTTTCTGAGTCTGTGAAACAGAGGAGGCTGGAGATGAGATTACCTCCCGTTTTGGCTTTGCTAGTCTCTCCCTCGCTACAATATGTCTCTCTCTTAATGTCTCTCTCTCTCTCTCTCTCTCTCTCTTCTCTCTCTCTCTCTCTCTCCTCTCTCTCTCTCTCTCTCTCTCTCTCTCTCTCTCTCTCTCTCTCTCTCTCTCTCTCTTCTCTCTCTCTCTCTTCTCTCTCTCTCCTCTGTCTCTCTCTCTCTCTGTCTCTCTCTCTCTCTCTCTCTCTCTCTCTCCTCTCTCTGTCTCTCTCTCTCTCTCTCCTATTCCTCCCTCTCTTGGTGCCAACACAGCTTGTGATGGGCAGCTGGTCCCTGCTAGTCTGACAGCTCCTTGACGATTACTAAATGGAGAGAATTGAGTGCAGGCTCTCTGCTGGGTTGGGCTGAGGTCTGAGGTGGTGTGGTGCCCAGGAGAGGCAAGCAGAGGCATGGGAAGAGGCCTAGGCAGCTCACTCTTTTGCTGTTTATTCTTTCTTTCTTTCTTTCTTTCTTTCTTTCTTCTTTCTTTCTTTCTTTCTTTCTTTCTTTCTTTCTTTCTTTCTTTCTTTCTTCTTTCTTTCTTTCTTTCTTTCTTTCTTTTCTTTCTTTCTTTCTTTCTTTCTTTCTTTCTTTCTCTTCCTTCTTCTTCTTTCTGTGTCCAGAGGTTTCAAATGGAAATATGTGTCTTCTGTTGAATATTCCTTGTAGCTCATGCTACACTATAGGGGTCATACTGAGTGGTCATAGTTTTATATCTGTTGCCCAATAGACCGTCATTTGTAACAACGGTCCACCTTTCAAAGTGCTCCCACCCGCCCAAAACTCACCTCTCCCTTGTGGAGAAAAACATTTTGTAGAAGTATAAACATCGCATAAAACATCACTGAGCTCTGTTAATGATTTACCGATATGGACTTTGGCTGCAGATCAACAACCCCTATGTTTTCTGCCTGAAAGAGTTGTGGTCCAGGCCAGGGTTTTTTGGCTCACCATTTGTTGTTTAAGTAGGGCCAACCCACGTTTGTAATGACAAGGGGGTCTGATGTGTGTCATCCTCTCCACACAGATGGCTCAGGAAGAAAACAGAGGCCTGTACTCTGTGCTGCTGTGTTCTCTTGATTCCATCCCCTTTTTTAATTATGAAGTGAATTATTTATCAAATGCTTTAATTACGCAAGCAGAGACTAATTCCTCTTGCCTCAGTGTGACTGTGCTCCTGTGTGATTAATATTTAAATGTTTACCGGCGTAGAAGAAGGCGAGCAGAATGAAGATTGCATCCCAAATGGAACCATATTCCCTATGTAGTGCACTACTTTTGACTAGGGCCCGTAGGGAATAGGGTGGTGTTTGGGACACAGCCGAAGTCACATCCATTTCACTGACCACAATGTATGCCTTGACAGCCATGGGAGAAGATGAGGCTGTCCTCCACACAATCTTTAAGCCTTGTTTTCGTAGGTGCTCATACTCAAACTTTCCTATTTTTCATGATTGCGAACAAAAAAACACAGTCTCTCTTCCTGGCACCGTCTCTGTTGAGAAATGATATGTCTTCCCTCTTTCTGCTGCGTTGCTGTGCTTAAGTATACATTCTCCCTGGGCATAAACACTGTCACACTGGGCTTTCTCTCTGTCCCTGTCTGCCTCACTGTTTGTGTTCACTTCCAGTCTCTCCTGGGGTCTTCCACAGCCACCCTGCTAAAATCACTCCATTGTGTCTGTGTAATTGTTTTACAATGGACTGCAGGGATGGTTTGGTTCACCGACCAACGCATCCCTAATCCATCACCTGTTCTCACAAGTTCTCTGCTGGCAGACTGTCACTCAACTAGCCAATAATATCCTCTATTCAGATTAGATTCCATTTTAGTTCAGTGGCTTTTGGCAGGTATTTGTTTGATATAGGATTGAGATTTACACAGGCGTGCTGACACAGGTGTGTACACACACACACCACACACACACAACTGCACACGTACACACACAGTTGTGCCTTAGTTATCCTGCAGAGGAAAGGAAGACCACCTTGGCTGGTGTGTTGATCATCCGTTTTTCTTCCTGAGGATGAGAGAGGGAGAAAGAGGAGCGTATCAGAGGGGCTTTTCAAGAGTATCACACTGAAACATGCTGAGAGCAAATCCTTTTGCTCTGAGAAGTTCAAACAAACATACACTCTCTCTCTCTCTCTCTCTCTCTCTCCCTATCTCTCCTCTCTCTCTCTCTACTCTCTCTCTCTCCTCTCTTCTCTCTCTCTCTCTCTCCTCTCTCTCTCTCTCTCTCTCTCTCTCTCTCTCTCTCTCTCTCTCTCTCTCTCTCTCTCTCTCTCTCTCTCTCTCTCTCTCTCTCTCACACACACACACAGTCACTGCTGCTGCTCACAGCCTGATGTGTGCCGCCAGCTAACAATTTTCCCTCCAGAGTAGGAAGAGAGGGAGAGAGATAGAAGGAGGGAGAGAGGGGGGGATTTGATAGAGTTGCAGAAGCAGAATGGAATAGGAATTGAATCATCTCAAGGGATATGACTTCCTGGAAAGTTCTAAAGTTCTCTGATGTTTCACTGTGGTATACTCATGTTCAGGACCAGAAGTGTTTCTTACCACATGACATGAACAGGAAAAACCCCCGGGTCCTAGTTACAGGACCCAAGTCTCTGTTTTTGGCTGGCATTAAGGCTGTGTTAGTGTAAAATGCACATTCTTTGCCAATTTCGCATGGTGTTGAGTCTAAATCTACCCTTCCTCACATTTTCAGAGTTTATATCAATATGTAACTGTAGTATAGCATGATCTGTGAGGGCAATGGGCCCGATCTTGCAATCAATCATATTATTAACCATGAAATTAGATACCAAGAAGAAATCTATTCTGGAGTGTGTCTTATGACAGTGGGAGAAAAAAGTATATTCTGTATCATTAGGATGTGTCTGTATGTCTGTAAGGCCCATATCTTCTGCTAGCGTATGTTTTGCAAGTCTCTCCTTTGACGCGGGGTTACCTGTAAACCTGTAAATCAATCGTATTGTCCATCACTTGGTTGAAGTCTCCAGCAAGGAGCCCCTCCATATTTCCCAGTATAACGTTGACCTCATGAAAGAAATCTGGGTCCTCCTTGTTGGGAGCATATATGTTGAATAACACTACCTTAATCCCATTTATAAGAGCCTCAAAGCAGTTAAGCCTGCCAAACTGATCTGAGTGTTGCTTCAACGTTACAAAACTAAGCCTTTTGTTTATCAGAATAATCACTCTGTTTTGTTTGGAATTAAATGAGCTACGATAAACTTCTGCAACCCAGCCTCCTATGTATCTGTTAAATGTGATTCCTGGAAAAACACAATATCCACCTTTTTTGATTTTTAAATATGTCCAAATCCTTTTCCTCTTCACTTGGTTACCACAACAATTTATATTCCAAGAGATTATGTTTACATAACCATTAGCCAGTTATTGCCTGTGAGTGTGAAGTGTCCCATTTAACACACGTGACAACTCTAATGAACATCATTATATAACATTTCACGATATATGCTGCAGCTGTACAATAATACAGTGTAAATAAACGTAGAAATCCAATCCCAAAGTAAATCAAAGTAACTAGAAACGTAACGTTGCTTCTCGATGATTCAATCATCACAGAACTGTCTTTGACGCTGCGGAAGATAACATGCAGTCTCAACTCAAACTTCCTTATGGTCCGTGAGGCGCTTGAAAGGCTAAATTAGCAACACTCCCCAGAGTCCCGCAAACACATCGGCCATCTTTATTTCTATAATACACGGCATACAATTCAACTTGTATTTTACCTTATCTCGTCTTCTTTATCTAAGCTAAACGCCTTGCTCTAGCAAGACTCTCTCTGCCTCCACGTTGTCCTTGAAAAAAATGTTCATTCCCTTCCAAGAAAAGAGCGGGGTCGCTGGGAATGCCAGGGTGTGCCTGGCATTCTTCTCGTGTAGTTGTTTCTTTGCCGTTGCAAACTTTTTCCTCTTCATTGCCAATTCCTTGGACAGGTCCGGGAAAAAACAGCCGGCGGCCTTCCCACTGAACGCCACCCTTTTCTTTCACCGCTTTATGTACCTTGTCCCGGACCGGTTAAACTGCGATGGGTTCGTGCTTGTCGTTAAATCCAAATCCTTCTTCGATGATTTTCTGCACACACGAGATTAGTCCACCGCCAGCCTCACTCCCCTCTTTTAGATTAACCAATCTCACCGTATTTCTCCTACTTCTGTTCTCAAGTTCTTCAACATGATTCCACAATATATCCAGCTTTTTCTCGTGATTCTCATTACCCTTCTCCAGACAGGAGATGGCATCCTCCACTGTCGAAACCCGTCCCTCTGCCCCATCCATCCTCTCTTGTATCGATTCAAATTTTTCCTTTAGCTCGGTAGTTGTTGTTTTTATCGTGGAAACATCGGATGCAACACCCAACAAAATTGTGTACAGCTTTCCAATTTGCTCAAATAGATCCTTCAGATTTACTGATTTCTCTGGGTTTACGTGTTTATCCATGTCTTTGTGGGGGGATTCGGGAGGACTTGCTGTTTGTTTGCTATGTGGCCTTCTGTGAATACCGTGTGTTAGGCTTGAAGAAGTTTTTAGTGTGTGTCAACATTCAAATAACTACACTTTAGCGAGATATTTCAAAATATAAATAATCTTTATATAAAACTGTACTTCAGGTCAACAAAAATGAAAGTGTATGCCGTTGAATTTCAGTATTTACAAAAGTGCTGCCATCTTTTTCGGCGGTCCCATGTGACTCTCAATAATGATTTTTAATTTAAAAAATAATTGTTTCCTTCAAACTTTGCTTTTAACAAAGAATCCTACATTTGCAGCAATTACAGCCTTGCAGACCTTTGGCATTCTAGTTGTCAATTTGTTGAGGTAATCTGAAGAGATTTCACCCCATGCTTCCTGAAGCACCTCCCACAAATTGGATTGGCTTGATGGGCACTTCTTACGTACCATACGGTCAAGCTGCTCCAACAACAGCTCAATAGGGTTGAGATCCGGTGACTGTGCTGGCCACTCCATTATAGACAGAATACCAGCCTGCTTCTTCCCTAAATATTTCTTGCGTAGTTTGGAGCTGTGCTTTGGGTCATTGTCCTGTTGTAGTAGACAATTGACTCCAATTAAGCGCCGTCCATAGTGGCATGTGTTGCAAAATGGAGTGATAGCCTTACTTCTTCAAGAGCCCTTTTACCCTGTACAAATCTCCCACTTTACCACCACCAAAGCACCCCCAGACCATCACATTGCCTCCACCATGCTTGACAGATGGCGTAAAGCACTCCTCCAGCATCTTTTCATTTGGTCTGCGTCTCACGAATGTTCTTCTTTGTGATCCGAACACCTCAAACTTAGATTTGTCTGTCCATAACACTTTTTTCCAATCTTCCTCTGTCCAGTGTCTGTGTTCTTTTGCCCATCGTAATCTTTTATTTTTATTGGCCAGTCTGAGATATGGCTTTTTCTTTGCAACTCTGCCTAGAAGGCCAGCATCCCGGAGTCGCCTCTTCACTGTTGACGTTGAGACTGGTGTTTTGCGGGTACTATTTAAGAAGCTGCCAGTTGAGGACTTGTGAGGCGTCTGTTTCTCAAACTATGCAGTCTAATGTATTTGTCCTCTTGCTCAGTTGTGCACCGGGGCCTCCCACTCCTCTTTCTATTCTGGTTAGAGCCAGTTTGCGCTGTTCTGTTCTTCTCACATGAAACAGGCTTCATTTCTCAGAACAAGAATAGACTGACGAGTTTCAGAAGAAGGTTCTTTGTTTCTTGCCATTTTGAGCCTGTAATCGAAATGCTGATACTCAACTAGTCTAAAGGCCAGTTTAATTGCTTCTTTAACAAGAACAACAGTTTTCAGCTGTGCTAACATAATTGCAAAAGGGTTTTCTAATGAGCCTTTTAAAATGATAAACACAACGTGCCATTGGAACACAGGAGTGATGGTTGCTGATAGTGTGTCTATGTACACCTATGTAGATATTCCATAAAAATTCAGCCGTTTCCAACTACAGTAGTCATTTACAACATTGTCTGCACTGTATTCTCGATCAATTTGATGTTATTTTAATGAAAATAAAAGCTTTTCTTTCAAAAACAAGGACATTTTCTAAGAGACCCCAAACTTTTGAACGGTAGTGTATATCTTTTTTTAAACAGGACAAACACAATGCCTTATGATGATTTATGATGTTATGCTTCTGAACTGATCCTATTTATTGATTGTTTTTCATTTAATTTGATTACCAAACAGGGCCTCCAAACTTCCCTCCTCCAGGTTGTGGGTCCCCAGATAGCATATGAACACATCATAAGTAATGGAAAAATGTGTTGAATTGCAGGAAATTAGCTTTAAAACCTCACAACTTTCACTCATCCTCATGTCAGAATTTGTTGAATAGCAGGAAATGTGGTTTAAAACTGTACATTTGTCTCTTATCCTCATGGGAATATTTGAAGAATAGTATGAGATGAGATATAAAACAGCACATTTCTCTCTCTGTCCTAAATGTGTAGCATTGCAGTAAATGTGCTTTAAAACTGTAAAATTATATCTCAGCCACATGGCAAAATGTGTTGAAAAATACAAGAAGCTCTTTTCACCCCAAAAAAATCTGTAGGTGCCCCGGGCCCCAAATGCGGTAGTCCGGCCCTGAACTTATTCTAAAGATTCACCCACAGGTTTATGGTGAGAGCGTACATGGTTCGAATGCAATGCAATTTCGTCTGCTATTTCTGGTGCAAATATGGTCTGTAAGATGGTTCCATTATGTTTATAATACATTACATTTGCGAGCAGTAAGTGGACATTCCCCCTTTCTCATTATAGTGGATCGTTATCCAGCTCCTGTGAAAAAATTGGATGTGCGTAAAACCCTCCATTGTCGAAGTTTCCTTGTCTGTATTATACGCCCACGGAGAGCAATTATGGTGTCTAACTGTATTTAGACAAAGCCTATTTAAAACAAGTTGTTGTTTAGTTTTCATTAGAATTTTATTAGTATTATACACTGTCTTCTTAGACATTATCAATAGCCTAGTGAATTGAATTTGGCTCGTTCACTACGTTTGGCATGTCCATGTCCAGACTGCAATTTACAGTAGGCCTAGCCCCTATATCAGTGCTAATGTTATAGCCTATGTTGAAGAATGTATTTCCATAATGTAGCAATGCAATAGAGCTTGCCAGCTTGCAGCTTGCAGCTTCCTTCTGGTTCGTTCAGCCATTATGGGGAAAATGAATGGGGAAAGAATAGGGTTTTGGCATAGACGCCAAAAATAAGGTCTGAGGTTAACAAGGCTTAGGAGATCTTATTTCTATGAGATAATATCAGTCAGTTAACATGACCCTTATGAATTATGAAGCCTTTATGTGCTTTTTACATGCATTGATGCTTACAAATTCACAAAAAGGGATGTTAGCTGATGAAGATAATCTCATAGAACAAAACATACTACTGTTATTCGATATTACTCTCATGTTCTAATCATGTTCAACACAAAGTCGGTCTCTTTCAACTGCATGCAGTGTCAAGTCTGGTACAACATAGTGAGCTAATTGGTCACTAGTCGATTCTACTAATACAGTCATCAAGCTGTGTCATGGGATCAATGGATATTGATAGATCCTTGTTGTAGCTATAGGACCAATCTACAGAGCATGATAATGTGAGAACTTTCTCTTTGATTGCATCCCAAATTGCAACTTATTCCCTATATAATTCACTACTTTAGACCAGGGCCCATAGGGTAGTGCCCTACAGATGTAGGATCTTAATTTGATCACCCTGTTGTTTCAACCTGTAGTGTATTCAATGTTTATAAAGGCTTCTAAAGTTACTAATTTCCACTTTAAAATGTTATACTTGATTTGCCCCTAACTAAAAATGTATCAACCACTACAAAAACGTCCATTAGTTATAATCCACATAATAATTTACATTTCCCTACATCTGTATGTAGGGAATATCAAATCAAATTGTATTGGTCACATACATACATGTTTAGCAGATTTTATTGCGGGTGTAGCGAAATGCTTGTAAACAGGTACCAGTGAGAGGTGCCGGGACTAGGGGATCCAGATATCTTCTTTATCTGCAGGATCCCCTGGGACGAGCTCTGTCTCTCTCTGGGTCATCTGATACACATCAGCCTCGAGCCTCCTCTCTCCCACGTCACATGACCCTGGACACTCAGTCTGCCAACTCCCTCCCTCGCTGTCATCTGTTGCATATAATACAATACCGCTCACTGGTACCTGTTATCACTACTGACATGCAAGTACATATAAACACACACACACACACACACACACACACACACACACACACACACACACATTTGAGGAGAAGGCGAGGAGACAGAGACAGAGTGAACATGTGCCTTTCTACTCCAGTGCAGAAGAGCTATGTGTACCAATGCTTAAATACTGATGTTAACCTTTCTGGTTATAACCTTTTTCGGCAAGACAGATCTTCTGTAAAATGGAATAGAATCAGCTTGATCCTCTCTGTCAAAGACGCTTGGACCTTCTTTTTTGATATTTTCAGTGGTATTGTTAACAAACACGCCCCCATAAAGAAAGTTAGAATTAAAAACAGGTTCAGCCCCTGGTTCGACCGTGATCTTGCAGAGTTACTCCACCTCAAGAATTGCATTTGGCAAAAGGCCCGGCACACACGTACTCAGGCTGACTGGCTCTCGTTCAGGCAAATGAGAAATAAGTGCAGTCAGGCTATCCGGAAGGTTAGTTACTTTAAGGAAAGGTTATCTCTCTGTGGGTCTAACCCAAAAAAATTCTGGAAAACGGTTAAAGACCTGGAGAATAAACCCTCCTCCTCACAGCTGCCCTTGTCCCTTAAAGTTGATGATGTGGTTGTTACTGACAAGAATCGCATGGCTGAGCTCTTTAATCAACACTTCATTAAGTCAGGATTCCTATTTGACTCAGCCATGCCTCCTTGCCCGTCCAGCATTTCCTCATCTGCCACCCCTTCTAATGCAACTATCCCTGATGCTTCTCCCTCATTTTCCCATGCCCTGCTACACAGTTTTTCCCTGGAGGCAGTTACTGAGTCCGAGGTACTAAATGAGATCCTGAAACTTGACCCCAAAAAACCATCTGGGCCAGATGGTTTAGACCCTTTCTTCTTTAAGGTTGCTGCCCTATCATCGCCAAGCCTATCTGACATTTTAAACCTGTCTCTCCGTTCTGGGGAGGTTCCCATTGCTTGGAAGGCAGCCACGGTTAGTCCTTTATTTAAAGGGGGAGATCAAGCTGATCCAACTGTTATAGGCCTATTTCTATTTTGCCCTGTTTATCAAAAGTGTTGGAAAAACTTGTCAATAATCAACTGACTGGCTTTCTTGATGTCTATAGTATTCTCTCTAGTATGCAATCTGGTTTCCGCTCAGGTTATGGATGTGCCACTGCAACCTTAAAGGCCCTTGATTCTAAGCAATGTTGTGCTGCTATTTTTATTGACTTGGCCAAAGCTTTTGATACGGTTGACCATTCCATACTTGTGGGCCGGCTAAAGAGTGTTGGTGTCCTCTGAGGGTTCTTTGGCCTTGTTTGCTAACTACCTCTCTCAAAGAGTGCAGTGTATAAAGTCAGAACTTCCACTGTCTCAGCCACTGCCTGTCACCAAGGGAGTACCCCAAAGCTCAATCCTAGGCCCCACGCTCTTCTCAATTTACATCAACAACATAGCTCAGGTAGCAGGAAGCTCTCTCATCCATTTATATGCAGATTATATAGTCTTATACTCAGCTGGCCCCTCCCCGGATTTTGCTCTACAACAAGGCTTTCTTAGTGTCCAACAAGCTTCCTCTACCCTTAACCTTGTTCTGAACACCTCCAAAACAAAGGTCATGTGGTTTGGTAAGAAGAACGCCCCTCTCCCCACAGGTGTGATTACTACCTCTGAGGGTTTAGAGCTTGAGGTAGTCACATCATACAAGTACTTGGGAGTATGGCTAGACGGTACACTGTCCTTCTCTCAGCACATATCAAAGCTGCAGGCTGAAGTTAAATCTAGACTTGGTTTCCTCTATCGTAATCGCTCCTCTTTCACTCCAGCTGCCAAACTAACCCTGATTCAGATGACCATCCTACCCATGCTAGATTACGGAGACATCATTTATAGATCGGCAGGTAAGGATGTTATCGAGCGGCTAGATGTGCTTTACCATTCGGCCATCAGATTTGCCACCAATGCTCCTTATAGGACATATAACTGCACTCTATACTCCTCTGTAAACTGGTCATCTCTGTATACCTGTCGCAAGACCCTTTGGTTTATGCTTATTTATAAAACCCTCTTAGGCCTCACTCCCCCCTATCTGAGATATCTACTGCAGCCCTCATCCTCCACATACAACACCCGTTCTGCCAGTCACATTCTGTTAAAGGTCCCCGAAGCACACACATCCCTGGGTCGCTCGTCTTTTCAGTTCGCTGCAGCTAGCGACAGGAACGAGCTACAACAAACACTCAATCTGGACAGTTTTATCTCAATTTCTTCATTCAAAGTATTGGTATTGATTTAAACCATATGGGAGAGCCTGGGTACCATATGGGAGAGCCTGGGTACCATATGGGAGAGCCTGGGTACCATATGGGAGAGCCTGGGTACCATATGGGAGAGCCTGGGTACCATATGGGAGAGCCTGGGTACCATATGGGAGAGCCTTGGTACCATATGGGAGAGCCTTGGTACCATATGGGAGAGCCTTGGTACCATATGGGAGAGCCTTGGTACCATATGGGAGAGCCTTGGTACCATATGGGAGAGCCTTGGTACCATATGGGA
This sequence comes from Thymallus thymallus, assembly GCA_023634145.1. Classification (NCBI taxonomy): domain Eukaryota; kingdom Metazoa; phylum Chordata; class Actinopteri; order Salmoniformes; family Salmonidae; genus Thymallus; species Thymallus thymallus. Next base: position 35,286,695 of record CM042403.1, on the reverse strand, counting down.
GAGCCTGGGTACCATATGGGAGAGCCTGGGTACCATATGGGAGAGCCTGGGTACCATATGGGAGAGCCTTGGTACCATATGGGAGAGCCTTGGTACCATATGGGAGAGCCTGGGTACCATATGGGAGAGCCTGGGTACCATATGGGAGAGCCTGGGTACCATATGGGAGAGCCTGGGTACCATATGGGAGAGCCTGGGTGCCTAGTGCCCTCTCCTTGGAGAATTCTGATTGGCTGTGTCCTCTGCTCAGGGTTACCTGGGTCTGCATTATTGAACAAGAGCTAAGCCTCACCTCATTATTTGTGTGTATAAAAGAGGGACATAGAAAGAGAGCGAGAGAGAGAGAGTACAAACCATTAAGCTTTGGGGGTCATTGGATTAATTTGTCCTCTGCGATTGTATTTTTCATATTGCTCCTGGAACAGTGTCAGCTCTTAACCAGCCAGAAGCACTCTGCTCTATACTGTATTAGACACTGCTGATAGCTGCTGGCTTGCGCTAGTATTGATTATTGATCCAGTGGGTTTGCCTCTGTGTACTCTGGGTGTGCATTCCCCACACAGCATTTAATAGCATCTGTTGTCATTGTGCTACATTGCCCTTCCGGTTTGGACTCTGTGTTGTTGTTGTTGTTGTTGTTGTTGTGACACTCTGATCAATGCTCTGGTAAGGGACAAGTGCTACTGGGCCAATCCATAATGTGCAAAGCAGTCTGGTGTAGGGTCACAGAAATTCCAATGGGAACACTTCTGGAAGTCTCCAACTGGGATTTTTGGAAAACCTAGGAATTTTGGGAAAGTTACCGTACTTTTTCATCCCTTGTCTGCTAAATGAGTTCTGGTGTGTGTGTGTTGCTAGATGCACATAGCTTACCATAGCCATAGACCTTCATACCAGGGTTGGGGTCAATTCAAATTGAAGGCAGTTGATACAGGAAATAATTTGAATTTCATTTAAAGAAATAGAAACACATTTTAAATACATTGCTTCCCCTACTCATTGAAAATAGTTTCCATTTTTTTTATTATTGAATTTGAATTTTAGTTTACTTCCTGAATTGACTGCCTTCACTTCAAATTGACCCCCACCCTGCTTCACACACATATCAGTGACCTGACCTCTGCATGGCCACTGGAGTGTCAGATCGGATCTGAACTGGGGGCATGTGTGTGCATCTGGGCGTGCAATGCCGTACATGCGTGCATATGTGTGCTTGCATGCATGTTTGCATGTGTGTGGGAATCTTTGTTAGATCATGACAGTCACACAACTGACCCAGGTGTCATTCAGAGTACAGGGTCACAGCCCATCATAGCCATAAAAGCCAGCTATATGGTCCCTCTCTAGGTGAAATGACAGGCTTATTCTATGGCTGCTTCCGAAATGGCACCCTAGTCCATATAATGCACTACTTTTGACAAGAGCCTTATGGGGATTATGCAGCATTATATAAGGAATATGGTGCCTTAGGAAAGTATTCTGACCCCTTTTTCCACATTTTAGAAAAACAGCTATTTAGAAATGTTTGCTAATTTATATATATATATATATATATATATACCTTTGGCAGCGATTACAGCACTGAGTCTTCTTGGGTATGACGCTACAAGCTTGGCACACCTGTATTTGGGGAGTTCCTTCTATTCTTCTCTGCAGATCCTCTCAAGCTCTGTCAGGTTGGATGGGGAGCATTGCTGCACAGTTTTTTCAGGTCTCTCCAGAGCTATTTGATCGGGTTCAAGTCTGGGCTCTAGCTGGGCCACTCAAGGATATTCAGAGACTGCTGCTTGTCCTGAAACCACTCCTACATTGTCATTGTCTTGGTCGTTGTCCTGTTGGAAGGTGAAAATTCGCTCTGGAGCAGGTTTTCATCAATGATCTCTCTGTACTTTGCTCCGTTCATCTTTGCCTCAATCCTGACTAGTCTCCCAGTCCCTGCCACTTCAAAACATCCCCACAGCATGATGCTGCCACCACCATGCTTCACCGTAGGGATGGTGCCAGGTTTCCTCCAGACGTGACGCTTGGCATTCAGGCCAAAGAGTTAAATCTTGTTTTCATCAGACCAGAGAATCTTGAGTCTTTAGGTGCCTTTTGGCAAACTCCAAACAGCCTTTCATGTGCCATTGACTGAGGAGTGGCTTCCGTCTGGCCACTCTACCATAAAGGCCTGGTTGGTGGAGAGCTGCAGAGATGGTTGTCCTTCTGGAAGGTTCTCCCATCTCCACAGAGGAACTCTAGAGCTCTGTCAGAGTGACCATCGGGTCCTTGGTCACCTTCCTGATCAAGGCCCTTCTCCTCCGATTGCTCAGTTTGGCAGGGCAGCCAGTTCTAGGAAGAGTCTCTTGGTGGTTTCAAACTTCTTCCATTTGAAGAATGATGGAGGCCACTGTGTTCTTGGGGACCTTCAATGCTGCAGAAATGTTTTGGTACCCTTCCTCAGATCTGTGCCTCAACTCAATCCTGTCTCTGAGCTCTACGGACAATTCTTTCCACCTCATGGCTTGGTTTTTGCTCTGGATGCACCTGAGCTCAATTTTGAGAATTATAGCAAAGGGTTTGAATACTTATGTAAATATATTATTTCTGATATTTCTTTTTGATTCATTTGCAGAAGATTATTTGTATATAATACATTTTTGTCCAGGGTCATGTGACGCGGGAGAGAGGAGGCTCGAGGCTGATGTGTATCAGATGACCCAGAGAGAGACAGAGCTCGTCCCAGGGGATCCTGCAGATAAGTCAAGGGGTCTGAATACTTTCCAAAGGCACTGTTTGAACGTTGTTGGCTTCTTATGATTCATTGTTCTCTAAATGCAGTTGTATCCATTATGCCATTCTGGTAACCTGAAGTTATGATAATCGCCTATTAGAGCCAATACTGGGCACATCCTTTTCCTCTTCCTGTTTTGAATACCTAATTTTATTAGATCAGGGAGGCACATTTACAGTTACGGTTTTGCTATCACCAATTGTGGCCAATGAAAAGCAATTTCCTTTCAAATTAGAACATGAATGTACAGTGCACTGGAGAGGGATTGGAGACTGAAGGATGATCGGGATGCCATAGACAATGATTAAAATCTCCTTCTGCTAATAGGTTCTGAAGTGGACTGGATCCAATATTCTGGGACTATCAGGCTATCAGACACTAGAGGGCCGAGTCAGAGAGATTGGTACACAAGAGTAGGGCTGCGTTCCAAATAGCACTATATTCCCTATATAGCAAGCTACTTTTGACCAGAGCACTAAGTCCTGGTTGAGCTCTGGCCAAACATAGTGCCCTATTTGGGAATAGGGCCATTTAGGACGCCACCTAGGAGAAATATGGGGACAGTAATTCACCAGAGATACAGGACAGGGTCAGCATAGGGCATAGTGTTTAATTATGAGTTGTAGCAGAGCTGGATGGATGGATTATAATAGTTTGAGGTGATATGAGGAGCCATGTTCAAAGACTTAACCAGAAAAACGCCAAACGCCACCACCATGCAGGATAATTAAATCTGTTCGGAGGCAGATCACTTTTTATTGCGATTGTTTCCTGAATCTGCATGTACTTGATTATGAAACAGATGCTGCTACATCAAAGCAGATAATCTATAACATTAATTTTTTTTAAAGACTCAATCACAGACATGACGACCTCTATACTCTCAAAAAGGGTTATTCGGCTGTCCCCATAGGATAATCATTTGAAGAACCCATTTGGTTCCAGGTAGAACCCTTTTGGGTGTGCGTGTGTGTGTGTGTGTGTGAGGGGCTTAGTGACTGGAGGAAGTGGAGGTGTTTTGTTTTTTGCTCTGCTGTGTTCAAACCTAGCAGTGTTTGAAAAAGTACACAATTGTTATACTTGAGTAAAAATAAATATAACTTAATAGAAAATGACTACTAAAATACTACTTGAGTAAAAGTCTAAAAGTATTTGGATTTAAATATACGTAAGTATCAAAAGTAAATGCAATTGCTAAAATATACTTAAGTATCAACGTTTCTAAATCCATATATTAAGCCGGCACCATTTTCTTGTTTTTTATTTATTTACACACGCCAACACTCAGACATCATTTACAAAGGAAGCATGTGTGTTTAGTGAGTCAGCCAGAGCAGAGGTAGTAGGGATATTCTTGATAAGTGCGTGAATTGGACCATTTACCTGTCCTGCTAAGCATTTTTGGGTGTCGGGGAAAATGTATGGAGTAAAAAGTACATTTGTACATCTATACTTAAGTACTTTACACCACTATAACCCTTAAGTAATGCCTTAAGGGTCGCACACATCACACCGAATGTGGATCTCCCGTTCGTCTACCGATCGTTCAGTGCGCTTTTGACGTCTGTCTGCCGACATCTTCGAGCGATTCTACATGTAAAATCGGTTTCCCCTCGGTTCACAAACTACGGCCAGCACTCTGTGCAGAGGTGCTAAGTACTCTGGGCCGGCAAACGCTATTAGTGTGTCTGAGCCTTTAGTGTCAAGGTTAGGAAACATGGCAGGGAGCCTGACTGATAATACAGGTCCCGCCCCCAGCTTGGCCCCCCATTAACCTGCCTGCCTGCGGTGTGTGTGTGTGCGTGTGGAGGGGTGTGTATTTGTGTGTATGTGCGCTCATGTGCACCCAGGTCTGTGTGGGTGGGTTTTGTGTGTGTGTGTTTATGTGTGTGTATGTGTGTTTTGCTTAGTCAGCAATGTATGTCATGTTCTGGAGCTCAGTGTGGACAGGCAAGTTATGGACACAAAGCGTTCCCTAGAGGCCCCACGTCACAAAAAGGGAAGTTGCCTCCATGTTTTATTTTTTATTTCACCTTTATTTAACCAGGTAGGCCAGTTGAGAACAAGTTCTCATTTACAACTGCGACCTGGCCAAGACAAAGCAAAGCAGTGCGACAAAAAACAAAACATGTTGTCTCTGTGGCCAAGAGTAGGTCCTCTAAAATGTGTGGTCAGAGACAACTCCGTTGGCCACGCCCACTACCACCCTGACTTAGGCTGCGTCTCAAATTACACCCTATTCCCTATATAGTGCACTAGGGCTCTGGTCAAAAGTTATGCACTACAAACACACAGCCCAAGTTCACATACAACCCTACACACAGCCCGAGTTCACATACAACCCTACACACAGCCCGAGTTCACATACAACCCTACACACACAATGTGGGGCTAGAAGGAATCTGTCTTCTTTCCATCTAGTCATCTAGGCTCTGGTCAAAACTAGTGAACTATATAGGGAATAGGGTGTCATTTGGGGCGCACACTTTCTGTCTAAAAGGGGGAGTGGAAGCGTTGAGGAAGTAATTGCTCCCATAGGGCTATATGATAAGTGCTCAGTGTGGCTCAGTCCATTCATTGGCTTCTCCCATGATGCAATTAAACCCATCACTGCCCCCCACCTCCATAACCATAGCCCGCCACACACACACTTCCCCAGAATCTCAGTAATTGTTATTTAATGATAGGAGCCGTGGATCTATATAGACGTATGGCTGCTCTCCTCTCAGTGTCAGTCTTCCTCTCAGTTCAGAACCACTCTGTAGACGGCTAAAGAAACGCTAGGGGACTGTTGCTTCACCTCAAGGTGAAGTAGGGACTCTCCATTGAGTGGCACTCTGTCCAGATGCCAAATAGAGGAGTTGGATCTATCCCAAATGTCACTACATTCCCTATGTATAACACTACTTTTGACCTGGGCTTATAGGGCTCTGGTGAAATGTAGTGCATAATATAGGGAACAATGTAATATTTGGGCCATAACCTTTGAGATGACATTTCTTTAAGGTGTAAAAGGCGGAAAAATATATCTCAGTATTTCTCACTTATGCCTACTATACTTCAAGGCTTATTATTAAATCAAAATACTTTTCTGTCCGATGTACACAGCTAACCTTTAGAATGTTCTGGAGAAGTTATCCGCCATAGAGTTTGCTTCCATTGAGAAGGATCCTGGGGGACCGCGGACAGCTGGAGAGCAGGGGAGGAGGCGGTGTGTGTGTGTGTGTGTGTGCTTGTGTGGGCGGTCATACCGGCTTCTGGGGTCCTGTAAATGATGCCTCAGGGAGAAAGATGGAAAGACAAACACGACACATAGCAGATACATTAGTCTGGGAGGCTGCATGGCATTTTGCATTTTTAACTCGACAGATGTTGATCTCTCCATCTGCCTTCTGTAACACCGTTGCCTAGATGGCCCTGAACACCATATGTTTTTCTCATAGAGAAGATATGAGGGAAATAGGAATTCAAATTTCAGTTTACTTCCTGACATGACTGAATTAAAATTAATTACTGTATCCCCAAGCCTGGCATGACACAGACAGACAAACATACACACTCACTCACATATACATTAGGGTGGCAGGTACCCTAGTGGTTAGAGTGTTGGGCCAGTAACCAAAAGGTCACTGGTTCAAATACTCAAGGTGAAAAACCTGTTCATGTGTCCTTGAGCAAGGCACTTAACCCTAATTTGCTCCAGGGACTGACCATGTAGAATTTGTTCTTAACTGACTTGCCTAGTTTAATAAAAGTTATCTTTGTGTAAGGCAAAGCTGAGGAAGTACAAGCCGGCTATACCGTCTATCATTATGGGCAACGTGAGATTGCTAAATAACAAGGTGGATGAGCTTGATGGGCTGGTCCATGGACAAAGAGAATACCAGGAAGCTAGCCTATTGTGTTTTACTGAAACATGGCTGAATGATAACACCCCTATAGAGAATGTAACTATCGGCGGTTTCCAGACCATCAGAGGGGACAGGGATAGCATTTCTTCCGGTAAGAGTAAGGGAGGGGGGCTGGGTTTATTAGTTAACAACAGATGGTGTAATCCAAGACATATTACTGTTAAGGAACAGTTTAATAGCCCGGACATTGAGCTGTTAGCCGTTAGCCTGAGACCCTACTATTTGCCGAGGGAATTCACGGCGGCCATTGCTGTTATTGTTTACATCCCGCCCTCCGCGGACGCAAACACAGCGTGTGACGTCATTCACTCTGTTATCGCGAGGTTACAGACAGCGCAACCCAGTGCCTTCTTTGACATTTCGGGGGATTTTAACCATGCATCTCTCTCTTCAACGCTGCACACGTTCAAACAGTTCGTGAAGTGCCCAACCAGGAATAATACAACTCTGGACTTGTTATATGCTAATGTGAGAGATGCATAGAACTCCACTGCACTCCCTCCCTTCGGTAGATCGGATCACAACCTTGTTCACCTCACCCCACCCTACAGGCCTATGGTCCAACAGCAGCCTGCGACCAACATCATTCAGCCCCTGCTACTGGGTGAGAAGATGAAGAGGATGAAAGTGGAAGCACCCTTCGTCTCCTGGGTTACAGACTACCTGACCGGTAGTTCACAATTTGTGCGACTACAGAGCTGTGTGTCAGAACGGGCAGTGAGCAACACAGGGAACGGTCCTGTCCCTCTTCCTGTTCACCATCTACCCCTCGGACTTCAGATATAACTCTGAAACATGCCACCTACAGACATTCTCGGCTGACTCCGCAATTGTAGGGTGCATCAGGGGTGGGCAGGAGGAGGAGTACAGGAGCACAATCAATGACTTTGTGGTGTGGTGTGAGCAGAACCACCTTCAGCTCAACATTAGCAAAACAAAGGAGATGGTAGTGGACTTCAGGAGAACCAAGGCCCAACTGACTGCAGTCCCTATACAGGGGATGGATGTGGAAATGGTTGGGTCATACAAGTTCCTGGGAGTCCATATGGACAACAGGCTGGAATGGGCCGGTAACACCGGGGCTCTGTACAAAAAGGGCCAGAGCCGACTCTACTTTCTGAGGAGGCTCAGGTCCTTCAACATGTGTAGTAAACTACTGCATACTTTCTACCAGTCTGTGCACCCGTCTGTTTTTTGCAGTGGTGTGCTGGGGCGCCAACATAAAGACTGGTGATGCTTCTCGGGTAAATAAGCTGATCAGGAAGGCTAGCTCTGTCCTGGGAATTAGCCTTGACACTCTAGAGGAGGTGGCATAGAGACGGATCCTGGCCAAACTGCTGGCCATCATGGACAACGTCACCCACCCTCTGCATGTCATGGTTATGATGCAGAGGAGCACCTTCAGTCACAGACTGATCCCACCACGGTGTGCCAGAGAGCGCTACAGGAGGTCCTTCCTGCCGGCGGCTATTAGACTATTTAATGCCTCACCGGGGTGCTGTGCCGTCGGCAACATAGACCTGGAACTGTTGGGGTGTTAGGACCTAGTTTAACAACTATGCATTCATCCGTGAGTAACTCTGGTCTGTAATCACTCATTCACTCAGGACTTATTCATTCAGGACTATATATACATATTCATGTGCAGTTGTGATATCATATCTGGCATTTTGCAACTGCCCTGTGTTTTTTCTTAGCTGCTTGACGAAGAAATGTCCCCTCAGGGATCAATAAAGTTATACAGTACACAAAATACAGATATCTTGTATTTCTATACTTTTTCATACTGCCGCTCTATGTATCATGTACCGTGTATCTGTCTTTTGTGTACTTTCGTTGTGGCATTTTGCACCTGCCCTGTGTTTTGTTGTAGCTGCTTGACAATGAAATTTCCCCCCCGGGGGATCAATAAAGTACCTATCTATCTATCTATCTATCTATCTATCTATCTATCTATCTATCTATCTATCTATCTATCTATCTATCTATCTATCTATCTATCTATCTATCTATCTATCTATCTATCTATCTATCTATCTATCTATCTATCTATCTATCTAACTATCTATCTATCTATCTATCTATCTATCTATCTATCTATCTACTATCTATCTATCTATCTATCTATCTATCTATCTATCTATCTATCTATCTATCTATCTATCTATCTATCTATCTATCTATCTATCTATCTATCTATCTATCTATCTATCTATCTATCTATCTATCTATATCCATCTATCATCTACTCACCACATTTTATGCACTGCATTGCTAGCTGTAGCTTATGCTTTCACTACTAGATTCATTCTCTGATCCTTTGATTGAGGGGACAACATGTCAGTTCATGTTCCAAGAGCTCTGTTGGTTGGAGGACGTCCTCCGGAAGTTGTCATAATTACTGTGTAAGTCTATGGAAGGGGGTGAGAACAATGAACCTCGGTTTTGTATGGACGTCAATATACCCAGAGGAGGACGGAAGCCAGCTGTCCTCCGGCTGCACCATGGTGCTACCCTACAGAGTGCTGTTGAGGCTACTCTAGGCCTTCATTGCAAAATGGTGTGTTTTAATCAGTTATTTGGTGACGTGGTTATATTTAGTATAGTTTTATCTAAAAAGGATAATTTTATTTTTCTGAAAAGGATAATTGTATGGTTCTGCCCTTCCTCCTCCGAGGAGCCTCCACTGATACACACACTCATAATCACAGACACACTCTCTCACACGTAAACCTTCCAAGGCTGACAATAAACTAAGGAGGAAGTGATGGATGAGATGGAAAGGGAGAGAGGTGAGGAGGATGATTCAGAAGGAGGGTTGCAGGTGGAGTGACAAAGTGCTGATGAGTAGGGATCAGGGATGAGAGCAGATTGGGGGGAAGGTCATGGGAGAGGAGGGTGAGGGGTGTTGGAGTTTGCCAGGAGATTAGTGGTGACAGCTAATTTAGGGAGCCACTCCCGCATCTATTTTACACAGACCAGTGACCTCCCTCCATCTCTCCATTTCTCTCACCCTCCCTCTAAGATCCCAGCCACTGGTTTGGCCCTTAGCCTGCTTAACCACACTCCAACATTGCCTTATATTTATCTAGTATAGTCTAGCTTCTCTGCACAGCTCACATATAGAAATTAGGGAAACTGTCTTTGTCTGAGTGACAGCACATCTCCATGTAAAACAAACGGTCACAATACTGTTTATTTGTAGGCAGTGGCACTGAGAAAAGCAACTCATAAGTGGACCATGTAAGTGGACATACAACAGAGGCAGGAGTGTCTGTCTGGTTGCTAGGACAACAGAGCTCGCCGTGACAAAAGCTGTGCCCCAGTCAATGCTGGGAGGGCCAGGCTGGGGCGTGGCGGAAACACTGAAGAACCTGTGGAACAATCAGCCTCAAACACACACACATGCACACATAGTGGGGGAGGAGAGGGATAAGAGGAGGGAGAGAGGGAGGATTTTAAAATCTCTCTCTCCCACCCTGGCTGGCTTTGATGATACGCCTGAGGAGTTTGGAGTTAATGAAAGCGGATTAGGAGCTACTCGGATCAGCCTGATCATTTATACCTCCCTCTCTTCTACCTCTCTATCTCTCTCTATCTGGCTCCACAACTCTCTCCCTACATTTGACATTTTATAGTCATTTAGTCATTAACCATAGCGACTTACGGTTAGTGCATTTATCTTAAGATAGCTAGGTGGGACAACCACATATCACAGTCATAGTAAGTACATTTTTCGTCAATAAAGTAGCTCTCAGCAAAGTCAGAGCTAGTAAGTGTGAGGGGGGAGTCAAGTGTGAGTGTTAGTGCTGTGGTATTATTTAAGATACTTTCAGCTGTAATTCATGATCCTAGCTCAATGGTAAGTCTGAGTATGGTTATAAAAGGCCAGAGGTGTTGTGCAGGTCAGGGCAGGTCAGAGCTGCATTAAAGAGTTATGTGATGTAGACTAGACACACACTTCACCGCCTCAACAATAGCCTCACATGCTGACTGCGTGAGCCATCGCACGCAAGTTTATTTTTTTTCCACCCACACCAAACACGACCAGAACACGCAGGTTGAAATATCAAAACAAACTCTGAACCAATTATATTAATTTGGAGACAGGTCGAAAGCATTAAACATTTATGGCAATTTAGCTAGCTAGCTTGCTGTTGCTAGATAATTTGTCCTGGGATATAAACATTGGGTTGTTGTTTTACCTGAAATGCACAAGGTCCTCTACTCCGACAATTAATCCACAGATAAAACGGTCAACCGAATTTGTTTCTAGTCATCTCTCCTCTCCTTCTTTTTCTTCTTTGGACTTTATATGGCGGTTGGCAACCAACTTTAATAAGGTGCATTACCACAACCGACTGTAGCATTACCACAACCGACTGTAGCATTACCACAACCGACTGTAGCATTACCACAACCGACTGTAGCGTGGACCTCAGTTCAGCTTTCAATCACCCACATGGGTATTTGCGCCTACAAACCAATGAGGAGATGGGAGAGGCAGGACTTTGAGCGTCACGAATAGAAACAATTTCAATTTTAGCGCCTGGCAACGCAGATGCTCGTGAGCAGTGTGGGTGCAATGATTGAATAACATGTATGTGTACATTTATTTTGGGAGGGGGCCAGGGGGTATGTTGCAACAAGATGTAAGCAGAGGGAGGGGCTGAAGGGGATGAGGCTTTTCCTCTCAGGCCCTGTTCGAATACTTCAGAAATGCTTCCTTCCTTCCTACCTTCCTTGAATTGGTTGGATTGGTGAAAGTAACAGGGTGTTAACCTTGCTTACACCTATCCAATCACGTATAAATCAAGTAAAATGTTATTGGTCTTGTACACATTTAGCAGATGTTATCGCAGGTGCAGCGAAATGCTTATGTTTCTAGCGGCAACAGTGCAGTAATAATAACTAACAATACAAAACAATAAATACAAATCCTGAATTTTTTTATAAAGAAATTAAGACATATCAGAGAGTCACGAATATAAAAAATATACTTATATGATAATGTGTATGGACAGTATATGAGTAGAAAAGGTGTGTACAGCAGTATCTATAGAGGGCGATCTTGACTAGAATACAGTATATTGTCATGACTTGAGGTTAACAGGTCATGTGATGGACCCATCTCTCCTAAGCCCCTCTCCCACCAAAAGGTGTGAGTGGATTGACCAGACCACAGGAGAGAAGGGGGTGGGGAGTTGGCCATTTTTTTGCTGTTAGTGCAAAACTATTTCATTGGAGCCAAAACTTTATGTCAATAAAACAAGTAATTGGAACGTGATTACTTTTATCCGAAACATGGAAAATGAGGAATGTTGGCCTATGAATACGAATTTCGATTCTGTGATGTCATTAAAGTTAAATGAAGATGTGACGACGAAAACATTTTTCATACTATGTAAATTATGTTTACATCCTTTACGTTTTGAAGAAAATATCCAGATTAAAGAGGATGTTTTTGTGACAATAAGACGTCACTAGCTACTCCTCAGGGAATTCAGAGAGCGGGTCATAACCACAGAAACGCCCAGTTCCGACCGAAAGTATAAAGCATGTGAGTCTCGAATCAACATTTTTGACTAGGAAGACTTCACGCTGCAACAGAGGTCTACGATAATTCACGACCCTGAAAAGACAACACAAGGTTCTATAACAAAAGAACATCTTGACAATCAATGCTACGGTCGAGAACTGGATCTAAGAAGGTGGATTCGAGCAGAATCACCTCGTTTACTCTCTTCAAGTCATCGCTTGTCTACACTGCTTTCATCCCCACGCTGTGGGAGTATCTACACGGCAGGTTAGCTGTCCTCAGAAGACCAATCTTCAGGAATGAGTTCAAGGAAACAGATAACGAAAGGAAAGGACAGTGTGACATCTTGTGGACAATCAGAGACTTACACTAGAGATAACCAGCGAAGACCTTCAACACGTAAATACATGCATTACATTTTGACCCATTAGAGCGGCAGTGGGGGCAAGGTATTAGAGATAAACTAAGCGTAGTTTTCAAATGTATTGAAGTGTTTATCTCTCTCTCTCTCTCTCTCTCTCTCTCTCTCTCTCTCTATCTCTCTCTAAACCTCCATCTTGTGTAACCCGTGTCATATTGTGTTGGTCCATTAGGGACCTGTTATCCAATTAAGTTTCATTGTATTAGAACCATATTCTATAACCCATTACTGTGTAAATCCTCTATTATCATTTAGTTAGTAAATAAATAATCAAACCAATTTGTGTATTATGGAAGGATTCGTAGGCTGGAGTTTGTGCAGATTTACGGAGCCTACGATGTTTAGAACGAGATTGATAAGGCAACATACATTAAATAAGGGACTGCTATATGATATGAAAATACACTTGAGTTAAATTCGGAAAGTGACAACGCAGTAAAAATCATCTTCTTTCCGTGGTGCCCCAGGATTCCTGATGAGCTAATTATTGCAGGATTCATTTAATCAAATAATAATTAGACGTAGTAGGTAATTATTTGATAAATAGCAGTCACCACTTTAGTGATAGGCAATGTTACAATAATATGCATATGAAGTGGGTAAAACAGTATGTAAACATTATTAACCTGACCAGTGTTCAATGACTGTTTACATAGTACTCTACTGCCTTACATTGTGGGACAAGGTGAGAAGAGAACCTGGTCTGACGTCAGTAGTGCTGTTCTCTCTCTTGTTTCACCCCCTTCCTCGCCCCATAAATATCCACTTCCATCATCAATTGTTCCTGACACACGCACACAAACAAACATGCACACACACACACACACACACACACATGAACACACCCACACCATGTAGGAGAACGCAAATTCCAACCCACGCCACTTCAATGTGCATGCATAATGAGGGCCGTGTGCAGCTATTGGAGCACAATGGCCCTTGAAACCCATGCTTTATCCTAGCTGTTGTCAGAGTGGGTCTATTTTTCTCTCACTGGCTCTGCACTGTGGACCAGCGTTGACTAATTCTCCATAGGATAGAGTGGGCGACAACCATAGAAATAGAACAACCATAGGATAGAGTGGGCAACAACAACCAAAGGATAGAGTGGGCGACAACCATAGAAATAGAACAACCATAGGATAGAGTGGGCAACAACAACCAAAGGATAGAGTGGGCAACAACAACCATAGGATAGATTGGGCAACAACAACCATAGGATGGAGTGGGCAACAACAACCATAGGATAGATTGGGCAACAACAACCATAGGATGGAGTGGGCAACAACAACCATAGGATAGATTGGGCAACAACAACCAAAGGATAGATTGGGCAACAACAACCAAAGGATAGATTGGGCAACAACAACCATAGGATAGATTGGGCAACAACAACCAAAGGATAGATTGGGCAACAACAACCAAAGGATAGATTGGGCAACAACAACCATAGGATAGATTGGGCAACTACAACCATAGGATAGATTGGGCAACAACAACCATAGGATAGATTGGGCAACAACAACCATAGGATAGATTGGGCAACAACAACCATAGGATAGATTGGGCAACAACAACCATAGGATAGATTGGGCAACAACAACCAAAGGATAGAGTCGGCGACAGCAACCAGGAAGTGGAAGTGTTGGATGCTTAGCAGCTGGAGTGGATGTTTGTATTTTCTTTGCATTTTGCAGCCTGTTAAGATAGAGGACCCGGCAGCCTAGTTAGTTGGGTTCAGAGGTTATTAAAAATTATTTTAAAAAGTTTACAGAAAACATACTCAAATCAGTTACAAGATAATAAACTTAGTTGGCCAATATATCCTCAACTTGAGGACAAAGGCAAAAAACACCTATACCACCACCCAACTGTAGACTGGCAGAGCTAGTGACTAATACCTGCATGAAAAGCCCTTCTAGACGAATGACGAGGAGAACGGGCATCTTAAAAAGGCCGGCCCTAACCTGGCACAAACCATTATCACCTTAAACAGTAACATTCTTAATCAACAGTTGTAATACACTTTACAGGCATTATTGCTCAATTTACATTATTTTGCCAATATTTAAGACGCTTCTGAAAACAAATGCATCATTTGCATAAATATAAGCTTTTACAATGAACAATGAAAATGCCACCAACACAGGAGAAAGGCGCGCAACATGTGGCCAGAGACGGAAAAGGAAGCAAAACACCCCACTCGCTGTTTTTTTGTTTTTTTTTTCTTCTGGTTCAATGAAAGTCAATGTACAGTAGACCAGACGCAGCTGCTTTTGCATTGGTGTCGATGGGAGACACACACAGTTAATTAGACTGGCACTGACAATTTGTGTTCAATGGTGAAAGGCAGTAGTGTAAAGTACTACTACTTAAGTCGTTTTTTGTTGTATCTGTACTTAACTTTACTATTTATATTTTTGACTTTTACTTTTACTTCACTATATTCCTAAAGAAAATAGTGTACTTTTTACTCCATACATTTTCCCTGACACACAAAAAGTACTTGTTACATTTTGAATGCTTAGCAGGAGAGGAAAATGGTCCAATTAATGCACTTACTGTATCAAGAGAACAACCCTGGTCATCTCTACTGCTCTGATCTGGCAGACTCACTAAACACAAATGATTGGTTTGTAAGTTATGTCTGAGTGTTGGAGTGTCCCCCTGGCTATCGATTACAAAAAATATATACAAAAATTGTGCCATCTGGTTTGCTTAAGTAATTTGAAATACTTAAACTTTTGATACTGAAGTATATTTTTGCAAATACATTTACTTTTGATACTTAAGTATATTTAAAACCAAATACTTTTAGACTTTTACTCAAGTAGTATTTACTGGGTGTATTTACTGGGTGACTTTCACTTTTACTTGAGTCATAGTTTTCTATTAAGGTATCTTTTACTTTTACTCAAGTATGACAATTGGGTACTTTTTCTTAATCACCATTTACTTACACTGGGGGCCAATATTTGGAATATTACTCATTCAAGGGTTTTTCTTTATTTTCAAAATTTTTTACATTGTAGAATAAAAGTGAAGACATCAAAACTATGACATAACACATATGTAATCATATAGTAACCAAAAAAAGTGTTAAATGAATCAAAATATATTTTATATTTGAGATTATTCAAATAGCCACCCTTTGCCTTGATGACAGCTTTGCACACTCTTGGCATTCTCTCAACCAGCTTCACCTGGATGATTTTCCATCAGTCTTGAAGGAGTTCTCACATATGCTGAGCACTTGTTGGCTGCTTTTCCTTCCCTGTGGTCTGATTCATTCCAAACCATCTAAATTTGGTTGAGGTTGGAACCAAAAATCTCTAATTTGGACTCCAGACCAAAGGACAAATCTCTACCGGTCTAATGTCCATTGCTCGTGTTTCTTGGCCCAAGCAAGTCTCTTCTTCTTATTGGTGTCCTTTAGTAGTGGTTTCTTTGCAGTAATTCGACCAGGAAGGCCTGATTCCCACAGTCTCTCTGAACAGTTGATGTTGAGATGTGTCTGTTACTTGAACTCTGAGAAGCATTTATTTGGGCTGCAGGGTGGCTACTTTGAAGAACATGTTTAAAAATGTTTGGGTTACTACATGATTCCATATGTGTTATGTCATAGTTTTGATGTCTTCACTTTTATTCTACAATGTAAAAAAATGTGCAAATACAGAAAAACCCTTGAATGAGTAATATTCCAATCTTTTGGCCCCCAGTGTAAATGTTCAGACCCTTTACTCAGTACTTTGTTGAAGTACCTTTGGCAGCGATTACAGCCCTTAATCTTCTTGGGTATGGCGCTACAAGCTTGGCACACGTTTATTTGGAGAGTTTCTCCCATTCTTCTCTGCAGATCCTCTCAAGCTCTGTCAGGTAGGATGGGGAGCGTTGCTGCTATTTTCAGGTCTCTCCAGAGATGTTCGACCGGGTTGAAGTCCGGGCTCTGGCCGGGCCACTCAAGGACATAAAGAGATTTGTTCCAAAGCCACTCCTTTGTTGTCTTGTCTTGTCTGGGTGCTTAAGGTGAACCTTCACCCCAGTCTGAGGTCCTGAGCACCCTGGAGCAGGTTTTCATCAAGGATCTCTCTGTACTTTGCTCTGTTAATCTTTCCCTTGATCCTGACTGATCTCCCATTCCCTGCCGCTGAAAAACACCCCCAAAGCATGATGCTGCCACCACCATGCTTCACCTTAGGGATGGTGCAAGGTTTGCCCCAGATGTGACGCTTGGCATACAGGCCAAAGAGTTCAATCTTGGTTTCATCAGACCAGAATATTTTATTTCTCATGTTCTGAGAGTACTTTAGGTGTCTTTTGGCAAACTCCTAGTGGGCTGTCATGTGCCTTTTACTGAGGAGTGGCTTCCGTCTGGCCACTCTACCATAAAGGCCTGATTGATGTAGTGCTGCAGAGATGGTTGTCCTTCTGGAAGGTTCTCCCATCTCAACAGAGGAACTCTGGAGCTCTGTCATCGGGTTCTTGGTCACCTCCCTGACCAAGGCCATTCTCCCCCAATTGCTCAGTTTGGCCGGGCGGCCATTGTGTTCTTGGGGACCTTCAATGCTGCAGAAATGTTTTGGTACCCCAGATCTGTGCCTCAACGCAATCCTGTCTCGGGGCTCTATGGACAATTCCTTCAACCTCATGGCTTGGTTTTTGCTCTGACATGCACTGTCAACTGTGGCACCTTATATAGACAGGTGTTTTCCTTTCCAAATCATGTCCAATCAATTGAGTTTACCACAGGTAGACTCCAATCAAGATGTAGAAACATCTCAAGGATGATCAATGGAAACAGGATGCACCTGAGCTCAATTTTGAGTCTCATAGCAAAGGGTCTGAATACATATATATAAATAAGGTATTTCAGTTTATTATACATTTGCAAATATTTCTAAAAAACATGTTCTGTCATGATTGGCTATTGCGTGTAGATTGATCAGGAACAAAAGGAATTTAATCAATTTTGGAATAAGGCTGTAACGTAACAAAATGGCCAAAGAGATATGAAGGAGAGTCTGAGGAGAGGGATGGCCAAAGAGATATGAAGGAGAGTCTGAGGAGAGGGATGGGCAAAGAGATATGAAGGATAGTCTGAGGAGAGGGATGGGCAAAGAGATATGAAGGATAGGCTGAGGAGAGGGATGGCCAAAGAGATATGAAGGAGAGTCTGAGGAGAGGGATGGCCAAAGAGATATGAAGGAGAGTCTGAGGAGAGGGATGGCCAAAGAGAAGTCTATTTTTCAATTCACATTTCATTCTTTCCTTACCATTTGTTGTGGCTGGCAAAGTATTCAACAATGACTGACTTTTCTTCTAAAACATGTTGGGCTATTAGATAGATAGATAGATAGATAGATAGATAGATAGATAGATAGATAGATAGATAGATAGATAGATAGATAGATAGATAGATAGATAGATAGATAGATAGATAGATAGATAGATAGATAGATAGATAGATAGATAGATAGATAGATAGATAGATAGATAGATAGATAGATAGATAGATAGATAGATAGATAGATAGATAGATAGATAGATAGATAGGTACTTTATTGATCCCCGGGGGGGGAAATTTCATTGTCAAGCAGCTACAACAAAACACAGGGCAGGTGCAAAATGCCACAACGAAAGTACACAAAAGACAGATACACGGTACATGATACATAGAGCGGCAGTATGAAAAAGTATAGAAATACAAGATATCTGGAGTGCAAAAAAAGCTATAAAAAGACATTGCATAGTATGAGTGGTTGGCTGAATATGTACACTATACATTGGTGGATGTTGGATGGTTAACTATACTATACAGGTCGATGGCAGAGAAATACTTCAGTAGCTAAAAATGCGTATGATATGAGCGAGGGAATAATAGTTTACTTAATAGACAGACTGGGTAAATGAACAGGTAAGTGAACATTTTGCATGGTTAAATTAGCTGTACAGTTAGGTATACAGTTATATTTACAGATAAGTGAATACTTGCATGTTTACACAAACTGTACAGGTAAATGACAGGAAGAGATACTTTAATAGCTAAATGTGTGTATGATATCATTAGGGGTAATAATAGTAATTCCCTTAAAATACAGTCCTTAGTGCGCAGGGTTTAATTACAGACAACTGCACGTATTGCACATTCGATATACTAAAAGCAATGAGAAAAGGTGCAACTGGCAGGATACTAATATGCATTCCTGAGTGAATGCCTACGTAAGTTAAGTCCAATAATTACTTGCAATATTGCATGTGATATAATATAACAACTGTACATGAGTATGTATATACAGACCTGTATGAATAAATAGGTCCTGAGTGAATGAGTGCTGACGGACCAGAGTTACTCACGGATGGATGCACAATTGTTAAACTAGGAACGCAACAAAACCGTATTACACTGTTAAATAATGTAACAATGTAACAATTCACAAGCATGTACTGTATGTGCAGACAATTAAAGGGTTTAGTTTTTTGTCTTCACTCATTACGTTTTAACTTCAAGTTGCTATAAGAGCATGTCTTCATCAAGTAACAGCCTATCAAAAATGAACGATTAACCCTCTCATATGAATATAAAGTAGGCCTACCTTACAACAAACCAGGCTTAATTTTTATCAATATCATGCAAATCATTACATGTGGTAAAAGCAAATTGGGATAGAAAACGTGGCTGTAAGTGAATTCACCGCAATGAGCTGTTTTATATGGAAGCCCATACCCGCCACTCATACCTGCCACTCATGATTTGTCAACGTGTACAATTAGTCTGTGCTTCAGTCGGATCAACTGTAGCCCACTGATAACAACCACAGCTGCAGGTAGCCTAGAGAAGCCTGTGCGCTCTGATCCAATCTGGGCCTGGCCAGGAGAAACGTAACATCATGTTTTTAATAGCCTAAGCTATGTATTTATAGCCTAAAATAGGCCCATTTATTTGCGTTCTGAGAAAATGTGAATGTGATCAAATTTGGTTTATATTCACACTTCTGGTTGCTAGGCTACCTAGGTTTTTTTTGTTCAAAATGATTGACTGGAATTAATCAATCAACACAATAATGATTACACACTGTGTACAGTTTTAAAGGCCTACAGCATGCAACCCTGCAAACTGCGAGCTCAGCCCTGTTAGGTTTTGTCAAATCTACCCGCTAGCCGTGATTGGCTGAGATAATGGATGGGCTGGACATGCTGAGATATGAGTTTGGATTGGTCTGCCATGTAGCACGCTTCTGTCTATAACATGAGCTGTTCAGTATGTGTAGATAATCCTTGCTACTGGATGTTTACTACACTACCTTACTCACTCTGTTTAGCACATGGCCTCACATGGGAATCCTTAAAAAGATGGGTGGGGTTAATGCTTAAGAGGGTGTGAACGATGCTGAATAGGTGTAGAGGAAGAGCTCTCCAGTAGGTACCAAAACATTCAAAAGTCGGATTACAAGTTTATCAACTTTCAAAGCAGAATTACTTTCCCATTGTTCCTCAACTGTAGTGTATGATATAACATTTTGTAGCTCTAAAATCTATTTTTTTATCCAATGTAAAAAACAAAAACATGTTTTTGCTACATAAGACTGAACCGAGTCGGTCGGCCACATATGACCTGATTAGAAAAATAATCGGGTTGCATCATAGCCTATATAAAACCTTTTTTTTTTTTTACATCTGATTTATTACTATGTCATACGCTACAACTACGGTGCGGAGTTGGTAAGGTTAGCCTATTACCAGATCAGGAAAAATCTGTGGTGCCACCTCCACCTGGTGAAATCACCACACAATGTTACAAATTAAAAAACATATCCTATTTGTATTATCTACATATTCCATGTTTTTGGTGGTGGGGATGAGCTTCCATAGTTTACGTGGCTCAGTGCAGCCGGCAGCTACTGCGACAATTTCAGAATGTTACAGGCTGTTACTGCAATGTGAATGAGGATGACAGAGGATGACAGAGCGGAGAACAGAGGATGGACATTGAGGATTGTGCTCACACTATGTTTGAAATATCAATTTAGTATGCAATTATAATTGAATACATTTAAAATGTCAAACTACATCATATGTCTGAGGTAATTTTTTAGGATGACAAAATTATGCAGTTGCAAAAAATTATACAATCATAAAAATATAGAATTGCGATAAAATAATTGTATAATTTGTATATAGTTGTCAGGCTCTGGCCATAGAGAAGCCTATTTGCTTCTCTATGTAACCATGGTCAGAGTCTGACAGGTCTTTTCTTTCTGCTTCTGGTGGTGGTTTGTGTGGGATCCCTAATTAGAGGCTGCTGTAACGCATCGTCTCTAATTAGGGATCCTACATAGGTTTGTAGATTTTCACATGGGGTTGTGGGTCGTTGTCGTTATATGTCGCAGTCACGGTGTTACGTCCGTTCATTCGTGTTTGTTTTTTGTGAACGTGACGTTTTGTCTATAGTGTTTGTTTCGGTGTTGTATAGTTCGTCATTTGTTGTGTTTATATACATAGTATTTATAATATACATAGTATAGAAATAATAAAGAAACAAATGTCGAACTACTATCCCTGCGCTGCGTCTTGGTCCATGTATGCGCCCAATCGTGACAATAGTCTCTTTTTTCTCTTGGGGTAATCCAATCTAGCCTAACCCGATTTGTGATCGGATGTTGTCAGCCCATGAACTTAATCTGTTCAGGTGGAAGGATCATGGTCATATGATATCTAGACTACATAGGGTACTTAATTTTGCACGAATTTGAGTTAGATTAGATTTAACTGTACTCATGTTCTGTATTTAACTGTACTAATCTTCCCTCAAAAGAGTCTCATCTTAATTTTTTTCATAATTCAGATTATTTTAGTTAATACTTTCTGGCCGTTTTGTTTTCCGATGTTGACCTGGCTAGGTTCTACTGTAGGTAATGCTCAGCTTTGAAATTAACCTTCTGCTGCAAAGGTTTAACAGTAGGCTAGCATCAGGTTATTGCATGATTATGCAGGTTATGGGCATACCTGATCGATTTAGCTAACTTAATTTGGTCGTCTTCGTTTTCATGACAAGCAGTAATAGGTTGTTGGCTTTATTTTAGGTCCATTTCATGCACAAAAAATGGATTTATATGCAACGTAGCCAAGAAAGAAGCAAGTGATATGAACCTCAGGCTGAATACCACAGTGTATTGGTTTGGACAAGGAGGCATGTGCTGGAGTGGTGTTCTTCCAACACTCAGAAGGAAGCTCCTGCGACAGCCTACTTCTGACATCCTGGTTGTACATGCAGGGGGCAATGATTTAGGAAGGCTTAAAAGTGTGGAGATGGTTAGAAGAGACATGCAGAGTCTACGTGCAGAGTTCCCCTCGATGAAGGTCTTCTACTCCTCTATCATTCTGCACTTGCATTGGAGGAATGCTCACCCAGTGGAGATCGACAAGCCACGTATCTGGGTCAGTAACGTGATGACAGTCTTTTTCAGGGGATTGGTGGGAGCAACTATAAAGCACACAGACATTAAACACAGTCACCCAGGGCAATTTTTGAAGGATGGGGTTCATCTCAATTCTGAAAGCCATCCACCTGGGACTGAAAGTTACTGCTGATGTCCTCTGGCCCCTTTCTCAGCTGTAACACACATGCTCTCTCTCTCTTGCACGCACACTCTCCCACACACTCTCCCCACACACTCTCCCCACACACTCTCCCACACACTCTCCCACACACTCTCCCCACACATACAACTTAAATAAGCAAACACTGGCAATACAATAATGTAACCCCATCTCCACACACACAAACACATATCTGTGAAATCTTTTTTATTTTGACCTTTCATTTACAGACAGGATATCGTAATAAAGACCATCGAATTATGCATATGCCGGTGTTCTTCGTCTCAATCGTTTGTCATCCTATTTGACGTGGTTACAGCAGAGTTCTAAACTTGTCTAATAGCCTTGTACTCCACGTTGAATGGGATTGCAGGAACCCCTTTGTAGACACGGAATTTGCTGAGCATTGGCCTTTTCAAATGTTTTTACTGTACAAATAGATAAATGAAAATGACACATTAAGTTAGCTGAGCAGACAAAATGGTCTATTAAGCTACTATACAAAACTGGAACAGATCGCTATTGTATAGCCAGACATACGAAAAGGACGATAATACATTTTGTCCAAATGATCTATGCAGCAACAATTTGCAGGAAAGAGTCATTGGATTTCTAAATGGTAAGGGATTAGGTACACAGGAGTATTAGGACTAGTTTAACATTAGATGATGCATAAGGAGATCGTTAACTGAGGATACAAATACACAAATAAACAAAAAAACAAAAACACGAGAGACAATATAGGATGTAGCTAGATGTTTTTATTAATGTTAACATCTGTTGAACAATGTAACTCATACCATGTGAAACACTGGATAAACACAACCAAAGGTTTGCGCGTTCTTGACATATAAGGAGGGTTCTCGACTGTTTATGACAAAGGCTTCCAGTCATCTAGCAGCGTTGGGTTGACTCTCTCAGGCAGGATGAAGATTGCTACATCGACCATGATCCTTTGCTAGCTACGGCCACTTTCACCATGATCCTTAGTGATTTTTTGGTGCCATTCAGCCCCATTCAGCAATATGGCGCTCTTCAAATGTAAATACTTCCTTTTCCATAGGAATATGTGGATTATGTTAGCACTATCATTATCTACTGGTTGTAGCACTTTCCTGCAGTTAAATTACGCAGAATATCCGGTGTTTCTATGTTAAAAGTTTTTGTTATATTTCAGTCTTCTGTAATGTATATAAAGTTTAATATTGGGATGCAAACTCAACATTGAATAAATTTCAACTCTGTATCTGACATGGTTGGTGTCTTCTTTTTTTAAGCCTATAATGTGTGCGAGGTGTATACTTTTGTTTCAAAGTAGATTTGTTTAAGCCTATTTGCTTCTCTATGTAACCATGGTCAGAGTCTGACAGGTCTTTTCTTTCTGCTTCTGGTGGTGGTTTGTGTGGGATCCCTAATTAGAGGCTGCTGTAACGCATCGTCTCTAATTAGGGATCCTACATAGGTTTGTAGATTCTTTTTTTAAGCCTATAATGTGTGCGAGGTGTATACTTTTGTTTCAAAGTATATTTGTTTAAGACTACCAAGAAACACTATGTGACCCAAGTTTACCTTTGTGTAATATGTGTAGCCAACGTATTATTTTTTACTAAAAGTGTAGTAGGCATTTAGATAATGGTTAAGGAGGGGCTATAAAATCCTTACTCCCCTGAGGCCTCCCTCCACCTCTCCTCTCAACCCTGCTCTCTAAATAACCCAACACTGAGCCGCTGTAGTCCCTGTACAGCTCACAACCTAACAAGACTTTTTATTGGTTCCTCTACAGGCACCAGTCACTGGAGCATGGGGAACACATAATTAATAGCTGATCTCTGGCAGCAGGCACACAAACAGGCCTCACTGTCATATAGTCAATCAAACATCATGTGGAGCATTGTCTGTGGCATGATGACGTTCAGCACTTGTTTTTTTCCGCACTTTGCATGCTAGATCAATGCCTGAGTCCCAAATGACAAACTATTCACAATGGGCCGTGGTCAAAAGTAGTGCATTATATAGAGAATAGGTTGCCATTTGGAACATAACCATAGCATTTCCTTTCCCTCTCTATAAAACACTCTGGCGTGCCTCCACAACCTGTCTCCATTTGCCTCCGTTCAGCTAAAGAGGGGCTAAGCTGGGAGGTCTTGAGTAATGGCACCGCCTCAACTCTCCCTGAGTCCATGTGTCAGCAAAAAAACAGAGAGAGCAAGAGAGAGAGAGCAAGAGAGAGAGAGAGAGAGAGAGAGAGAGAGAGAGAGAGAGAGAGAGAGAGAGAGAGAGAGAGAGAGAGAGAGAGAGAGAGAAAGGGGGAGAGAGAAATGGCCTCTAAACGGAATATTGATTTCCTTATTGAAAGGGCCAGTGGTCTCCACATGTGTACTTTGTAGTTATAGCAACGAAGTAGTCTTCTAGTGATGTTGATGCTCAGCGGAAGTAAGCAGAGTCCCTCTCTAGTGGCTGTGGGTGAAGTAAGCAGAGTCCCTCTCTAGTGGCTGTGGGTGAAGTAAGCAGAGTCCCTCTCTAGTGGCTGTGGGTGAAGTAAGCAGAGTCCCTCTCTAGTGGCTGTGGGTGAAGTAAGCAGAGTCCCTCTCTAGTGGCTGTGGGTGAAGTAAGCAGAGTCCCTCTCTAGTGGCTGTGGGTGATGTAAGCAGAGTCCCTCTCAAGTGGCTGTGGGTGAAGTAAGCAGAGTCCCTCTCTAGTGGCTGTGGGTGAAGTAAGCAGAGTCCCTCTCTAGTGGCTGTGGGTGAAGTAAGCAGAGTCCTTCTCAAGTGGCTGTGGGTGAAGTAAGCAGAGTCCCTCTCTAGTGGCTGTGGGTGAAGTAAGCAGAATCCCTCTCTAGTGGCTGTGGGTGAAGTAAGCAGAGTCCCTCTCTAGTGGCTGTGGGTGAAGTAAGCAGAGTCCCTCTCTAGTGGCTGTGGGTGAAGTAAGCAGAGTCCCTCTCTAGTGGCTGTGGGTGAAGTAAGCAGAGTCCCTCTCTAGTGGCTGTGGGTGAAGTGGCTCTGTGACTGTTAGGTGATCTCAAGTTTCAAGTTTTTATTGTACTTGCACAAGTACAGTGAAATGCCTTTCTTGTTTGCTCTTTCCCAACAATGCAGTAATCAATACCAATAGTACAATAAAAAAAATAATAAAGTCACGCAGAACAAAAACACACAAGAAATATAAATAATAATGTCTGGCTGAGTTGGTAGGACATGGCGCTTGCAGGTCAGGGGTTCGATTCCCGGTGGGGCCAAACATATGAAGAATTGTGTCGCTTTTAAAAAAATGCCTGCTAAATGGAAAGTAAAAGTGCAAATGTATGTGAGAAGTCATCAGGGGTTTAACATTTAGTAGTCCTTGTTGATCCCAGGGGTTTAACATTTAGTATTCCTTGTTGATCCCAGGGGTTTAACATTTAGTAGTCCTTGTTGATCCCAGGGGTTTAACATTTAGTATTCCTTGTTGATCCCAGGGGTTTAACATTTAGTATTCCTTGTTGATCCCAGGGGTTTAACATTTAGTAGTCCTTGTTGATCCCAGGGGTTTAACATTTAGTAGTCCTTGTTGATCCCAGGGGTTTAACATTTAGTAGTCCTTGTTGATCCCAGGGGTTTAACATTTAGTATTCCTTGTTGATCCCAGGGGTTTAACATTTAGTAGTCCTTGTTGATCCCAGGGGTTTAACATTTAGTATTCCTTGTTGATCCCAGGGGTTTAACATTTAGTAGTCCTTGTTGATCCCAGGGTTTTAACATTTAGTATTCCTTGTTGATCCCAGGGGTTTAACATTTAGTAGTCCTTGTTGATCCCAGGGGTTTAACATTTAGTAGTCCTTGTTGATCCCAGGGGTTTAACATTTAGTATTCCTTGTTGATCCCAGGGGTTTAACATTTAGTAGTCCTTGTTGATCCCAGGGGTTTAACATTTAGTAGTCCTTGTTGATCCCAGGGGTTTAACATTTAGTAGTCCTTGTTGATCCCAGGGGTTTAACATTTAGTAGTCCTTGTTGATCCCAGGGGTTTAACATTTAGTATTCCTTGTTGATCCCAGGGGTTTAACATTTAGTAGTCCTTGTTGATCCCAGGGGTTTAACATTTAGTAGTCCTTGTTGATCCCAGGGGTTTAACATTTAGTAGTCCTTGTTGATCCCAGGGGTTTAACATTTATCAGTTTTTGTTCTTTCCTCTGCTTTCTCATCACAATAGAGAGGCAGTTTAACACAGATCAACGCTCCTCCAAATCTCGTCTTCCAGACCTTCCGTTACACACACCATAAACCTGTCTGTCTGTCCGTTCGTCCGTCTGTGTCTCTTGCTCTCTTACTCCTCTCTCTCCAACTTCATGACTCTTCCTTTCCCAATCCATGTCTGGTAGCTAGCATCCCCAATCCATCCGGTCACAGTGACCTATGACCTGCCCTGTATAGTAACAGTAGGCCCATATACAGACTGACCTGCCTGCAGTTTTAGCACAGCCCAGTGCACCAGAACAGAACAGACCAGCTAATCACTGCACTCTGGGACCAGAGAGAGTGAAAGCCTATAGCTGCGTGAAAGAGGAAATGTCATTTGTTTCGATTTAACACTGCAGAGAGAGAAGGCAATGAGAAATACTGCAGCAACTTTGCTGACAGTCTGTGATCAAACAGAGCAGCCTGCTTCATCTGGGTTGTCATGTTAGTTTGTGTTCTGGCTGTTGATATGCTGTCTGTGGCAGGATTCACAGGAGGAGGAGCGTTTTCTCCTGTATTGTTTTGTAGTACTGGCCTGGCAAGACAGCAACAGCAGTCAATATGAAGCAATAGCAAGTATAGATCTGTGAAATTAAATTTAGAATAGAATTGTTAAGGTAGTGAAGGAAAGGGTAGCGTGTTTTGTGCGGGTGGATGTGTGTTTGCTGTGTAATTGAAATCGGCTCCAGATATACAGGAAAACTGTGTGTGTTAGCCTGTGTGCAGACGAGCTTCCGGTGTGCATGTTTTGTGTGTGTGTGTGTGTGTGTGTGTGGGTGTGTATGTGTGTGTGTGATCGCTAAGCAGATAAGGGCAGTACCTTTGTAGATATTTTAACTATTATGAAGTCTCAGGGCCAGAGGCTTCAATACAGAATACAGCCAGTACTGCCTGTCTGCCTGCCAGGGGAAGGAGAGTTGTAATAGTGTGGCTAAGACGACAAGAAAGTCCACTTTCTGTTTTATTTTAGCCCCTCTTCTGTGAGGATTGAGAGGAACACGTAGAGAGCTGGATTTATCTAGAGGTGACTCACCTCAATTAGCTTTTGTGATGCTGAGAGTAGCTTGTGAGAAGTGTGTGTATGTGTGCGTCTGCGTTTGTGCATGCGTGGGTGTGTGTGTGTGTGTGTGTGAGTGTGAGTGTTAAACACAACTTTAAGAGATTACCTTGTGTAATTGCTGTTAAAATGTTACTGATTAATCTTTAGAGGAAAGTGGATCGTAGTCTGGGTTCTTTCTGTGTGTATTGGCTTTGGGGTTGTTTTTATGTACGAGTACATATCCAAATATGTGTTTCTTTACGTGTGTGTGTGTGTGTGTGTGTGTTCAGACTTAACTTAGGCAGATTACCTGCAGTAATTGAGTTGCACTAATGTCTCTGGGATTTGTTTGGCTGTGACGTGGTGATATTATGACACGAAGGGTGACATGGCTCTCATGTCTTTTTGGGTCTCGTCACCAGGCTGCTACCACAGGTGCACCGGGACTCATCTCCTTTATAAAGGCCACCAGTGACAGTGAGGCCTGTTTAATGAATGGTCTTTCTATAGAAGTGCCTATTGGCTACGTCCTGGTTGGCGGTCTATCCCTTATATAGAGCAGCACTTTTAAACAATGTATAGAATAGGGTGCAATTTGGGATACATTCTAGTCTGTTTCTTCAATGTCTCCTTATAGGAGGCAGTCTGGACTCAAAAGTGCACAGTTATATACACATTTAACGTATGTCGTTCATGCATTGGAAGAAATAGCTTGTGGCAATCCCAACGTCTACAACATGGTTTGGATTCAGCAGACCTATTAATGAACTTTAATGAAAGAAAGCTATTAGCGTATTGGCTTGTTGAGAATAATGAAGGACTTGGACTCTTAACGGTCATTATAGTCTAGCTGCTGACAGAATCAAATATGCTCCACTCCTAAGGGAAATCACTGTTTATTAGCGTTCTCTCTAAGTGAGATTTGAACCAAAAACCAGCATTTGGACAAAATTATTTCTTTACATAAGGCTTGAAGTTGAGCTAGTTCAACTAGACTATCTAGTGTGTATACCAACTACAGGGGCTGTATGTAACATTCTGTGGACAGGGAGAATCATCACTCCTACTCTGAGACGGTTGATTGAGATTATTGGAACTGAAACACTGTTATATGAAGAGGTACATACGATAAGGTTGTCGTATGTAATGAAAGGTTGCTCAGTTCAGGTTCACTGCTGATGTGAGATCAGATGTATGTCAGACTGTGTGTTTGATGGTGTGGGAATATGTGTAGCCTATAGCCCATGTGCGTGTGCGTGCGCATGTGTGTGCATGCGTGCGTGTGTGCGTGTGTATTGAAAGCAATGTGAGTGAATGTATAAATGAGTGTGTGTTGATACTTCCCCCTTTGGAAGTGGACTCAGCCTGACTCTTGGGAGTACATTTTCCGCATAACTGAGCACTGAAACTATGAAAAACAGTTGCTTGTGGCAGCAAAGAGCCGCTCATAAGGCAATGCATCATCTCAGATCTCAGTGCGCCAGCAGCACTGTCTGACAGCACCGTGGCAGCCCACAGGACAATGATGCAACACCAGCCTGATGGGCCAAATGGAAACACTAACATACAGCAGCAAACCATCAAAACCAATCATCTTCAGGCTATAGTTCAGAGGTCAGACCAAAGAGTGTCTCATGTCTAGTTTGAGGGAGTAAGAGTTAGGAGAGAATTCATTCCCTTCCTATCCTTTCCTCCAGTACTACAGTAACTTCCTATCCTTTCCTCCAGTACTACAGTAACTTCCTATCCTTCTCCTCCAGTACTACAGTAACTTCCTATCCTTCTCCTCCAGTACTACAGTAACTTCCTATCCTTCTCCTCCAGTACTACAGTAACTTCCTATCCTTCTCCTCCAGTACTACAGTAACTTCCTATCCTTCTCCTCCAGTACTACAGTAACTTCCTATCCTTCTCCTCCAGTACTACAGTAACTTCCTATCCTTCTCCTCCAGTACTACAGTAACTCCAGTTGTGTTCTGAGAAGCTGTGATTTATTCCATTGCTGACTGCAGGATTCTTAGTGCAGCGCTGCTGGGCCAGCAAGCCCATGAAAACCCCATCAATATCTCCAATATATTCATAAACGGACAGGAAATAAAAGCCTTAAATGGCTTTTAACTGGCAGATGGAGGGGCGATATAGAGCCCATAAAGTGTATGCGTTTTAAGAGCACAGTTCACTTCCCACTGTATTCTGTTTGGAAGCCTCAGCCCTTTCTACTATGTAATAGTTTGCTCAGCGGAGAATGTATCGTCTAAGGCCTCGACGGGACTTGTTTTTTGTTTTCCTGTGTTTTTCTGTGGAATGTTATCTGTTGTTCATTACCGGCATGTCAAGCCAACATTCACCTGCTTCTCCTCTCCTCTTCTCCCTGCAGGGATGTGGGTTGGACTGAACGCTCACTCTTTAATCACGAAAGCATTCTCCATTCCCTGATAGGACTGTCCTGTTTAAAGACAATAAGCAATCATTATCACTTCATATCTTTCCTTCCTTCCCTATCCATCCTCCTCCCTCCTCCCTCCTCCTCCCTCCCTCCCTCCCTCCCTCCCTCCCTCCCTCCCTCCCTCCCTCCCTCCCTCCCTCCCTGCGTCCCTCGTGCAACATGATCTGAATGTAATGACACCCTTATGAAATTTCTATTAACGTACAGGTTCAGTAGTGCTTTACCAGCTTGTGTAAAAATAGAGATATTGTATTTGGTTATTTAATTATTCAGTGGCTTGGATTAAGCCATATTGGAAATGATCTGTCATGCTATTGGTTTGTGTGTATCATGTGACTGTTAAGACAATATTACAGTTCAGCTCAAAGTCATCTTGGGAAAAGTGTGTGTGTGTGTGTGTGTGTGTAGGTGTGTGTGTGTGTGTGTGTGTGTGTGTGTGTGTGTGTGTGTGTGTGTGTGTGTGTGTGTGTGTGTGTGTGTGTGTGTGTGTGTGTGTGTGTGTGTGTGTGTGTGTGTGTGTGTGTGTGTGTGTGTGTGTGTGTGTGTGTGTGTGTGTATGTGTGTGTGTTGTATTGTTATGGTTCAGTGCGGTTGGATCCGGGGAAGCCCTACAGGCTGTGGCCGGCCTGAATAGACAGTTGATGGTTAGCAGGTTGCTAAACAAGCAGAGGGTGTGTTTCCTGAGTTCTCTCTGTGTATGGCAGACAGGCAGGCAGGCAGGCAGGCAGGCAGGCAGGCAGGCAGGCAGGCAGGCAGGCAGGCAGGCAGGCAGGCAGGCAGGCAGGCAGGCAGGCAGGCAGGCAGGCAGGCAGGCAGGCAGGCAGGCAGGCAGCTACACAATATCAACATTACACTGACTTTACCTAGTCAGCGGCAGGTAGCCTAGTGGTTAGAGTGTTGGGCCCGTAACTGAAAGGTTGCCGGATCGAATCCCCGAGCTGACAAGGTATAAATCTGTCGTTCTGCCCCTGAACAAGGCAGTTAACCCACTGTTCCTAGGCTGTCATTGTAAATAACAATTTGTTCTTAACTGACTTGCCTAGTAAAATAAAGGTTACATAAATAAAAAATACCTGATGGAAGCACTTTATTAATATACCATTTGATATGTCATTCATATACTGTACCATTCATACATGCTAAGCTAAACACCATCAATGGATCATATAATATTCAGTCTTTTCCAGAATGGCCAATTCTTGCAACGAGGGTGGAGAAAGGAGAAATACCTGATAGAGTCCAGGTTAAGTATGTACTGTATGTCTAATGAGAGGATAGACTGGCCCTCATCAACATTTCACCTCAACGCTCTGCATTTCCTGGAGGGTTATAGGGTGGAACAAATTGTTCTTACTTTCCTGCGTTTGGAGCGAAGCGCTGATAATTACTCCAGAAGCATTGCATTTTATATTGCAGACACCTTTCCGATGCTGGAGGTGGGAGGGGTGTTAAAGCGTGGCGGTACATGATTGGGTCTGTGAGCACATAGGCTTTAATTGGTCCGCTGTTACTGATGATAGGAGAAACCGCCAGGCACCGGGCCCACCTGAGGCCACAAATCTGCACTCACATTTCTAAGAAAAGGAGTTCATCCATTTGTCTAGTGTTTAATTAATCGTTTTTTGGGATCTATGCCAAAACAGATTGCTGTGGTAGATTTGACGCAGCAGTGAAATGGATATGTAGCACTTGAAGGTTGCCTCCCAATGGCAGCCTATTCACTATATAGTGCACTACTTGTGACCAGAGCCCGTGACCCCCCTCTTGATGGACGAGAGAACATTTCAAGTTTTAAAGTTAGTCTAGTCAGCTCTAGGGTATCGGTGCACTATATACTGAGTAGGGGGATATGTGGGACGCAGCCCAGCAGTTCTCCTTTAGTTCATTACATTCCTTCTCATTGGCCTTTAAACAGCTGTGGAGTCTCATAAGCACTGATGTAGCCCGACTCATTGAGCTAGCTGCTCCCCAGTAGTCCTGATGTCAGCCCTCTAGGTCTGTTGAACACATTAGATGAGGTTGGTTATTGTCAGTTACCATGGCTGTTAATTACTTATTGATTTTAAGGGATTTATCAATAAATGCAGCATCAGATTTGGGATCTTGCTATCAGCTGTTGTGTTCATGTTAAGATAGACTACAAAAGGGTCAATAGTGAAGGAATCTGTAGATCCAGACAGAGAAATTCCCCTCTCTCTCTCACTTTCCCCCTCTTCATCCTTCTCTCCCCCCCACCTCTCTCTCTCCATCCCTCTCTTTCTGAGTAAATATATGTGACCACGAGGATGCATTGTAAATAACCCCAGTTGAGAGATGCAACGCTCGATAGAGGAGAGGTGGAGCGAGGGAGGAGTAGAGGTATGGGAGAAGAGGTTGATTAATGGCGGAAGGATTCGTGGAAGGGGCCAACGTGGCCACTCTGTCCTGCCACTCTGGGGCCAGATCAATCTATCCCATGTGACTCAAACTCATCCCCCGGCTATCAGACGGTTAATGAAACGGAATTGTTGCTATAGTAAGTCTGAATGACTGAGGCCCAGTACACACTCAGATTGAACAACTGATGTACAATGCATTTGACACAACGGTTGTCATACAACTGATAGTTTTTTTGTTACAACGAAGAGTTTGTCTGTGCAAAAATGTTGACACAACCATTGTGTGTAATAATTTTTATGCAGAAAAACTCTACGTTGAATTGAATTGAATTTATTTTGGGTAACAGCATATACATCAACAAGTCCAATGTGAGGATATGACTTTCCCATATGAATTAAAACGCTTGTTTCCAAAGTGGTCCTTGATGCGTTGTATCACAAAACTACGCTGTATCACAAAAAACTCTACATTGTATCACAAAACTCTACATTGTATCACAAAACCATGTTGTATCACAAAAAACTCTACATTGTATCACAAAACTACGTTGTATCACAAAACTCTACGCTGTATCACAAAACTCTACGTTGTATCACAACCGATGTGTGCCAAATGCGTTGTAGGCCTTCATCAATTGTAGAACAAGAGAAACACTGTAATGGGAAGAAAGTTGATATAAGAGAGAGTGGCAGAGAGAGAGACGGAGATGGATTGGGGGATGGATGGATTAACTGAGAGAGTGATGGGAGCTGAGGAGGCTGGAAGCTACTTGCATTGTAGATATCTCCTTGTGATTGATGCCTCCAGTCAATTAAGTCTGTGAATGGCCTTGTCAATTAGTCATTCATTCATCTAAGTGTTTACTTCAGTCCATCTAGCATTATCATGAAACAAACAGCTCCTGTATACACTAAATATGTGCACACACGTGCACGCACACACAGGGACAAGCAAGCACACACACACACACACACGTCAAAGACATGTACACATGGTACTAGAGTGTGCACAGACTCGTGAGGAAAAGCTGCCACTGTATACTGTCAAAAACGTTTTATACATGTGTGCTCATGGTCACATGCAAAGAAGAACATGCACGATTGACTCTCTATTTACAGGCACATGGGCATATAGAACATCAGTCTCACTCAGATGCACCTCTACTATAGAGGGTTGCCAGTTGACGTACGACACCTCCTGGCGGCCATGTTGGAAGATCACCACATCAATTATTTCGACAACAGCTGAGTGGCTACCCCAAGCTGCAGTGCCTAAAACTAGTTGATTCATCACCATGGTCAATTTCTGTTTTTGGCAGGAAAGACAACAGGATTTTTTTCTTATATAGATTACCCGCAATCATGAAACACCAAGGAGCTAAGACTCAAGATCTTTACGAGAATCAAAGAAACGGGTTTGCCCTTCAAGACCTGAACCCAGACAGCTGTCAGTACAGGGTCTGCTCCGATCATTTCATCACTGGTAAGTCTGATCAATTTCGAGTTTAGTTTAGCTGTTAGATAGATAGATAGATAGATAGATAGATAGATAGATAGATAGATAGATAGATAGATAGATAGATAGATAGATAGATAGATAGATAGATAGATAGATAGATAGATAGATAGATAGATAGATAGATAGATAGATAGATAGATAGATAGATAGATAGATAGATAGATAGATAGATAGATAGATAGATAGATAGATAGATAGATAGATAGATAGATAGATAGATAGATAGATAGATAGATAGATAGATAGATAGATTTACAGGTAAGTGAATACTAGCATGATTTGGGGTAATAATAGTAATTCCCTTAAAATACATTCCTTAGTGTGCAGGGTTTAATTACAGATAAATGCACGTATTGCACATTCAATATACTAGCAATGAAAAAAGATACAACTGACAGGATACTAATATGCAGTCCTGAGTGAATGACTACGTAAGTTCAGTCCAAGAATTACTTGCAATATTGCATGTGATATGATATAACAACTGTACATGAATATGTACATACAGACCTGAATGAATAAATAAATAAGTCCTGAGTGAATGAGTGATTACGGACCAGAGTTACTCACGGATGGATGCACAATTGTTAAACTAGGTCCTAACACCCCAACAGTTCCAGGTCTGTGTTGCCGACGGCACGGCACCCCGATGAGGCATTAAATAGTCTAATAGCCGCCGGCAGGAAGGACCTCCTGTAGAGTATCTTCACTTTGTCTTCATAACAAAAGTGCCGCCTTAAACCGTATGAATATATAAAATGAAATTTGGAACCACATGTAAAATACCATTGTTTATGTAAACATACTGTAATAAAAGGCTATATTGTTGGATGGATAAAATATAAAAGTATTTTAGGGTGTCATCTCAGCTTTGCCCCATTGAATAAAATGTATTTCTTATAACCTAATTCTTTCTTTCTTTTACAATGTAAATAACGAGGGTGGTGCTTGAAATCATTGTTCTTCCTCTGTCAACCATGGTTACCTGTAAGGAAACACGTGCGGTCATCATTGCTTTGCACAAAAAGGCCTTCACAGGCAAGGATATTGCTGCTAGTAAGATTGCACCTAAATCAACCATTTATTGGATCATCAAGAACTTCAAGGAGAGAGGTTCAATTGTTTTGAAGAAGGTGTCAGGGCGCCCAAGAAAGTCCAGCAAGCGCCAGGACCGTCTCCTAAAGTTGATTCAGCTGCGGGATCGGGGCACCACCAGTGCAGAGCTTGCTCAGGAATTGCAGCAGGCAGGTGTGAGTGCATCTGCACGCACAGTGAGGCAAAGATTTTTGGAGGATATCCTGGTGTCAAGAAGGGCAGCAAAGCAGCCACTTCTCTCCAGGAAAAACATCAGGGACAGACTGATATTTTGCAAAATGTACAGGGATTGGACTGCTGAGGACTGGGGTAGAGTCATTTTCTCTGATGAATCCCCTTTCCGATTGTTTGGGCCATCCGGAAAACACCTTGTCCGGAGAAGACAAGGTGAGCGCTACCATAAGTAGGGACCTCCTGTAGCGCTCTCTGGCACACCGTGGTGGTTGTAGTCTAGCTATTAGCATGTGTCGCGTGAGTTTCACCTTTATAACAAAGGATTGCATCCATCTATCATCGCATTTGCAGACTAATGTAAACCTACTATTCCTAATGAGATGAGTAGATTGGATAGTCATAATTTAGTTAGTTAATGCCACCAAATGCTGAATCGCCTAAATTATGACTATCCAATCTACTGCAATCTGTATCAGAGACGTTGCTTTCCTTTGCACAGGAAAAATGTGATGCTTGATAAACATTCTACTAGACTTTATATGACTGGAGACACATCCTCTAAATCGGCCCTCTCTTGTTAAGCTAAGGTTAAGAAATTAACCATGTTCTCTGTTTACACATGCTCTGTTTGGTACATCTGTGTTTCTGTTCCCCTGTCAATGCTAACGTTACCACACACACACACACACACACACACACACACACACACACACACACACACACATATTCCTCTCTTTCTCACGGAGCACTGAGCCGTTCCCGTTCATCTCCCAGATGTTTTATGGGTCCCTTAGGACACCGCGGTAAATACACAGGGAGTGGCAGTGTGTGCGTGTCTGTGTGTGTGTGTATGTGTGTGCACGTGTGTCAATGTGTGTGCATTCATGTCTGCGTGCCGTTTAAACGAACCTGCCAAGCGTCGCAAGTTACTGGGAACAATTAGCCGTGAGTGTTTCCACTGTAGGAGCCAAGACGTCCCTGCAGCCCCCTAAAAATCAGTTCAAAGGGCAGACCCTTTTCTCTGGGTGGCATAAATCCATGGGTCCTTCTAGAGGCTCAATGTGGGTCCTCAACTGTCCCTACCACAAACCTTTTATCTGACACACACATATACACATATACAAGCAGGTGTACAGTATTTTTTTATTTTTATTGAACCTTTATTTAATTTAGCAAGTCAGTTAAGAACAAATTTGCAATGACGGCCTACAGTAGCTATGATATACACACGAACACACACACACACATACACATAGTACTGGTCCCGGAGCACGGTTGTTTTTTTACGGTCTTGCCTGATTGCCGCTGTATATTATCTGGCTTTACCATTTCTTCCTATTATCCTTTATTTCCCATTTACGTGTCGTAGTTGTGGGCCTTACCGTGTGTTGTGGGCCTTACCGTGTGTTGTGGGCCTTACCGTGTGTTGTGGGTCTTACCGTGTGTTGTGGGCCTTACCGTGTGTTGTGGGCCTTACCGTGTGTTGTGGGCCTTACCGTGTGTTGTGGGCCTTACCGTGTGTTGTGGGCCTTACCGTGTGTTGTGGGCCTTACCGTGTGTTGTGGGCCTTACCGTGTGTTGTGGGCCTTACTGTGTGTTGTGGGCCTTACCGTGTGTTGTGGGCCTTAC
This sequence comes from Thymallus thymallus, assembly GCA_023634145.1. NCBI lineage: Eukaryota > Metazoa > Chordata > Actinopteri > Salmoniformes > Salmonidae > Thymallus > Thymallus thymallus. The sequence continues at coordinate 35,249,961 of CM042403.1, read as the reverse complement.
CGTGTGTTGTGGGCCTTACCGATGCACTCCATCAGGCGCTGTCCCAATCCATACTTTCCTGCTGGGACACACCACATTAGGACCACTGCTGCTGCCACTGTAGAGCAGCACTGCTCTAAATTACTGTTGTTACCCCCCTCTTCTCCTCCACCCTCTTTCCGCTCTCTCTCTTCCTTTCTTCGTCCTTCCCCCACTTCACCCTTCCGCCTCTCCTCACACCCCCCCCCCCCTTCCTAACTGCTGCTCTACCAAACTCTCTACCCTTTCGGTTTCCATTGAATCTGAAGACACTTCATTTTCCGGCTTCCTGTTCTCTTTCCCCTAAACGTAAAGGAACATTTCTGGGCCCGGCACGGCGGCACGCACCAGAAAGAGAGAGCCTGTTGGATCACATAAATCACAGCAGTACATACTCAGAGGCTGCTTGGCAAACACGCACATCTACTCCCTTACTCTCAGACGCACTACAATATGAAGTCCATTGTTCCATTGTCTGCATCTCCTCCTGTAGAATACTGATGATGTTAGTGCCACAATAGGCTTTTCAGGTGTTACCTCTGGTGACAGAATTTCAACTTTTGTTATTAGAACGTTTCCTTTTGGACTCCCAGTCATCTGGGGACCAGAGAGGGGAGGAGTCAGGCTTGTCTATCACATGTCCCTGTTGCTATGCAGAATATCAGAAAGAGAAGAGGACAGGAGGGAACATTGTCTTCATGTGAGAATATGTGTCTTTACTTATTTCAAACCATGTGAAGGACTGGCTTGATTAATGGGGGAAACCAATTAACCAATTAATTGTCTCCACAATGTCTGGGCGCCGGTCACTCCCTCCTTCGGCCTTTGGGGAGATAAGGTCTGAGATAGGATGTGTGGGGTAGTGTCTGCATCTATCCTGGGATTGTGTAATGGTTAATTGGACAAGGGTATCTGGAGCTGACAATTGATTTATGCCATATAATGAGTTGGTGTTTCTGTACGACGAGGTAGCAGGGACAAATGGGAGTCTTGCCTTCGGGGCCGAACTATGTACAATGAGAACAGTCTGTATAGCATATACTGTCAGTTGTGAATTATTAGTACCTTTCATACGAAGTCTCACCTTGTGACCCATTCCATACATCTGTTGTTTGTCATGAACATTAAGGAGGGTGTATCTTTGCTATAAAAGGTCTTTGTTTTCTTTGTGTCGGGGCTCTCAACCAATCACCTACGGGTGGTCCGTCGACCAGCCAATCATTATCTGGTATGACCAGATTTCTTTACTTATAAAAAAATAAAGATATAGTTTAAGTAGAACTCTGACTTGTGGTTTTTATAACAATTAAGAAGCAACAGTGTTTCTTTACCAGGTGCTCAGGGCAAGCACGGGACCAACTAAGTCGACCCTTTTGTCTAAGTGTTTTTCAGAGGAGAACAGAAGCCTTTCTGCGTAACTCACAGTGCATTAGGAGCTAAGTAACACTCCTTGTACTCCAACTCCCAATTGATTCTCTGTAAAGTAGGTTTCCATGAAGCGTCTCAGTGTAGGAATGCCTTTAAGCCTTTTAGATCACAATGAATAAGACTACATGGACAGGGGGACCTGATCCTAGATCAGATCCTACTCCTTGATACATAAGAACAATCTGGAAGACAGGCTTTTTTAGAATCTGCCTGTTTGACAATACAAAGGAATAGTGTGTTTTTTTCACACACTGATGCATTCACCGCAACACACTGCAGAAACATGATTGCAGTTACAGCAGACTATCAGAAATCAATGAGGCACAACCCAGTGTTTTTTCTCAGCATATCAAATGTGTGTGTGTATGTGTGTGTGTGTGTGTGTGTGTGTGTGTGTGTGTGTGTGTGTGTGTGTGTGTGTGTGTGTGTGTGTGTGTGTGTGTGTGTGTGTGTGTGTGTGTGTGTGTGTGTGTGTGTGTGTGTACAGGTGCATGCTTGCATGTGTAAATGTATGATTGATTGCCAGAAGGATCTGTATGTACTCAGTTCTTTGAAGTGCTTGCTCATGTATGAATAGATGATTTGTATGATTTGTGAAATATTGACTCTCATCCTCATCTCTTCTCCTCCCCCTATCCCCTTCTCCCCTTCTCCCCCTCTCCCCCTCTCCCCCTCTCCTCTCCTCTCATCCACCCCTCCTCTCCCCTCCCATCCACCCCTCCTCACCTCTCTCTAGGTGTTGAAGGGCAGTAAGAAGCTGTCCCTGTCGGTGCGGTCGGTAGGGCGTATCCCGGGGGGTTATGTTACTAACCATGTGTACACCTGGGTGGACCCTCAGGGTCGCAGTGTGTCCCCTCCCCCTGACCTCCCAGAGCACCGCAGTGCCACCCTGAGACGCACCGACAGCCAACGACGCAGCAACATGCAGATACTGCAGGAGGGAGATGAGAAGAAGGTGAGCCTGTTTACATACATATGTAGACACACACACACACACACACACACACACACACACACACCCACACACACACATATACACACATATACACACATATACCAGCTCTCTAGAACTGTAGGAGTATGCTGTGACATGTATTTGTTTGATCCTTCAGTTGGTTGGTTGTTAGGGTGACAGTGAAAAAACACTGGTACCCACTTAGAAATACTTTTTTTCTTCACTCTTTTTAGCCAAAAATAACTCACTTACAATAACCACAATAGCTGCTCAATTTGTTGTAAAAAAACCCCCCACAGCAATTAAGAATCTTAGCCGGTGCTGGATTTTCTTTCTCTCAAATCTCTCTCCTTCCATTTCTCCCCCTCCCTCCTCCCCCACCCCCACCCCCCACCTCTACCTCACTGTCAGGTGAACCTGGTATTGGACGATGGCCGTTCACTAGGACTGATGATCCGGGGTGGGGCAGAGTATGCCTTGGGAATCTACATCACCGGAGTGGACCGGGGTTCTGCTGCAGAGTGTGGTGGACTTAAGGTAACCACCGACATGGGTTGCATTCCAAATGGCACCTTTTCCATACATAGTGCACTTCCTTTGAAACTAAGCTCTTGTGACAGATTTTCATAGATAGCGCGAGCTTCTGAGAATACCACCAACCCAGCTAGCACTCACGCACACATGCAAACATTCACAATAGGTCTGATAACACAGGAATGTCAATGAGGTCACCAGAACTGTCCATAATGCTGAATATCATCTGGGGCAGTTCTCCTCCTCTCTCTTCCATTCTCTCTCTCTCTCTCCCTCTGCAGTTTATCACATATTAGACCACTAAGGGACAGAAAGGATAGTTGGAGTGTGGGCGCTCCTTCTGTGGCTCACACTCATGGCAGGATATTGATCCCCCGTGTTAGTAGCGACTGACAAGCCCTCCCAAGGGAAATGGAGGGTGAGAGAGAGAGAGAGAGTGGGGGGGGGGGTAGAAAGAGAGGAGAGAGGAGGAGAGCAGTGAGAGAGTGATGCGTGGTTGATTGGGGTGTTTTTATATCAGCCCTGCATAGATTGGTAGGGAGGGGGGGAGAGAGAGAGAGAGAGAGAGAGAGAGAGAGAGAGAGAGAGAGAGAGAGAGAGAGAGAGAGAGAGAGAGAGAGAGAGAGAGAGAGAGAGAGAGAGGTAGACAGATAAGGAGAGAGAGAGAGAGGGAGGTAGACAGATAAGGAGAGAGAGAGAGAGGGAGGGAGAGAGAGGTAGACAGATAAGGAGAGGGAGTGGGAGAAGGAGAGAAATATGGAGAAGGAGGCTCAAAGGCTCAACATAATCATTTCATTTGAGAGGGGCTTCAAGGGAAAATATGTCTGTTTCTTTCTCTCCATCCGCCTCTCTTTGCTGTGTTCCAGACTCTTCTCTGTTTACCTCTCTCCATCTCCTTCACTCCATCTCTCTCTTGTTTTCTCTTTATGCGTCACTGTCGTCTTAAAGACAATTTGCCTGTTGAGTGGAGGGGATTGTTTTGGTTCTGGTTTTTCCGTTTTTTTAGAAATCTTCAACTAGTAATAATTTTTTTTTTACCTCTGAGTTTTGATGCATGGTGGTTTGATGTGATTTGATAGGGAAGGCGACATTGTCATCTGAATATATTGGGGACATGTCTATGGCCCAGTTATGTCCTCTGTTGTAGTGAGCAGCATGTAGACATTTCACATTAGGCCATGAGGAAAAAGGAAGGGGAGCAGGATCTTAATGTAGCATTGTCTCTGTGTTGGTCTCTGTCTGATGTGTTGGGCCCATAGCTTTTAAAATGTAGCATCGTCTCTGTCTGATGTGTTGGGCCCATAGCTTTTAAAATGTAGCATCGTCTCTGTCTGATGTGTTGGGCCCATACCTTTTAAAATGTAGCATCGTCTCTGTCTGATGTGTTGGGCCCATACCTTTTAAAATGTAGCATCGTCTCTGTCTGATGTGTTGGGCCCATACCTTTTAAAATGTAGCATCGTCTCTGTCTGATGTGTTGGGCCCATACCTTTTAAAATGTAGCATCGTCTCTGTCTGATGTGTTGGGCCCATACCTTTTAAAATGTAGCATCGTCTCTGTCTGATGTGTTGGGCCCATACCTTTTAAAATGTAGCATCGTCTCTGTCTGATGTGTTGGGCCCATACCTTTTAAAATGTAGCATCGTCTCTGTCTGATGTGTTGGGCCCATACCTTTTAAAATGTAGCATCGTCTCTGTCTGATGTGTTGGGCCCATACCTTTTAAAATGTAGCATCGTCTCTGTCTGATGTGTTGGGCCCATACCTTTTAAAATGTAGCATCGTCTCTGTCTGATGTGTTGGGCCCATACCTTTTAAAATGTAGCATCGTCTCTGTCTGATGTGTTGGGCCCATACCTTTTAAAATGTAGCATCGTCTCTGTCTGATGTGTTGGGCCCATACCTTTTAAAATGTAGCATCGTCTCTGTCTGATGTGTTGGGCCCATACCTTTTAAAATGTAGCATCGTCTCTGTCTGATGTGTTGGGCCCATGCCTTCAGTGGACACCTGGTATCCTGGTGCCGAGTCCCCCCACCAAAGAAATGGGGTATTCAACATGCATCCATACAGTACTCTGTAACTTTAATGTGCATTATTACCGTTAAACTTCAATTAAACACTGAGTCCCAAATAGCCACCTGTCCCTTTTAATAGCTGGCCAATGGCACACATTTCAGCAAATAACCGCCCAGGCTATTAATTTAAGTTTTACAATATTCTATTCCGGTGTATAGTTTTGTGAATCTGTAATGTTCCAGCCCAGTGCTCAGTCCTCACATGGGGACTGGTTATGAGTGCCAGTGGGGAGGGAGATCCAGCTCTCTGGGGGGGCAAGGTCTAGGCTGACACTTTGACTAATGGGGTTATTACAGGTGATCCCTCGTGGATCAATAATGTTAGAAATATTGTTCCAGTATTCACTTAGCGTGCTAGTTTCAGCGGGAAAAGTCTCTGTGTAGACAAAGCACATTCCTCTGTGAAATTTGGAGAGGGATGTTCTCTCTTCTCCTTTAATTTGAGACAGGTTGTGAGCTGTCAAACCCCCAGCAGCTCCCTCCTCCCCTCTGGTTATTGTCATCCATTGCCAAGCTGATCTGACCCATTGGATCCTCACAGGACAGTCATGACAAAATCCTATAAAAGGGTTCTGTAAATAACTTTCAGGGGGTCCATATGTGAAGCAAGCAATAGAACCCTTCTTGGTTCTATAAGGAACCTTTTTTTCTAAGAGTGTCGATACCCTACTCGAAAAAGTGAAATTAAGTATGCAGGTATGTGAATTGCCCAGGCCCAACTGATAGTTGACTCATTGGACACCAGGGTTTCCTCATTTTCATTTAAGGACCACCAGGGACCTCTCAGGACAGACAGGAGTAAATAATCATGAGGGCAAAAAACTCCAAATTATTTTAAAGCACTCTCAGTAGACCATTTTAAACCCCTTCATGCTAAACCAGCCTTGATTAAGTGGAGGGTAGGCAATGCTTGGTTTTTAAACAAATTAAACTAAATGGGGGTAAACCATATGTTTCTAAATATGAGATTCACCAGCAGAAAATGCACATCTCTCATCCATGGGCACTGTGCGTCATGGCTGGATAGGCTGCACTTCTGCTCTCAAAATCCATGCCCTTATCAACTGTGTTACCGTTAAAACCAGATTTTTGTGGGTCTTAAAATGTTCCATTGCCACTTTTGCGCGTCTTCTTAACCACTACAGGATCGTGTCCCACCCTCGGAACGGTTGAGCTAACGTGCGCTAATGTGATTTGAAAAGAACATTTCCCAGGACATAGACATATCTTATATGGGCAGGAAGCTTAAATTCTTGTTAATCTAACTGCACTGTCCAATTTACAGCAGCTATTACAGTGAAATAATACCATACTATTGTTTGAGGAGAGGGCACAGTGTACTTGAAAATGTATCAATAAACCAATTAGGCACATTTGGGCAGACTTGATACAACATTTTGAACAGTAATACAATGGTTCATTGGATCAGTCTAAAACTTTGCACATACACTGCTGCCATCTAGTGGCCAACATCTAAATTGTGCCTGGACTCCTAAGTGATATGATGGCCTTTCTCTTGCATTTCAAAGATGATGGGATAAAACAAAAAGACAAAAAAATGCCAGACGACAATAGAGCCCTAAGGCAGAGGGATAGGATGGAGGGATAGGATGGAGGGGGAGGGTGGAGGGAGAGGATGGATGGAGAGGGTGGAGGGAGAGGATGGAGGGAGAGAGTGGAGGGAGAGAGTGGAGGGAGAGGGTAAAACTAACAGGGGAAAAACACAGCTACTGTACCAACCACTGGTCATGTACAGTAGTAGCACCTCATACACCAAGATGGGTCAGTCAGCGATGCTTACAGCTAGCAATGGTGGTTGTTACTTGTTGTAAAGCTTATGGGGCGAACTAGTCAACTGTGAACGAAGGCACTTTTAAATAATGATGCATTAACCTTCAGAGTGCTACGGGCCCTAGTCAAAAGTAGGGCACTAAATAGGGAATAGAGTGCAATTTGGGACACATGGGGTGTCTTTACATCCCTGTTGGGATGTGACTCTGAATCATTGAGTAAGTAATGTGGGTTTATTCCTGTTAGTATCCCACTGTAGATGAAGGACATGTAGATTATAGCTTTGTAATTCACTGTGGAGGAGGCCTTCAATCCATTTCTTTCTAAATTCTAAAATAGCCTCAGATAGGAATGACAGTCATTCAAACTGTAGTCATATTTACCAGGGGAAGTCTGTACTGTTACTGTGTGGAGCGTTGGGATGATGGATCGCTCAATTCAATCACTGCAAGGCTGGTATAAAAACACCCCAACCAGCCAGGGTGGCAGGTCTGTCTGTCTGTCTGTCTGTCTGTCTGTCTGTCTGTCTGTCTGTCTGTCTGTCTGTCTGTCTGTCTGTCTGTCTGTCTGTCTGTCTGTCTGTCTGTCTGTCTGTCTGTCTGTCTGTCTGTCTGTCTGTCTGTCTGTCTGTCTGTCTTTCTCTCTCTCTGTACACCCTGGCTTTACTCTCCAGCCTTATGGCTCTACTCTCCAGCCTTATGGCTCTACTCTCCAGCCTTATGGCTCTACTCTCCAGCCTTATGGCTCTACTCTCCAGCCTTATGGCTCTACTCTCCAGAGGCCTTGTAAAAGTGTTGTTGTAAAGTGTTGGGGTGTGCATAACAGCTATGGCCTGAGACCTGACCTCCACACCCAGGTGAGTGAGCTGTACAAGGGCACAGGCTTGTCCCTGTCACAGAAGCCTCTGGGTATGTTTCCCAAATGGCACCCTATTCCCTATTGGCTCTGGTCAAAAGTAATGCCCAAAATAGGGAATAGGGTTCCATTTGGGACACAGCATGGGTCTTGGTCTGGTAAAGTGCTCTGCCCAGAGACAGCTTTCTCCACGGTGGAAAAGGCTACTGCCAGTCGTCTGCCCTTTTCATGACACCTGGCTGCTTCGGTCTGATTGAATTGAATGTCTTGAGAAAGGTCACACCAAGCGCGCCTGCATCAACACAATAACACAGTGTCAGAGCTACGGATTAAACAACTCCTCAAACACCTGGAACAGCTTTTTCTTGCAATCTAGAGCCTTAATAATGATTCTTAATTCTATGTAAATAACATATATGTATTTTTCTTCATACCTAAGCCTACCTCTTGAGCTGTCTGTATCCTCCTGACTGATGGCTCTTTTTTTAAAGAAACGAAATATGCTTCTCTGCATCTCTGAAAAAATATGGATTGAAAGGAATGTGAGTCTAATTCAGTACATTTAGTTATTGCTTGCATTCTAAAGTTCACCAACGTTGCCAGCAGGCAGGCCAGCTAAGGTAATTAGACAAAATAGGTACTCTAACTTGATAGTCTGAAATGGCTTCTTGGTAGCCAGTTATGGGCTCCCGAGTGGCACAGCGGTCTAAGGCACTGCACCTCAGACCGGCCGTGATCGGGAGTCCCATAGGGTGGCGCACAATTGGCCCAGCGTCGTCTGGGTTAGGGGAGGCCGGGGTAGGCCGTCATTGTAAATAAGAATTTGTTCTTACCTGACTTGCCTAGTTAAATGAAGGTTAAAAAAATATATATATAAATAAAAATGACAGAACAACAACAAGATATCTATATTTGTTTACAGGACAAATCTGATGGGGCACGTGCCCCTGTGCCAGCTATGGGCATGACGCCTCTGATGAACACTACGTGCAGACAAACTACTATGGACGACAATGTCTGAGTAGACTACTAACACCAACCAGAGTGGAGACTTCAGTGCCTTCAGACAGTTTGCACACCCCTCGACTTATTCCACAGTGTGTTACAGCCTGAATTAAAAAAGGATTAAATATACAGTATATTTTTCCCCCACCCATTTACACACAAGATATATATATATTTTCAAATGTATTCAAAATGAAATACAGAAATATTTATTTTACATTAGTATTCACACCCCTGAGTCAATACTTTGTAGAAGCACCTTTGGCAGTGATTATAGCTGTGAGTCTTTCTGGGTAAATCCATATCTGGATTGTTCAACTATGTCCATTATTGTCAAATTGTTTTACCATCAAATTGGTTGTTGATCGTTGCTAGACAACCATTTTCAGGTCTTGCCATAGATTTTCAAGTAGATTAAGTCAAAACTGTAACTCGGCCGCTCCAGTGTAGATTTGGCCTTGTGTTTTAGGTTATTGTCATGCTGAAAGGTGAATTAATCTCCCAGTGTCTGTTGGAAAGCAGACTGAACCAGGTTTTCCTCTAGGATTTTGAATGTGCTTAACGATGACAAGCATACCCATAACATCATGCAGCACCACTATGCTTGAAAATATGGAGAGTGGTACTCAGTAATGTGTTGTACTGGATTTTCCCCAAACATAACACTTTGTATTCAGGACAAAAAGTGAATTGCTTTGCCACATGTTTTGCAGTATTACTTTACTGCCTTGTTGCAAACAGGATGCATGTTTTGGAATATTTGTATTCTGTACAGGCTTCCTTCTTTTCACTCTGTCAATTAGGTTAATATTGTGGAGTAATTACAATGCTGTAATTGTTTAAAAGTCAATGTTGGTCTCATGGTGAAATCCCTGAGCGATTTCCTTCCTCTCCAGCAACTGAGTTAAGAAGGACGCCTGTATCTTTGTAGTGACTGGGTGTTTTGATCAAAGGGATATTCAATGTCTGCTTTGTTTTGTTTTTTTA